>CM077443.1:21821910-22141910 GCA_039654765.1 Mylopharyngodon piceus | reverse complement strand
TTCATGGGAACATCTGTCACAGTTCCATTTTTAGTATTGCTCCCCACATAGCACTTTGGTGAATTATAGTGGATTTTTCACTGTTTTTGCTTGTTCGGGGAACACAAGCCTATAGCATACATTTACCGTACAGTAATGAAAATAAGTTTGTTAAGCGGTAACTTGTTAATACATTTCAGGAGTTTCAAAAAGTCTCTGATATATGTATTCTTCTATAAATATCCTCTATTCTGACATGTAAATTCAAATGGAATTCCAGTGCCACTTCCACAGCAGGATTTATTCCTGCATAAGTGTGAGCTTGAGAGTTTCAGAAAGTGAAATACTGCATATTATCAATGGCAAAATACCCACCCCCAGTTTTTAGGTGTTGTTGGATAAGGAATCATGGCACACTTTTCTTTTTGTTTTCCCCCACAACTTTAGCATTTCCTCCTTTTGTAATTAACTACCTCAACTATTTCTTGTGTCTTATGCACTGTACATTAGTCTTGTTTTTATACCTCTATTTTTTCTCTGTTTCTCACTCTTATCAATGTCTTATGCATCAGCATTGTGCATAACTGACCTATATGGGGAGGGTGATGAAACACTGGTGCTCAGTTATAAATGATTTGAGACCCCCTATTGAAGAGAAACGGGACAGTGTCACTATTTATTTAAATCTCCTTCCAGTGGCTACAAACCTTCAAAAAATACAATTCTGTTATCATTTACTCACCCTCACATTGTTCCAAACCTGTATGACTTAAAATTTGTATGACTCAAATTTAGTAATAATGTGAATGTGTCCAAGGATTTTAGTTATTGTTATTAGAGGACATGTTAAAGATCAAAGGAAATTAGTGTTCATAACAAACAGATTTAGGATGCTGTATTTCCAATTATCATGTCAGGAATACTTTATTTCAATCAAGTCCCATTTAGCTGACCTACATATCCCCTGGGATAAATCCCTGATATAACGGGAGCTATCACTTGTTGAAATATTTTCCATATTGACTGCCAAAAATGCTGACTGTTATGCCCTTTTCTTTTTAAGTTTTGCTCTTCCTCGAGACACTGACTGACTGCAGTGGCTCCACAAGCTGCTAAATTCTTGATCTCCCTCCAGGACCCTCCCCCACTAGAAATTTTACATTCCCAGAACTGATGTTAAGGACGTTGCCTAGTAACGTTCCCAGTACGTTCAGAGACGGTCACGATGTGGAGTTCTTTTAAGGGTTGGGGGACATTATTTGGCGGACCTTCAGGGAACATTCAGAACGTTCTCTGAACGTTTAGGGAACCATATTTTATATGTGATGTTCCCAGAACATCCCTGCTGCCCTTGTCAAAAAATTGAATTGAAAATTAGAGCTAAATTGATTAACAAAAGTGGCTGTTCAAACAAAAACTAATTTTCCTTAAATGTCTTACAAAAAAACATGCAGCATAACATCAGTGTTTCTCAGCTCATCACTGACTGAAGCACAGGCTCTACTCTCCAGCACAATGGTGACCTCACAAAACTCAGACAACAGAAACAGAACATTAAACACTAACAGATCTCTCTAGATCTCAGCATCTTCACTTATTACAAACCAGTCTGACTTTATTTCTTTCATTCAAAACTTCTTAATGAGGTGTTGATATTTTATTGAAAATAATAAAGTTTGAAGTCACCGTTATGGAGGTAAGTGCTTGTTTTAGTTGGGCTCCTGACCCTTGACGTTTTAACTTTAATTTTTCTCCAATTGTTGTAACTGTGTGTTTCTTAAGCACATTTATTACAAAAAAAAATTGTGAGAAAAAAAAAATCTGGTCAAATGAATTTGGTTGCTCGTCATCATACAGTGGCCTTAATCAATGATCTCTGAATGTTGTAATCCTTTCATTTTATTGCAGCCCTATAATGCTGCATAAAATCCTGTCCTGCTTTGATATTTTTAAAGTTTTTATCATTGTGCAGAAATTACTCAGACAGGATCATGTAGACTCACACAGACATCAAGATTCTGCGTATGAACCTCAACAATGGTGACAATTTTCAGATAAACAGATTAACTCTGAGCATTACAAAACAAGCTACTAAAGTCACAAAAAAGATTTTTGTTTATTGTCACCATTGTTGAGGTTCATACGCTGATTCATGATGTCTGAGTCTAAAAGACACTGCTCAAAACTCTGTCAGCATAATGAATTTTAAAATGCAAAACTAAAAGTAAACACACTCAGAGTTTAGACTCTGGAGAGGATCAGTGAATCAGGACACTCCATGATGATTGAATCACCATCATTAAATAACCAAACTCATCTGATCAGACTTTCTCTTGCATTTTTTGCTGTAACAAGTGTGTTTTGGAAACACACTTAAAGCAGCCAGAGAAAATCTAATGTTAAAATATCAAGAATCAAGAGCCCATCTAAAGCAAACGCTCACCTCAATAACAGTGACTTCAAACTTTATTATTTTCTATAAAACACCCACATAGAAGGCGACGTTCTTGTGACCTTGCGCAACGTACTGGGAACATTATTAGACGACGTCCTTAAAGGAACACTCCACTTTTTTTGAAAATAGGCTCATTTTCCAACTCCCCTAGAGTTAAACAGTTGAGTTTTACCGTTTTCGAATCCATTCAGCCGATCTCCGGGTCTGGCGGTACCACTTTTAACATAGCTTAGCATAGTTCATTGAATCTGATTAGACCGTTAGCATCGCTCTCAAAAATGACCAAAGAGTTTCAATATTTTTCTGATTTTTTTGATTTTTTTTTTCCTCACAATTTTTTTTTTCTAATAAATGTGCTTAAGAAACACAGTTACAACAATTGGAGAAAAATTAAAGTTAAAACGTCAAGGGTCAGGAGCCCAACTAAAACAAGCACTTACCTCCATAACGGTGACTTCAAACTTTATTATTTTCAATAAAATATCAACACCTCATTAAGAAGTTTTGAATGAAAGAAATAAAGTCAGACTGGTTTGTAATAAGTGAAGATGCTGAGATCTAGAGAGATCTGTTAGTGTTTAATGTTCTGTTTCTGTTGTCTGAGTTTTGTGAGGTCACCATTGTGCTGGAGAGTAGAGCCTGTGCTTCAGTCAGTGATGAGCTGAGAAACACTGATGTTATGCTGCATGTTGCTTTATTTAAAGACAGTATAACTGTGTAGTTGCTGATGCAGTGATACAGTAGTTACATTAGCTCATGCATGTGCTGTTGTCAGCTTATGACTTACTGCAAGTGATTTGCATTTTAAAGAAAAGGTTTCATCATAATAATCCAGTAAAAACCTGTAAAGTGCTTTTTTTTTTTTGTAAGACATTTAAGGAAAATTAGTTTTTGTTTGAACAGCTACTTTTGTTAATCAATTTAGCTCTAATTTTCAATTCAATTTTTTGACAAGGGCAGCAGGGATGTTCTGGGAACTGTTTAATTTTAGTTCTCAACTGTTTAACTTTAGGGGAGTTGGAAAATGAGCCTATTTTCAAAAAAAAGTGGAGTGTTCCTTTAACACCAGTGGGGACGTTCTGAGAATGTTCTGGGAACGTAACATTTCTAGCGGGGTAACCTGTCACCTGGTAATGTTCCCAGAACATTCAGAGACGGTCACAATGTGGAGTTCTTTTAAGGGTTGGGGGATGTTATTTGGTAGACCTTCAGGGAACATTCAGGACGTTCTGGGACTGTTTAGGGGACTATTACTATAGGACATTCTGATATCTTCCCAAATGTCCTCTTTGTAATGTTCTCAGGCAACCATAAAATAACTAAAATAGAACGTTCCCCTAAACTTATATCGGGAACGTTATTAAATGACTAACAGAGGACCGTGTGGGAACGTTCTGTTAATGTCCCAAATATCCTCATTGTAACGTTTTTATGTGACCATAAAATAACCAAAAGAGAACGTCCCCCTAAAGTCATATAAGGAACCCTGAACTGCAGCACTTTCATTACCAAAAGAGGACGTTTTAGGAACGTCCCTAATGTTCTGTAAAGGTACGGAATTTGCGTCACCTTTACAGAACTTTCAGGGAACATTGCACAAGGTCCTGAGAACGTCGCCTTCTACGTTGGTCTTTGGCAGTTTTGTTCTGTTATGCGATTTCAACGACAGTCGGTTTTGTTTCGTTAGGAGATGTCAATGATGGTCGGTTTTGTTTCGTAATGAGATTTCAATGACATCAGTTCCCTTTCATGGGAACTCGAACTGCATCGGAAACGCTGTGGGAACTCTCGAGGGAGCTGCTTGCGAGCATTGTGATCTTCTCCCCCTGAGAACGCTGCGCTCCCGCCGAGCTCTCTTCGAGGAGAGCGGCTCAGCTTGCGTTCCTCGTGGCTCAGGTCCCGCTGATGCCGAGTCAGAGCGGCACTTGTTGTTGTGGGGTTCGCAAATGGATCTGACAGAGGGGTTAGAGACGGGCTCTGCCCTTTCTCAGCCCTCACCTGTCAGGTCTAATGTCTCAATTCGGGGTTTGGAAGCACGCGCTGCGATTTCTTCCGCCCCGGTTGAGGCAGCTGCACTACAAGCATCCAGTTCTGAGGAATTGGATGTGGTTAGTGTGGCAACAGGAGATACTGAAGACTCGTCACTTCAGTCTCCTGCAAGTGAGGAGCTTGTGGAGGTTTTGACTCGCGCTGTGGCCAAATAAAACATCAATTGGCCATGCCGAGAAACAAGATCTGCAAACTAAAAGCAAATTAGATGAACGATTTCTTCCATCTAGATCAGCTCAACCTCCACCTCGGGGCTTACCATTTTTTCCCGACCTCCACACTGAGGTGTCGAGGTCGTGGAAGAAACCGGTGTCATACCGCATATTTACACCTCAAACTTCCACATACAGTAATGTAATGGGTATGAGAAAATATGGTTATGGGGCGATGCCCAAGGCAGAAGAGACGCTTGCGAGCCATCTCTCCCCTCCCTGGCTGCATCGTCCCTTAAAGCCCCAACACTGTGAGTTGTCACTGTGCTGCTGAGTACGCTTTGCCCACCAAAGCTGAAGTTGCTCTGAGTGGCTTGGTGGGCAAAGCGTACTCAGCAGCGGGTCAGGCGGCGGCATGCCTGCATACAATGTCAATCTTGCAGGCATACCAAGCCGACCTGCTGAAAGACCTGGGGGAAAGTGAAGAGGTGGGGGCAGAGGTTATCCAAGAGCTGATTTAGCTCTCCAGGCCACAAAGGAGACGGCCAAATCTATTGGTCGATCTATGGCAGCCCTGGTGGCCACAGAGAGACATCTGTAGTTAAACCACACAGAGATTAAAGACAGAGACAAAACTTTTTGTTGGACGCTCCGCTCAATCCCTCTGGCCTTTTCGGTGACGCTATTTCTACTGTCACTGAGAGGTTTTCAGAATCTAAAAAACAGGCGGCAACACTTCAGCAGTTTCTCCCCCGCTGAACTCAGGTCTCTGTGGCTGCTGGGCGGGAGCAGCCGAAACTGAGTACGAGCTCCTCACAAAGGGCGCAACAGAAGCAGAGCGTTGCTACATGTGCTCCCCCTCCAAGGAGCTGGGAGGCGGGGCAAAGCTCGCAGTCGAAGTCCTCGAAGGGCAAGGCGGACCTGAGGACCGTCACTGCTTCTAAGAGGGCTTCGTCAAAAAAATCCTGACAGCAGAAGAAGCGCCAGGATCAGTGCCGCTTCAGGGCACTGTGCTGACTGCCCAAAGTATACCAGAGGCCAGTCTCGAGAGGCTGGTACCCCTAGTAGATTTTCTGACAGAATGGAAATGTCTACCAAACATATCTCAGTGGGTCCTGCAGACAGTTCAGTTTAGAACTCAGCCACCCCAATTCAGCAGGGTCCTCGTCTGTCACCTGCCCGCTTAACATCGATTCTCTCAGCTGTGACAGACATAAAACTAGGCCAGTCACTCACTGTCAAACAGTTTCAGAGACTGTTAGGTCTTATGGCATCAGCGTCCAACGTGATACCTTTTGGCCTGCTGAACATGAGACCATTACAGTGGTGGCTCAAAACCAAGGGGTTCTCTCCGAGGGGGAATCCATTTTTGTATGATCAAGGTCACGTGGCAGTACCTGAATCAGGGAGCAGACATCCTGTTAAGACAGGGGCCGAGGCCCGGGGAATGGAGACTTCATCCCGAGGTGGTGGAGCTCCTATGGGAGAACTTCGGTCGTGCCGATGTGGACCTGTTTGCGTCTCGAGAGACGACTCACTGTCCACTGTGGTTCTCCATGGTAAACCCAGCACCGCTTGGGCTGGACGCCATGGTGCAGGCGTGGCCGAGGCATTTCCCCCTATTGCTCTGCTCCCGGGAGTTCTGGAGAGAGTTCGCCGGGACGGGGGCTGCCTGTTGCTAGTAGTCAAGTCATCTTTATTTATATAGCGCTTTTTACAATGTAGATTGTGTCAAAGCAGCTTTACATTGATAACTGGTACATTATTTGGCTGCACAGCAGCTCTTAAAGAATAGTGTCAATGCAGGTAGATCAAAGCACTGTTGAATATCAAATGTCAAGTCAAATGTCAAGTGTCCCCAACTAAGCAAGCCAAAGGCGACAGCGGCAAGGAACCCAAACTCCATCAGGTGACATCAGGTGGCAGACAAGTGGCAAATAGGTGTTTAAATGGAGAAAAAAAACCTTGGGAGAAACCAGGCTTAGTCGGGGGGCCAGTTCTCCTCTGGCCAATAGTGCTTTGTTACGATTCAGGTTGCCATCGTAAGTCCAATAGGATCGCAACATTCAAAGTATTTATTCCAGTTCCATCCAATTGAGGATCGTATTCATCACGCCGGTATGGACGGTTGTTGAGGAACTGTGTCGTGGCTGTCGTGTCAATGAGGCCCTCACAGTGGATGATCTAGTTGACTCAATCTCTGCTGATACTTCAGGGCTGCGTTGTGGTCGTGTCAAGGCGTAGGTCCTTGGTCTCACCTGGATACGGCCCGGATCCGGTTGACTACGGTGAACCTCGGGATAACCAGAAAGACTAATATTAGCGTAGATGCCATTCTTCTTCTGATGTAACGAGTACATCATGTGTTATAGGAAGTGTTCCCGGTTCCGGCTGACCTAATTTATGCAGCCTAATAATCCTTTAACGGATTTGAAAATATAAATTGGTAATGTGTTATGTGTATGCCAGGTTAAAGAAATGCGTTTTTAGTCTAGATTTAAACTGACAGAGTGTGTCTGCTTCCCGAACAATGCTAGGAAGATTGTTCCAGAGTTTAGGTGCCAAATAGGAGAAGGATCTACCGCCTGCGGTTGATTTTGATATTCTAGGTATTATCAGCTGGCCTGAATTCTGAGATCGCAATAGACGTGAAGGACTATAATGAATTAGGAGCTCGCTCAGGTACTGGGGAGCTAAACCATTTAGTGCTTTGTAAGCAATTAGCAAGATTTTAAAATCTATACGATGTTTAACAGGAAGCCAATGCAGTGTTGACAGAACTGGGCTAATATGGTCATACTTCCTAGTTCTAGTAAGAACTCTAGCTGCTGCATTTTGTACGAGCTGTAGTTTATTTATCAGGCGAGCAGAACAACCACCCAGTAAAGCGTTACAGTAATCTAGCCTTGAGGTCATGAACGCATGAACTAACTGTTCTGCATTTTTCATTGAGAGCATATGCCGTAGTTTAGATATATTTTTAAGATGGAAGAATGCGGTTTTACAGATGCTAGTAACATGGCCTTCAAATGAAAGATTGGTATCAAAGAGCACACCCAGGTTCCTAACTGATGACGAAGACTTAACAGAGCAGCCATCAAGTGTTAGACAGTATTCTAGGTTATTACGTGAAGAAGTTTTTGGTCCAAAAATTAGAATCTCTGTTTTTTCTGAATTTAGTAGTAGGAAATTACTGGTCATCCAATTTTTTATATCAGCTATGCATTCCGTTAATTTTGTGAATTGGTAAGTTTCGTCAGGGCGCGTAGCCCCGTTCTGGCCGGCCCGAGTTTGGTTCTCGGACCTAATGCCCCTTCTAGATGGCTCTCCTATGGAGATTCTGGTCAGGAGGGACCTTCTCTCTCAGGCGAACGGGTCAATCCTTCACCCTCACCCGGAGTTGTGGAAACTGTGGGCTTGGCCTCTGAGGGGGCCCAGCTCATAAGTTCAGGTCTCTCAACTGAGGTTGTTGAGACCATCCTCCACTCCAGAGCTCCCTCCACAAGGAAACTCCATGACCTGAAGTGGAGATTATTCTCTTCATGGTGCGAAAATCACCAGTGGGACCCAGTTAACTGCCCGGTGGGTGCAGTGCTGGACTTCCTGCAGGAAAGGTTTTCCGCAGGGCTATCCCCCTCCACAATAAAGGTGTACGTGGTGGCCTTAGCTGCTTACTACGCTCCTTTGAGTGGTGTATCTTTGGGGAGGCACCCTCTTATTACCCGTTTCCTTCATGGCACTCTGAGAGTTAGACCTGCAGTTTGCACGAGGGTGCCGGCCCGGGATTTGGCCGTTGTTTTACAAGGCCTCTCTTTGGCCCCCTTCGAGCCTATCGAGGAGGTTTCTAAGAAGTTTCTTACCCTAAAGACTATCTTTTTGCTTGCCATTTTGTCTCTCAAGAGAATCAGAGACATTCAAGCCCTCTTGGTATCTCCCTCGTGCCTGGAATTTGCACCTGGTATGGTTAAGGCCTTCCTGCACCCTATGCCGGGTAATGTTCCAAAGGTCCCTACTAATATTGCAAGACCCATTGTACTGCAGGCCTTCTGTCCTCCTCCCTTCCGGATGTCAGACCAGGAGAAACTGAATCTGCTCTGCCCTGTGAGGGCATTAGATGCTTATGTCCACAGAGCAGCCCTGTGGAGAAAATCAGAACAGTTGTTCATTTGTTTCGGGTCACCTAGGAAAGGTTACCCTGCATCTAAGCAGAGGATGAGCAAGAGGGTGGTCGAGGCTATTTCACTTGCTTATGAGTCGGCTGGTCAGCTTTCACCTTTGGCTGTACGAGCTCACTCGACTAGGAATATGGCTGCTTCTAAAGCGTTATTGTCAGAAGTTTCTCTCCAGGAAGTATGTGATGCGGCAGACTGGGCCTCGCCGCATACGTTTGTGAGGTTCTATGAACTTGACCTCGGCTCCACTCCAGGGGCGCAGGTGCTGTCGTCTTAGTGTGCACTCGATTCACACGGACGGCCACTTGCTCATATGGCGACGTGGGTATTAGCGTTCCCACAGTGTTTCCGATGCAGCTCGAGTTCCCATGAAAGCGAACGTCTCGGTTACGTATGTAACCTTACTTCCCTGAATAGGGAACGAGACGTTGTGTCGCCCTGCCATACTCCCGGCATGCCCGTAAGCAACTTGTTTCAGTTTTTCAGAAGCTGAATGAGTGTGTTTTCGGGTAGGCTTTATAGTTTCCTGGTCAGTGACGTCACCGGCCTATGACGTTCCGTCACTCCATTGGACTGATTTCACGCAATCACGCAGAGGTGTTCCCACAGCGTTTCCGATGCAGCGTCTCGTTCCCTATTCAGGGAACTAAGGTTACATACGTAACCGAGACGTTTTATTTGGTTATGAGATTTCAATGACGTCTGTTTTATTTGGTTATGAGATTTCAGTGACGGCTGGTTTTGTTCGGTTACGAGATCTCAATGACGGTCAGTTGTGTTCTTTTACGAGATTTTAATGACAGTTGATTTTATTCCATTATGAGATTTCAATGATGGTCGATTTTGTTCCATTACAAGATTTCAATGACGATCGGTTTAATTTGGTTATGAGATTTCAATGACGGTTGGTTTTGCTGGGTTTTGAGATTTCAATGATGGTCAGTTTTGTTCCTCTACGAGATTTCAATGACGGTCAGTTTTGTTCCTTTACGAAATTTCAATGACAGTTGGTTTTCATTGTCAGTCAGTTTTTTTCAGTTATGAGATCTCAATAAAGTACAGTGCTCAGCGTAAATGAGTACACCCCCTTTGAATAACATTTTAAACAATATCTCAATGAACACAAAAACAATTTCCAAAATGTTGACAAGACTAAGTTTAATATAACATCTGTTTAACTTATAACATGAAAGTAAGGTTAATAATATAATTTAGATTACACATTTTTCCATTTTACTCAAATTAGGGTGATGCAAAAATGAGTACACCCCACAACAAAAACTACTACATCTAGTACTTTGTATGGCCTCCATGATTTTTTAGTGACAGCACCAAGTCTTCTAGGCATGGAATGAACAAGTTGGCGACATTTTGCAACATCTATCTTTTTCCATTCTTCAAGAATGACCTCTTTTAGAGACTGGATGCTGGATGGAGAGTGATGCTCAACAGATTCCTCATAGGTGTTCGATTGGGTTCAGATCAGGAGACATGGCCACTAAATCACTTTCACCCTGTTCCTCTTCAGAAATGTGTTTAGGATTATTGTCATGTTGGAAAAGTGCACAACGACCAAGGGCACGGAGTGATGGTAGCATCTTCTCTTTCAGTATAGAGCAGTGCAGCCCCACATAAGGACACTGCCACCACCATGGTTCACTGTAGGCACCATGCATTTTTCTTTGTATTCCTCACCTTTGCGATGCCATACAGTTTTGAAGCCATCAGTTCCAAAAACATTTATCTTGGTCTCATCACTCCAGAGTATAGAGTCCCAGTAGTCTTCATCTTTGTCAGCATGGACCCTGGCAAACTCTGGGCGGGCTTTTTTGTGCCTGGGCTTTAGGAGAGGCTTCTTTCATGGACGGCACCCATGCATGCCATTCCTCTGCAGTGTACGCCGTATTGTGTCACGGGAAATAGTCACCCCAGTTTGGCTTTCTACTTCTTTAGATAATCGGCATGCAAGTTCACTGCAGTTGTCTTCAACCCTTCAACGCTCCTGTCAAGGTGTTAACTTCCGTGGATGACCTGGACGTCTCTCTGAGATGGTTGCAGTTCCATCTTTTTTAAATTTTTGTACCACTTTTGCTATAGTATTCTGACTGATAAGTAAAGCTTTGCTGATCTTCTGGTGTAAAGAAATTATTTTCTTTCTTAAGTCTTGTGACATTTCTCTTCCATGTGGTGCCATTGCTGACAGCATGAAATGGGAAGGGGTTTTAATACCCTTTTATAGTCAACTGTCTGCTGGACACCTGTGTAATGAATAATTAGACTCACCTGTGGTTGAATTCTTGTTAAATTAGACATTTGTAGTCTAAAATTTAGCTTTGCTCCAGAGACTTTCAGTGGGGTGTACTCATTTTTGCATCACCCTAATTTGAGTAAAACTGAAAATTTTGTTCTCTAAGTTATATTATTAACCTTACTTTCATGTTATAAGTTAAAAAGATGTTATATAAAACTTAGTCTTGACAACATTTTGGAAATTGTTTTTGTGTTCATTGAGATATTTTTTAAAATGTTACTTTTCAAAGGGGGTGTACTCATTTACGCTGAGCACTGTATGTTTTGTTCTTTTACAAGATTTTAATGACAGTTGGTTTTGTTTCATTACAAGATTTCAATAATGTCTGTTTTATTCGGTTATGAGTTTTCAATGATGTCTGTTTTATTCGGTTATGAGATTTCAGTGACAGCTGGTTTTGTTCGGTTACGAGATCTCAATGACGGTCAGTTTTGTTCCTTTACGAGATTTCAATGACAGTTGGTTTTCATTGTCATTCAGGTTTTTTTCAGTTATGAGGATTTCGGATTTCGACAGCTGTATATTTACCGTCGAATTCTGTTCCCCCCACCTCCTTACGAGGTTCTAATATTTATCACACTGGCCCAGTCTCACACTTCTTGTTGGCCTTGTGGACAGTGTGCTGACTTCTGGTGCAGTTGCGTACAAAGAATCCTGAGTTCGAGTCCAGGCTTGTGGACTTTTCCGAATCCCATCTGCCTTCTCTCTCCAATTTTGCTGCCTGTCAACATATTTCATATCATAATTGCAAAAAGGCAATTTACACTGATGCTGGTTAAAGTCCATCCACACACAGAATAGAATCAGCATCTTTTAAGTCACTGCATCAACATCTCTCAACATATGGGGTGGGGGGGGGAACAGATTTTGACAGCTGTATATTTGCCGTCAAATTCTGTCCCTGTTGTCCCCCATTGTTTTCCTCCCAGCAGCTCACGCTGTTTGGGGGGAGCTTAAGCAGTTTTTTTTTTCCCCTCTCTCTCTGTTTTTTCTTATTTATAATGGACGGATTAACGGCAATGACTAGAGCAATGGCAGGAGGAACACCAAATGGAAATTAAAGTGGACTGGAACAAAGACGACGAGATAGAAACGGAAAGGATAAAGAAGCATGGAAAGGAAACGTAAAAAGAGTTTATGCAAAAGAAGCAACAGTAATAGTGGATTTAACAGACGTGAGTGACACGAGAGCAGAGGATATAATAAAAGTGGTGGTGGAGAAAATTGGAGAAGGAAAAATCTTGGCGGTTCGACCTAAACAAATGAGGAATTACAAGGTTATGTTAGAGAAAGAAGAAGACACGGAGGAGCTGATGAATGGACTAATAATCAAAGGGAAAAACTGCGAGGTACAGAGACTGCAAGATAGAGAACATGTTGTTTCTTTTATGCACCTGCCTGTTTATATGGACAATGAGGAGGTTTTAAAAAAACTGGAGGAATGAGGAGTTTTCCCTATCTCTAAAATAAAAAGGAGAGTCTATCCGGGTACGAATATAGAGGATGACACAAGATTTGTAAAAACCAGATTCCCCAGAGAAGTGATCTCACTCCCGTACAGCACCAAACTTGAGACGGCAGAAGGACCACAATACTTTCGAGTAATGCATAGCCAGCAGGTGAGGACCTGCAGACTGTGCATAAGCACGGAACACATGGTGAAAGACTGCCCAGAGTTCAGTTGTTATAAGTGCGACGAGAGGGGACATTTTGTGAGGGACTGTAAAGCGGTGAAGTGCCCGGATTGCAAGGAAGTACTCAACAAATGTGAATGTTGGATGAGAATCGAGGAGGAGGAGGAAGAAGGAGTGAATGGGCAAGTGCATGAAGGAGACAGCGAAAAGGAACAGGAGGAAGGAACAAGAACGGGACAGGTAGATGTAATAAAGGACAAAGGAGAACAAAGAGGGGAACGTAACTTACAGGAAGAGCAAGAGCAACAAGAGGACCAAGCAGAGATGCAAACAGACATGCCGGGAATTTTTTTATGGATAGAACGGAACAGACAAAAACTATGAAACAGTTATATAAATGATAAATGAACAGTTGCATGTTTGGCTTTCTCTGCTTCATGGTTATGAGGCTTGTGACGTTTAACGCAAGAGGTCTTTTAGATGTTAACAAATTTGATAAAGTAAAAGAAATGTGTAAACAAGAGGATGTAATTATGCTACAAGAAACAAACTGGGTTTCACAAATGAAATAAGAAAAAGATGGAAAGGAAAATTTTTATATAATAATGATGACAAAAGATATGGAAGAGGGGTGGCGATCTTAATAAGAGAAAACAGAGGTATAAAGTGTAAAGAAATATATAAAGACAAACTAGGAAAATGTTTTATGAAGAGAAGAAAATTTTATTTTTAACATACATGCACAGACATGCAGACATGCACACAGGAAAAGGAAAAGAGAGAATATTATAACACGGTTAAGAAATTAAGGAATTATATAGATATTGTCATGATGGGGGAATTTAACACTGTTTTTAGCAAACTAGATATGGCAGATCGTATGGTTTTTAAAAGTGACACGGGAAGGAAAGAGTTAAAGTCATTAATGGAGGAGAAAAATATGAGATGTGTGGAGGGAAAGAAACGAAACGAAAAAGGGAATATTCTAGAAGACAAATTGTGGGTAACTTTGTGTGTCAAACAAGAATAGTTATGTTTTTATATACAAGAAATATAGAAGGTTATATAGAGAAATTAAGGTATGAAGAAACAAGTTTGAGTGACCACAAGCCGTTTTTTGTACAGTTGGATTGGGATACAAGGAAAAGAGGGCCGGGAGTATGGGTTTTAAACACAGAGATTTTAAAGAATGAGGATTATGTTTTAAAAGTTAAAAAAATTATTGAAAAAGAAAAGGAGAATGAAATGTATACGGAAGATAAAAGAATATGGTGGGAAAATGTTAAATATTTAATTAAAAAGTTTACAATAAAGTACTGCAGGATAATACAGAAAAGTAAGAGAAACAAGGAGAGAGAAATAAGAGAGGAATTGAAAAAGGAAATAAATGAGAACGGGAATGATATACAAAAAATAAAAGAATTAGAGGGGATTTTGAAGGAAATGGAAGAGGAAAAATATGAAGGTGCAAGACTAAGAAGTAAAGCAAAATACACGGTGGAGGGTGAAAAATGTACAAAATTTTTCTTTGATTTGGAAAAAAGAAGAGGGAAAGCAGAAATAATTAACCCTTTGAGCGGTACGGTCCCACATATGGGATTTTTATTTCTGTGCCCCTGGGCGTACGGTCCCACATATGGGATTTCGAACGTTCAGCGACATCACATAACTGCCAGATTCAAACTGTGCTTTCACGCTTTGGCTGCGAGACGGACGCGATCAGCTGTTGTTATATATCACAGCTATGCAGTGTTTTCAGCCACATGTTTTTTTTAAGGTTTCATACATTTAAATATGCATAAGCACCATTAAAACAATACATTTAGAGTTTATAAAATACACACTGATGTCAGACATCAGTGGAAGCAGCAATGACAATCCATTCAAATATAATTTGCCAACATTTATTCATATCAGACACACATAATGGGCCTAAATAACAATAAAGTTTACTCTTTTATTCTTCCAGTTCACCAGCCACTTACTTGCATATATTTCGGGAGAAACTGATGAATTCACCTGCTGTAAATCCGACTGACAGGACTCTGTGAACTGCAGCGCAAACTAAGATGGCGGCGCCCATCTCGCATTATAGATCAAGATAAAGATCATTTATAAAGGTTTTAAAACGACAAAACACACTCACTTACACATATTTGAGAATCGGAATATCATATAGTTGATGACATGGTAAGCAATTTTGCGAATATTTTAAATAAAAAAGGAAAAACAAAATAATAGCGATCCATCTGTCATACAGTGTTATTGTGGCTGCGTTCAGCGCTCGTGACACACAAGACGCGTCGCCATGGAAACAATAAGGGCAAACGTTCTAAAATAACGGTCACCTTAAAAAAAAACTTACTCTGGGGGGTCAGTTAGAATATTTTAAACTCACGCTTGAAAGGGTTAAAGGTGTTAGGGGAGTAAGTGGAAAAGTAGTAGAAACTAATGAGGAAATATTAAAAGAAATAAAAGTGTATTACGAAAAGTTATTCAGTACAGAAGGAGTTAAAAAAGAAGAAAAACAGGAACTTTTGAAGCAAATAAAAACAAAAGTAGGAGAAGATAAAAAAGAGTGTGATCAAGATATAAAAGAGGAAGAGATAAAAAGAGCAATAAGTGAATTAAATAAAAAGAAAAGTCCAGGTATAGATGGTTTGGGGAGTGAGTTTTATATAGTTTTTAAAGAATTTTTAACATTTTAAAAGAAGTATATTTTTAGGAAAGGGGAGATGAATCAAAGAATGGCAATGGGCCCAATGAAGTTGATGTATAAAAGAAAAGGGGGAAAAGTAGACTTAAAGAATTATAGACCAATTACAATGCTTAACACAGATTTAAAGATTTTAGCCAACAGACTGAAAGAAGTAATGCCAAGTATAATAAAAACAAATCAAGTGTATGGGGTAAAAGGGAAAGACATAGCAGATACAACAATAAGCATAAAAGATATGATAAGGTACATGATAGAAAAAAACAAAAAAGGTTATGTAATTAGTTTAGATTTTGAGAAAGCATTTGACAGGGTGGAACATGATTTTTTATTTGATGTATTAAAGACTTTTGGTTTTGGGGAAAATTTTATTAAATGGATTGGAATTTTATACAAAGGTGCAGTAACAAAAATTAAATGCAATGGGTTTTTAACACAGTGTTTTAAAATAACCAGAACAATAAGGCAAGGATTTTTTAAATAAATGTGGGAATTTTAATCTGGGATAACATTTTATGGATGAAAACTAAGAATTGGATGATGGAAGAGCTACCAGATTTTTATAAGGAAATAATGAGCGCCTGGGGGAAATTTTTAATTAATGTAAAGTACGACCTGCAAGGCAGAGAAAACATTTTAAATTAGCCTTTATTCTTAAACAATGGCATTTTAAATCAAGGTGAAGAGGTGTTTTTTAAAAAATGGTGGGATGTGGGAATTACAAGAGTAAGAGATGTTTTATATAAAGTTAAAAAGGGGTTTTTACCAGTACAATACATTGTGGATGTAATGGAGGAGGAAAAGGAGGATTTCAGCAGACAAGAGATAATAAACAAATATGAAGTAATTAAAAAGGCAATACCTAAAGAGTGGATAAAGAGAATTGAAAACATGGAAGAAGGGAAACAAACAAGAGATGTGTAATATAATTTTTCTTTTTTTGCCATTTCAAAAATATATTATATAAAATTTATAAAATTCATTAGACAAAATTAGTTTATATTTATACAATGTAATTTATATTTAACAATGTAATTTATTCATTATCTAGTAGTTCCAACTTTCAGGCATGCATAACACTATACAACATACGAAAGAATATACAAACAGTAATAATACACAAGATGTACTGGGGAAATGCATGTTCATTCATTTAGACGAAGTTGTCAATGAATTAGTGGCAAAGATTCCATTTTTATAAACCAAATGATTCTGGTGACCTGTGTTTTCCTGATAAAACACTGTCTTTGAAGTGGATGTGAAGAGCAAATGGTGATAGCGCTCAGTGGGGAAGCCAGATGTTACGAGGCCTGGCATGGGTGAAGGGTTGCAAGATGTTGAGCAATTGTGTGTTTGATCTATTCAGATGCTACACAAATTACAAAAAAAAAAAAAAAAAAAAAACACACTGAAGAAAGTGCAGAAAGAAAAAAAATTACAAAGAAAAAAAACTGAACACCTTCAGAAACAACACACAATGCTCCATTGCTGCACCAAATCATCTCAAAAGTTGACAAATCGTCCATAGTTTTATAAAACTTAAAATCAACCAACACTCTTGATTTAACCAAACTTGAAAAGACTCCAATGACACTTTGGCAAGGTTTTTTCTCAATTTTGTTCTTCTTACTGATATATATCGCCAATTTTGCTTGTCCCAACATAAAATTCAACAACTGGCAAACATGCCTCTTGTTCCGGCTATACTTGAACCCCAAGATAAAAGTCTTAACTGAGAAAAATTCATTAAAACAGCTGAAGAATCCTTTCAAATACATAAATAGTGGTTCCAGTGGTTCTAGAACATTGCGTAAAAGCATGAAACATTGTTTCCCTTTGACAACAAAAAGGGCATTCAGAGCTAACTTCTGGATTTGATACGGAGATTAAAGAATTGATGGCAATAATACTGTGAAGGATTCTCCACTGTATATCCCCTCCCCTTTCGGACAGTGGCGATTTATACAAAGATCTCCACTCAGGTTTTACATTTTCTTCCAGCCCAAAAAAAGAGCGCCATGGTGTGTCACCCTTTGCATAAAAATTTTTCTTATTGAAGACCATAACACAGGCTCTGTACAAAACATTCCCTTTAGTTGACAGTAAGTCCAACCCAATTCCCATTGGATTCCCAAGACTAAAAAAAAAAACCTGTGCACCCATCAAAATTAGGTGAAATCATAAGGCAGGGGAAAAAATCCTGAGCATTAGGAGAGCTCACCCCAGAATAGTAGTCTTTTAACATTTGAATCTCCTCAGCTGTGAGAGCTGACCTCAGTTTAGACAAGATACAAGACGAACAGACCTGATACCCAAATTCCGGGATACCATCTCTGCATTCTCCAAGCTTGAGCCAGCCAAATTCAACATCTGTCCTAAGGTGACAGTCTTTGATTTCAAAAGCACAGAACCACATCCAGATAGGTTGCAATTGTCAGTTATATCCAAACGGGCTCCAAGTATCAAAGGTTCCTCCAAAAGCATCCAAAAATATGAGTTTTCAGCCTTCTGAATGCGGAACAAACTCCACACTTTAAAAAGATTTTTGTAGAAAGATGGTAACTTTGACAAATCCATTTTCAAAGGGTTCAGCAAGAACAGCTGTTTGTCCAATCCAAAAGCCCCAACGTTTCGCAGTAATGGCACAGGCAACCGCCCTCCAACTAACGTCGGATGCACCATCAAAAAATCTCTGTAAAAACTGCAAACGAAATGCGGCAGTTCTGCTTTGTAGATGTATCAGTCCTTGCCCCCCTTCTTCCTTTGGCAAATACAAAACACTCTGTTGTACCCAGTGTAGTTTGTCCCAGAAGAAGTCTACAAGAACAGCTTGAATTCTCATTAAAAGTTCAGGTGGAGGATCCACACAGGCCAGCCTGTGCCATAGGGAAGAGGCAGCCTGATTGTTTACAACAAGAGTACGTCCTCTGTAAGACATATTAGGAATCAACCATTTCCACTTTTCCAGACGACCCTTAATTTTCTCAACAACCCCTTCCCAGTTCTTCTGTTGAGTCAAATCATCACCCAAAAAAACTCCTAAATATTTTATACCACCTTTGCCCCAAGTTAACCCATCGGGAAGGTTCGGTTTGCCATCGGCCCACAGCCCAACCAAAAGTGTCTCACATTTTTTCCATTTCACTCTGGCAGAAGACAAAAGCATAAAATCATCAATTAATTTAAGTAAAATCTGCACATCATTTTGTCCACTAATAAAAACCATAACATCATCAGCATAGGCAGACAAACAAATATTGTTTTTACAATTAGGTAAGCATAACCCATTCACCTTTAGTCTTATCTGCTGTAACAACGGTTCAATAGTCAGAGAACATAACATTCCAAATAGAGAACACCCCTGTCTTATGCCCCTTCCAACCTGGAATGGAGCGCATAAACCGCCATTAATCTTCAGTACACTCTCAACTTCACTATAGAGTACCTTGACCATTTCTATAAACTCTTGGCAAAAACCGAAAGCTTTTAAAGTTCTCCATAAATAAGAGTGCTCAACTCGGTCAAAAGCTTTTTCCTGATCCAAAGAAATCAGGCCAAAATCTAAATTTAACAATTTTGAAACTTCTAACAAATCCCAAATCAAGGAAACATTATCAAAAATGGATCTACGAGGAACACAATAGGACTGGTCCGGGTGTATGACCTGATCCAACACTCCAGATAACCTGTTAGCTAGAGCCTTGGAGAGCAGTTTATAATCGCTGCAAAGAAGTGAGACTGGGCGCCAGCTCTTTATATCAAACAGGTCACCTTATTTAGGTAAGAGGGTGATTATTGCTCTGCGGCAACTCACCGGCATCAGACCTTTAGACAAGCTGTCATTCAGTACCTGCAACAGATCCACTCTGAGCTCTGTCCAGAAAGATTTGTAAAAATCAACTGGGAGCCCATCAATTCCAGGAGCCCTCCCAGACTCCATGCCTTGCAGGGCCTTATACAGCTCTTCCAAGCTCAGAGCACCTGAGAGAGCTGCATTACCCTCTTCGGACATCTGCGGTAGGGAGGCAAAAAAAGCACTTTCTTCTTCAAAACCAACTTCTTAACTCACTTCTGTAAAGATTTTGGTAAAAACTAACTGCACTCCTTCGAATATCCACAGGATCTAGCAACACCTGCCCATCTTCAGAGCATAAGGCCTGAATTAACCGCCTCTGCCCACTCTTTTTCTCAAGGCTAAAAGAGTATTTAGATGGTGCATCCATCTGGACTATACTTTGAAATCTCGACCGGACCAGTGCCCCCTGTGTTTTATAGCCTAGTAGATCACCTAACCGAGCCTTTTTCCTTAAAGAAACTTCTAAGTAATAATTATCACCAGTAGATTCAGCTAGCTGTTGAAATTTATTTATTTCAGTTTCCAAATTCTCCAAAGATCATTGTAGCTCTCTAGTTACATTGTGAGTGTACTGCTGACAGAACTGCCTAATCTGAACCTTGCCAAAGTCCCACCACTGTTGTAAAGTTTGGAACTCAGGTTTAGTTTTCCTGTAGTTCTCCCAAAAAAACTTGAAAGAATCCCTAAAAAAATTATCACTCAACAATGAAATGTTAAAATGCAAATAAGCACTTCTAGGTTTAACAGAACTTAAAACAAAAACACATTGCACCATAGCATGGTCTGAGAAACCTATTGGAGTAATTGAACAACTATTAAAAATGTTGAGCTGATATTTAAACCCGTAAACCCTATCTAGTCTAGCAAAAGATATTACATTATCTCTCGTATGAACCCATGTGTATTGTCTTTCATTCCCATTCAACTGCCTCCAGATATCACATAATTCATGCTTTTTAATTATATGAATGAGTCGTTTTTGGGAAGGCAAATGAGGTTCAATGTGATTCCTATCAATCATATGTTCAGTACAATTAAAATCACCACCTAAAAATAAAAACTCTTCAGAGGAACAATTTTGTAAAGTAGAGCATAATAAATCTAAAAACAACATTCTTTCAACTGCAGCAGTTGGAGCATACACAAATAAATACAAACACATTACTTTCAAAACAAGCTCTCACTTTTAAAAGTTTGCCTTTAACAATTTCGTCAAAATCAAAAGATATTGGACTAAAACTTTTTGCAAACAAAACAGCAACTCCAGCACTTGTTGAAGTATGATGACTCAATACAGAGATCCCCTCAAACTCCCTTGCCCAGTCAGCAGCATTTTCTCCATCACTGTGTGTTTCTTGCAACATTATAACATCAAGGTTCTTTTGTTTAATTACTTCATTTAACAAAGCTCTTTTCTTCATATCCCTGGCACCATTCACATTCAAAGGAGCCAGACGTACCTCACTCATAGCAAAAATAAACAACAAAAACAACAGCCCATCAACACACAATGGATCAGGAACATCCCTTGATTTTCTAAGCATCATTATTCAATTCTTTGCCTAAATTCCTTACAATTTTCTTTAAACGATATACCTCTCTTATTATTAGTAAAACAGCCCTCTGCCATTAGACTTCTTGTTTTTTCAACAAATTGCTTAATATCAGGAAAATATTCCTGAACACAAACACCTCTCTTATTTTTAGTTGATTTGAGAAACAACTTTATGTCATCAACATCATAACTTCGACTAGAGAAATCACCCTGAGAGAGCGCTACGCTGGAGTCTGACAATTCGCTATCACTTTCTGTCTCATGATCATCACTAACTTGCAAATCAGTTTTTTTGGGGAATTTTTACATTCTGCTCCATCTCCGTATCTACACAATCCACCTCACATACATTCCGCAAAATCGGTAAGACAGTATTCTCTGCAGCGTCACATACCTGCTCCTTTTCGGGGTTCCCAGAAATCTGTACCCCATCCACTGAACAGTGTTAATTTCGTTGACGAATAATTTTCGTCATAATTTTAGTCAACGACATTTTTTCAAGGACGAAAACGAGACGATGACTAAATAAAAATGCGTTTTAAATGACTAAAACTATGACTAAAATCTACTATAATTTTCGTCAACAAATAAAAACGAGACGAAAATGATAGAGAGGGACGATTTGGGAAGATATCCAGTCAGGACTGCTGTCCTGTGTGGAAGATGCGCACATTTGAAGTGTAACGTGCTGATCTAACCGCGGGAAAAGCAGCGCTGTTGCGCGCTCTACAGGCTCGCGCAGCAGCACTTCAGACTGCTTCGCAATTAATGAATAGCGTACATTTATGCCAAGCGATTGCTTATGAGCTAATGTTGATGAATTATGACAATGTTTACTATACAATGTTTATACGGTAATATGTTTTAGACGGTTGTAAGAACACATATTTTATTATCCCTCACCTGAACTTAAATGAGCAGCCTGCAACTACAGTAGACCGCAGACATTTCAGAACAAGAGTCACGGTGTATTTCGGGATGGTTTATTATTATTTTTTCCCCTGGTCATTATTGTTATTTTGTTTACACAATAAACTGTGTTTAACTTAATTTAATTTCTGTTTAATTCATAGTAAACTACTGTATCTTCTGTCACAGGAAGGAAAGACTAAGAACATTATTTGACACATTATTCAATATATTTTACAAGTATAAGGGTTATTATAGTTAACTAAACCTAAAACCATAAAAAAAACTTCAAACTCTGCACACTTGGGGCTGTCATGCTTCCCTGATAGCACAGGCAGCACACGGCCCAACTACCAACAAAAAGTGAAAAAAAACCAAAAGATACCAGAAAAGCACAGCAAGAAAAGAATCACTCACCCACGCTCACAACACTCCACTCCGTTCACTCACGCTCCACAATCACACCGGAAGTGAGAGAGATAGAGAGAGAGAGATGGTCACACTTGAGTTGAGCTCCAGTTAAATTACAAAAAATGAGAATAATTTTATCAACAAATTAGCAGAAAAGTAGAAAGATTCAATATAAAACAACGTCTAGACAAAAAAGACAAAAGCTTCAGTTGAATTAGGACAGTTTTTTTTTTTACACTTTCACACCTGAATCTGAGGAAAGTTCAAGAGGAAGTTCAAGAGAAGATAATCACAGGACAACCCTCTGCAGAAGAGGATATTCATGTTGAAAAGGATAACAACAACAACAACAAATAAGAAGAAAACTTACAAGAAAAGAGAGGTAAAGACATTTTGAACAGACTGTGCTATTTCATATCTCTTTGGGTTTTTGCTTAGGAGAACAGCACAAAGAAAAGATTTTGGACAAAACTGGAACTTTAAAGACATTCATCATCTTGGCCCCGCCCCTTCATCTACCCTCAGAAAAGTTCTGAACACTCCAGGCAGCTGCTCAGACACAAGCAGATGAAGGAAAGGCCTGAAACACTGATTGCTGAACAAGACCACAGCGTCATGAGCAACCTGCTCTTCTACACTGAACACAGCTCTTTATGGCACACTGCATTCTGTCAACATTTCACCTTTACCAAGAAAAGAGGCATCTGTAAAGGCAGACAGATCTTAGCATTTGAAGATGCTGAAAAAAATGATGAAACAAGATATTTAACCCTAAACTTGTATCAAAACGGCACTGTCATGGTCCAAGGATCAGAGTCTGCTCTCAAAGAATTGAATACTGTCCCACCTGAAAGACAACAACATGGAACAGCTGACAATCGACATAAAGAATTTAAGACAAGAGGTTGAATATCTGCAGAGACACAGAGAAGAAATGTCAAAAGAACTTCAGCAAACCAAAGATGAACTGACTGAAGTAAAATCAACTTTAGGAAGACAACTAACAGAAGTTAGAATAGAAATGCAGGAGGAGCTATCTGCCTTGAAGTCAGTACTCCACACCAAAGATGAACTCAATTCTGTTTCTGCACCTAAAGAGTCTTCTAAACCCTTGATGTGTCCAGAGATGCTCACGGAAAATCCTCAACCTGAACAGCTTCCAGTGGAGGAAGAGTCTCACTGATCCAGCATCCCAGATCCACAGCTCCGGCTGCAGAGGATCCGAGAGAAACACACGCTCTTATCCTGACTGACTCAAATGGGAAATACATCAATGAGAAACTTCTATTCCCAAATATGAGAGCCAAGAAAATCTGGTGCCCAAACACAAGAAGTGCTTTTCAGATCCTGTCTGAGAGAAACCTGAATGAAAACTATAAACACATCATTATCCACACAGGAACAAATGATTTAAGGGCCATGAAGGGACATGTGGCTCCTGTGATCAGAGAGGTGGTGATCAGAGCCACACAACGTTTCCCAGAGGCTAAAATAACTCTGTCTACACTACTACCACGCACTGATGTGCCATTTCACGTGATCCATGGAAATAATGTGGAGCTTTCCAGAAGTTGTGCACTTATTCCTAATGTTCACCTCGCCCATCACAAAGACATACAGCCTCATCATATGTATGACCATGTACATCTCAACAAGCAAGGAGTGAAAGTCTTTGCCAAATTGCTGAAAAGCACAGCGCTTGGAAACACACCAAGAAACAGCAGAAACTCCAATGACAAGAGAAGACCTCAGTCACCAAGAACCATCCGTCCTCCAAAAGAGTCCAGATCGGCCACAGGACCTCCATCACAACACAAGAGCTACGCAGCGGCAGTTCAACAACCACAAAACCCTGCAGCTGCTGAACTCAACCAGATAAGACATCTACTGAACATCATCTGCTCCAGACTGAGGACATAACCTGCATAACTCACACACACTTATACATATGTATATATACACACACACACACACACACACTCGCACACATTACAGAAAAACTTATCCATGAAATCATTTAAAAACAGTTGTTGGAATATACAGGGTCTGCACTCTTCTACTTTTGGTAACAAGACTGCAGACCAAGACTTACTCAGCATTGTAACAGATATGGACATCTGTATCTTTCATGAGACGTGGTGTCGTAGTAATGAGACTTTACATTGTCCAATAGGATACAAGGAAATTGTTGTTACTTCATCAAAAAATTCTAAAATAAAATGTGGCCGAGACTCAGGTGGAATACTTATATGGCACAAAGACAATTTGAAACATTCGATTAAAATTGTTAAAATTGAAAAATCTTCTATTTGGCTTGAAGTGAAATCTGTCATATCACAGTCTAATCTTTACCTCTGTGCAGTCTATATTCCACCTCATGACTCTCCCTATTACGAAGAGCAAAGCTTTTCCAAACTACAGACTGACATCTTACACTTTCAGTCCAGAGGAAATATCCTCATATGTGGAGATTTAAATGCCAGAACAGGGAGAGAAATTGATTATGTAAATATTGTAGAGAATGACCATATACTCAATGACACCATGTTTCACTCCTCATCAAGTATCACACCAAGAAACAGCTACGATAGTTTAGACAACATGAATGGAAAACAAATGTTAAAACTCTGTAAAGGTTTAGGGATATACATAATTAATGGCAGAAGTAGAGGAGATACATTACGTAGATTCACCTATTGCTCCAGATTAGGAACCAGTGTGGTTGATTATTCAATAACAGATATTGATCCAAATTTTATTAATGCCTTCACAGTCAGACCTCAGCTCCCGATTTCCAATCACTGCCAAACAGTGCTTTACCTGAAACCACCATGTGAAAGGACCAACACTTCTCCACCCGAATCTGAAAAACTGTTTCCTTTGAAACCTAAACTAAAATGGAACCAATCCAGCTCTGAACAATTCAAAGAAAACATAAGCAATCCTACTATATTAAAAATGCTGGATGACTTTATATCCACTAATTTCACCTTAGATGTTAATGGGATAAATTTAGCAACAAAAAACTTAAATTACATATTCAAAACATTGGCAACTCTATCTAACATTAAACGACAATGCAAACGTAAAACAAATCAACAGACAATAAGAAAGGATGTTTGGTTTGATGATGAATGTGCAAGTCTCAGAAAAGAACTAAGGAGACTTTCTAACAAAAAGCACAAAGATCCATCCAGCCAGACATTACGGCTTACTTATTCTGACTGTCTGAAAAATTACAAGAGACTATTGTGGAACAAAAGAGAAAATTATTTTAAAACCAAAATTGATGAAATTGATGAATCAGTAGATCAAAATACTTTCTGGAATCTACACTGCCCTCCAAAAGTTTGGAAACACCCCTGGCAAAGTGTGGTTTTGGACGATATCAGCATAAATCCTTATCATTTTTTGGTGCAAATACATTAAAGTAAGTTGACATTATCATTGAAGACCAGCAATAATAATTTTCATTTTGATCACATAATAATGACAATATATATATGTCAAAGTCAGACATGCCCCTTTGCCAGCTGTGATGCCTGATTACTGGTTTAAACTTGGCCCAGGTTTCTAAAAGATTTTTGGGTCAGCACACCTTAATAGCTTCAACAATTGATTGCCAATTAAGTTTAGAATACAATGAACCAATTAAAACCCAGTTTAGGTCAGATAGCTGCTAATGTTGGATATTTTGATGAATTGAAAATTTAAGTTTTTTCTATGTATAAACTGTTTATGTAAAAAAAAATGTTTGTGTTGTCCCTTATCAGTGCAAAATTATCACAAATTAAAAAGGATTCATGCCAATATTGTCCAAAAACCCACTTTTCTAGGGCATTTCCAAACTTTTGGAGGGCAGTATATATAAAAAACTTGAAAAACCCAAATCAGAAATATCATTACAGAGTGGCACAATTTGGAAATCTTACTTCGAAAATCTTTATCAAAAAATTGAACATACTGACCATAACCAGCCTCAGTGTAAAATAAAGAAAACACTTATAGACTTGGAGAAAACAATTAAAAATTATCAAAATCCATTAGACAAATTTATAACAATATCTGAAATAACATATTAAAAGACTTAAATTAAAGAAAGCATGTGGCCAAGATGACATTAACAATGAAATGCTTAAACTCAGCAGTCCCAGCATGAATAAAGCTCTAGCCAAATTATTTAATCTGGTTTTATGGTCCGGTAACTTCCCTGAGATCTGGTCTGAGGGACTGATCACCCCCATATTTAAAAAAGGCGATCGATTTGACCCCAATAATTATCGCGGCATCTGCGTGGGCAGTGCTTTAGGAAAACTGTTCTGCAGCATCATAAACAGCCGTATTGTCACACACATCTCCACACACAACATTTTAAATAAAGCACAAATTGGATTTTTACCAAAACAACGCACATCCGACCACATCTATTCTCTTCACACTCTAATTAACAAAAACATCAAGGACAAACAAAGGAAAATATTTGCATGTTTTGTAGATTTTAAAAAAGCATTCGACTCAATTTGGCATGACGGTTTACTGTACAAACTCCTACAAATTGGCATTGGCGGGAAAACTTTTGATACTATACAATCCCTGTACACCAACAGTAAATGTGCGGTGAAAATCAATAACCACAGAACAGCGTTTTTCCGGCAGGACGTGGAGTGAGGCAGGGATGCAGTCTGAGTCCGACTCTATTTAACATCTACACAAATGATCTGGCAGACGCGCTGGAGCACTCTACTGTCCCCGGCCTCACTCTACACCACACAGAGGTCAGATGTCTGCTGTACGCGGATGATCTGGTCCTGCTGTCCCGCACACCTGAGGGTCTCCAGCAAAGCCTGTCCCTCCTGGAACAGTACTGTCATGAGTGGGCCCTGACAGTCAATCTGGACAAAACCAGAGTAATGGTGTTCCAGAAAAAGGCCAGATCTCAGGGAAACAAACACCAGTTCACTTATAAAGGCCAGGTCCTACAGCATAGCACCAGCTACTGTTATCTGGGCATCGACATCAGCGCTTCGGAAGGCTTTGGTCTGGCTGTCAAAACACTGAGCGAAAAGACTCGGAGGGGTTTTTATGCTATAAAGTCATGATGTGGTCACTTAAAATTACCCATTAAAACTTGGATAAAATCATATAATTCAATAATAAAACCAATTCTTTTATATGGATGTGAAATTTGGGGACCAGTACAAAATTTTAGAAATTGGGATAAAACTTCAGTAGAAAAACTACAATTGGAAATTGGCAAAAACATTGTAGGGGTTCACAGAAGCACATCCAACGACGCCTGCAGGGCTGAATTAGGCTTGTACCTGCTGAACATTGAGATCCAGAAGAGATGTGTTCAGTTCTGGCATCACCTCCATCAGTCTGATCCTGATTCAGTCCAATATAAAGCCCTCCTCACCAATGAAACCTCAGCAGAATCTCATCCTCTAAACACACTCACTCTTCAACTTGTCCATGAAACTCAATTCCCAATTGACCACAGCTACAACCCCAAAACTATTATTAAAGAAATTGACAAAAATCTAAAAGATACTCATGATGAATCACTAAAAGCACATTTTGAACTCCAAAATAAATTCCAATGTTACTCGACCCTAAATAGAACCACTAAATTGGCAAATTATCTATTAATGAAACAATTTAAAGAAAGACAAATCCTCTCCAAATACAGATTAAGTGACCATGATCTAGAAATAGAGAGAGGAAGATGTAGACAAACATGGACAGCAAGAGAGCAGAGGATCTGTAGACACTGTGATCTACAGCAAATAGAGGATGAGAAACACTTTCTACTCATCTGTCCTAAATATCACAATGTAAGAGAAACATTTCTCCCCATACTTGAAACGTCTCGGTTACAAAGGTAACCCTCGTTCCCTGAAGGAGGGAACGGAGACGTACGTTGGACAGACCGACGAATAGGAATCTCGCTAGAGAGGCCAATCTGCTTCGAGTGTAACTAAAACGAGCCAATGCACATTGGCATGCAATCATATGCAGCAGCTGCTCGCCTTGCAGCGCAGGTATATAATGAGCAGCAGGTGCGTTGCATCTTCAGGTTTTCGCTGAGGAGCCGAACCGGATAGGCGGCAGCATCAGCGGGGTACAGCGACTGTGGCGACGGGACGTACGTCTCCGTTCCCTCCTTCAGGGAACGAGGGTTACCTTTGTAACCGAGACGTTCCCATTCAGTCGGTCACGTTCGACGTACGTCAGACAGACTGATGAATAGGAATCTCTACCAAAGCGCCACAGGGGCTGCCCCCTTTCAGCGCTCTGTGCAAGCCTCCTGTACCCCCTTGCCTACGGATGGTGGGACAGGGCTAACACAGAGAGTGTTGATCACTGTTGTTCCCCAAAAAACCCATTCAGTGAAACTATTGGAAACACTGGGAAAGCATACCCTTTCACTGGAAAGGAACGCTGCGGAAGCCACATCCTTCCCCGAAGGAGTTATGTGGAGAAGTACATATGGACTAACCCCGTAGGGCTGTACTACATATGGAAGTACTGGGGGTTTCGTTTAGGAGCAACCGTGGAACTACACATATGGGATCCCTGTAGGGTCACACATATGGTACCCAGCCTAAATCCGGTTCTCAAGGATACAACGGAGTATAGGCCTGGCGCCAGATGCTCCGCCACGTCGGCTGCCGAAGGGAGATCGGAGGACTCAACAGGGTCTGCCTTGTAGGGACTCTCTGGAGTAATAAGCGCATGTAAGCGCAGCAAGCCGACACTAAGTCGGGGCCTCTCCGTGCCTCTGACCTGAGGTGAGAACACGGGAGGAAACCGGCTCGACACTGTAGCGTCTGGTCAAAATCGGATCCTGCCAGCCCAACTTTAGAATCGTCAGAATGCTTTAGCCTCCTGAACTGTTTGTGTAAATCATGAATCGGCTCCGGCAAGTCCGGGACTGATTGCCTCATTGGCACTTTTGTTACCCCATGGAAGGAAAACAGAAGAAAGTCTCACCAGCTCTGAGGACTTCAAAGAGTCACCCTGGTGGGGCTGAGGGCCATGTGTTCGCAGACGCTGGCCACAACCCCAATACACACACACATACAGACACTCACAAACACGCATGGAGATTGTGAATGTACATTTATCCCCCAAATATAACTGTGCCAAAGTGTACCCGTCGTTGTATTACAAGGTGCATGTATGCATCCCTAGTATATAAGCTTAGCTATGACTGTAGTTGTATTAGTTTTATTCTAAACGATAAAATTCATGTATAAACTGTATCTCCCCTTTTATGTCCTTGCCATCTGACAAGTTTGGTCTCATTGTAAAGCTCTTGTTATACCCTAATTGAAAATGTATGTCACATTACTGTAAAATGCATTTTTCTAGTTTTAAGGGTACTTAGAAGAAAATGTGCTCAGATCTGACACTTCATAAACCATGCAAATTAGGTCATAAATGGAGACAAAGAAGAACTTTGCCCGCCAAAATCACACCCTCATCATTGGCTGATGTACCCAAGGAGGTGTTCTGGTCTGTTGTCCTTAAAACACAATGACACGCGTCTCTTGGTGCAAAAAGCTATCTTTTGTCAAGCCTTCTTCATCCGTCTCCCGGAGTCTTCTCTCTTCATCGCCTAGGAGACGGAGCCTTTCTTCTTTATTTTCCGGTTATTTTACTCTTAAGTTAAAACCTTGTTCGAAAGTCCCGCCGAAGAACACTTCCTCGGAAAAGGACCAATCGCATCCAGCCGCACGAACCGAAACTCCTACAGAAACACGAAACAACCACAGCACCTAAACCTATGCAAGTATAGAACTATTCTTTTCGAAGCGTTTTAAGTTCGTTGTATAAGCTGAGTTTCCTTGCTGGCTCTCAAAGGTTTTAACTGTTCGTAATTTGCCATTTCTTTGATCACCTCTGTTTTCCTGACTTTACTTTCGTTTTCTTTAATGTGTATTATTTGTATATATGTAGCCGTATAACCTCTATATCCGTAGTTTCATATATTAAATACATTATATTCATGCTTGATTGTTTCTGCTGCTCATTCAACAAAACCCAGGTCACTTTAACGTTTCGATCCAGTATCCTTGCTTTACGCATTGATGCTAGAATAGGAAGTCTTTCTCGTGGCCAGAGAAAAACCTTCCTTTTTATAATAGTCTATGAGGAACTAACGGTTTGCTGGACAAACTAATAGTTTCTCTAAATAATTATTAAACCAGAACTAATCATATATGTAATTGATTATAATTCGTTGTAATTAATTCACAATATATGTATAATTCCCTCTTGGGTCGGTATATGTATTATAATTAATCATAAAGCTTTATGATTTATTATATTCATATATTTCACCCATAAATTAATTAAAGACCTGTACAAGATCGCTACAACACAAAGGCTATAGAATCTAGCGAACGTGTTAGGTGTCGCCCAGCCCGCAGTTCTACAAATGTCTGTCAGCAAGGCGCCACGAGCCAGCGCCCAGGAGGATGCAACACCTCTCGTAGAGTGAGCATGCAACCTGAGCGGGCAGGGCACGCCTTGAGCTTGATAAGCCAAGGCGATGGCGTCAACTATCCAGTGGGCCATCCTCTGCTTGGAGACAGCCTTTCCCTTCTGCTGGCCTCCGTAACAGACAAAGAGCTGGTCTGAGGTCCTGAAGCTTTGAGTTCTGTCTATGTACAGTCGCAAGGCGCGAATTGGACAGAGCAAAGCCAAGGCTGGGTCTGCCTCCTCCGGGGGCAGCGCTTGCAGGCTCACTACCTGGTCCCTGAAGGGAGTGGTAGGAACCTTGGGCATATAGCCAGGCCGGGGTCTCAGTACCACGTGGCTGTCGCCCGGCCCGAACTCTAGGCACGATTCGTCGACCGAAAATGCCTGCAGGTCCCCTAACCTCTTGATGGAGGCCAACGCAACCAGCAGCAAAGTCTTCATAGACAGAATCTTTAAGTCTGCTGACTGCAAGGGCTCAAAGGGAGCATTCTGGAGAGCTCGAAGCACCAGAGCAAGGTCCCAAGAGGGGAGGGGGATCGAGGAGGATTTAATCGTCTCGCCCCCCTAAGGAACCTAACGACCAGGTCGTGCTTACCAACAGACTTGCCATCGATGTAGTCGTGGTATGCGGAAATTGCGGCAGCATGAACTTTGAGGGTGGAGGGAGACAGCCTACGCTCCAACCCTTGCTGCAAGAATGAAAGCACGACTCTGATCGAACATCTTCGGGGGTCTTCCCGGCGAGAAAAACACCACTCGACGAACAGGTTCCACTTCAAGGCGTAAGCATGTCTCGTAGACGGTGCACGTGCCGAAGTGATGGTGTTAAGTACCTCGGGGGGTAAGTCACCTAGAACCTCCGCGTCCCGTCCAGGGACCAGACATGGAGTTTCCAGAGGTCTGGACGCGGGTGCCAAAGAGTGCCCCGTCTCTGAGAAAGAAGGTCTTTCCTCAGAGGAATGCGCCAGGGAGGGGCTGTCGCGAGGAGCGAGAGTTCCGGGAACCAGGTCCGGTTGGGCCAATAGGGCACAACTAGCAGGACCTGCTCCTCGTCCTCCCTGACTTTGCACAAAATCTGTGCAAGTAGGCTCACTGGGGGAAACGCATATTTGCGAAGGCCCCGGGGCCAGCTGTGTGCCAGTGCATCTGTCCCGAGTGTTCCCTCGGACAGGGAGAAAAACAACTGGCAGTGGGAGGTTTCCGGTGAGGCAAACAGGTCTACCTGGGCCTCTCCGAACTCCCTCCAAATCAGCTGGACCACCTGGGGGTGGAGTCGCCACTCTCCCGGCAGCGCAGCTCATGAGAGCTCGTCGGCCACACGGTTGAGCACACCAGGAACATGAATGGTGCGAAGCGACCTCAGATGCTTCTGACTCCAAAGGAGGAGATGGCGGGCGAGTTGCGACATGCGACGGGAGTGTAGACCACCTTGACGGTTGATGTACGCAACAGTCGCAGTGTTGTCCGTACGGACCAGCACACGCTTGCCCCGTAACCGCCCTTTCAGGCGGCTCAGGGCAAGGCGTACTGCTAGCAACTCGAGGCAGTTGATGTGCCAATGCAGTTGGGGGCCCGTCCAAACCCCTGATACTGCATATCCGTTGTACGTGGCACCCCAGCCGGCGGCAGAGGCATCTGTGAACACCACAGCATGCCGGGACACCTGCTCTAGGGGCACTCCTGCCCGAAGAAACACGGGGTCTGACCACGGGCTGAAGGTTTGGCGGCATTCTGGAGTGATTGCCACTCGGAACATACCGCGTTGCCACGCCCATCATATGAAGCAAACTGAGTGGGGTTACTGCCGCTGCGGCTGCCATATGCCCCAGGAGCCTCTGAAAGAATTTCAGTGGGACCGCTGTCCTGCCTTTGAATGTATTCAGGCAGTTCAACACCGACTGAGCACGTTCCTCTGTGAGGCGTGTTGTCTGTTCGACCGAATCCAACTCCATACCGAGAAAAGAGATCCTCTGCACAGGGGAGAGCTCTTTTCCCAGTTGACCTGAAGGCCCAACTGGCTGAGGTGACTGAGCACCAGGTCCCTGTGTTCGCACAACTGAACCCGAGACTGTGCTAAAATAAGCCAGTCGTCGAGATAGTTGAAGATGCGAACACCCTGTTCTCTCATGGGAACAAGGGCTCCCTCCACGACCTTCGTGAAGACCCGGGGAGACAGGGCCAGCCCGAAGGGTAGGACCTTGTACTGATATGCTTGACCCTCGAACGCAAAGCGCAGGAACGGCCTGTGTCGAGGTAGAATCGAGACATGAAAGTACGCGTCCTTCAGGTCGATCGCTGCAAACCAATCTTGGGGACGGATGCACTCGAAAATGCGTTTCTGCGTGAGCATTTTAAACGGTAGCTTGTGGAGGCTCCGATTCAAAACTCGCAGGTGGGTGGGTGGGTGGGTGGGTGGCTGAGAACCAGCCTGTCGTGTGCTCTCCTCTCTTAGAAGGCGGTCCTCTTACCTCTTCCTTTTTTAGCGCTCAAAAACGCACCGTTACCGGCCGTGAGAACAGCCTTTTTAAGCTGAAAGAACAGCTATTTGCTCAAAAGGCAAAAACAAAGAGAGAGAGAGAAAAAAGAGCGGACTTCGACCCCGCTGCCGTGCTGTACGCCCACACTGAAGAGAGAGAAGTTTGAAGAGCTGACTCGTTTTCCAACACTTGCTTGCAGAGAGACAGGAACATCCGTTCGGCTCCGAAGCGAAGAGCTGAAGATGCAACGCACCTGCATCGTCCTGTATGTGCCAAGGTTTTCAGCATTCTTGATGCAAAATGTGGATTTTGGCAAATCCCTTTAGATTCTTGCGCATGCCTTACGGGATCTCCACCGGCAGTGACATATTCCAGCGAACCATGGAACATCTCTTTGACGGACAGCCATGTCAAAATGTCCTAATTGAACTAAGGCATAATCATGGCCTAATCTAAGCCCTGTCTATGAAACAGGCCTATATGTAATGTGCATGATGAGTTTTGGTTTTGTTTTCTCTGTGCTATGTTCTCGTTTTGCCTGTGTTCTGTTTCATCATTAGTTTCCCTGGTTGTTAATTAGTTCTATCATCCCTGTTCTGTTTCATGCTAATTACTCCCCATGTATTTAACTTACTAAAAAACATACTAAAAAAGTATATCTGAGAAGCAGACGATTTAAACAAGTCTCCATTTGCTCTCTGTTTCAGGGGCGTCTGCAGGATTTTATCTCAGGGTATGCACAGAACTATGGTCCAATTTACTAACATTTTTATATATAAGCCTATATATTATCATATATTCCGCCTTGGGCTTCCGGGCCGTTGACGTCACCCTGGTCCGTTCCCTCCATCAGTCAGTCCCCGGGTTCCGCCTAGCCCTTCAGTCAAGGCTCCACCCTGGTTCCTTTCACAGTCGGCTCCACCATGGTGTTTGTTTCCACCGACTCCTCCAGGCCCCTGTCCATCATCAGAGCCACGCCCACCTCCAAAGTCCCCCCTCCCTCCACAGTTGGATATTTAGTTATGGCGCAAGGACACGCCTACTGGCAGGGGAGAGTACTGTCATGATTATGGACTTTTGGTTTGTTATCATCAGTTTCCTTTGTTCTTAGTTTGCCTGTTCTTAGTTTTTCCTCCGTTTAAAAAAAAAAAATCGCATCCACATGAAAATGCAAAAACACGCTATGAAATGCTGTCATGAGCATGTCAAACCAACAGGTGGTGATATAACCCTAACCGTAAAGCCATGTTGGCCAATCAGCGTCTTAGCCAATTCTTAGCGTCTGTTTCCATTGTGAATCATCGATTCGTCGATTCGAGAATGTCTTGTGTGTTAACCGGGAACATACTCTGGGTTGGCTTAACTTACTCCCAGACGCATTTTTGGAACAAGCATACCTTGAGTAAGCAAGGTTTGGGTAAATCAACCGAGAGTTCAGGGTATATGTGACGGTATGTTAACCTTGCTTTCTGGAATACCCCCAAGTTCAATCTTGGTCATAGTCAATACTAAGTTGGTTGTGTTTCTTTCTCCTGTGTATCCCTGTGAATTTCATATTAAAGACTGTTTCAGATATTCTTTGTTCTCGTGAGCTATCTACTACAGCCATCCATGATACATACGTTGATTGTTAATATTATGTATATTACATTAGGTATTTTAGCAGTGTTGTTCAATGAAACCATATGATTACTTGCTCTTGATACTTCATTTGAACCAATTATTATTGTCTCATTGTAGTTATGTATTTTAAAATAAAAAAATAGCAATCCCGCACACTACCAGTCCTTGCTAAATATAGAAATTTATTATAAGCAACATTTCAGTCCACTGACCTTCATCAGGCATATGAATGATATTACAAACAGGACATTTTAAAAACAGAGCCAACCAATGAATGTCGTTAACACTATGTGAACCAATCACCAACAAGGATGTCCTTGTTGGTGATTGGTTCACATGTAGTGTTGACGACATTCATATGCCTGATGAAGGTCAGTGGACCGAAACGTTGCTTATAATAAATTTCTATATTTAGCATGGACTGGTAGTGTGCGGGATTGCTATTTTTAATTTTGTATTCAACAGTTTTGTTGGATTTTTTCCTATGCACCTTTCTCAGGTGTGCTGAGATTGTGTTGATTGAGTTATGTATTTTAAGCCATTTTAAAGGCTATTGTTTGCCTTGGGTCTATTTTTATAACCACAAAAAGGAGCCTCATCAATAGAGCACAAGAGGACAATAGGACGCGAGAGGTGGTATTGCTCATCTTCTTCGTCTATGTCCATCTAACCTACATATGCGAATACCGAAGGAGCATATCACTTTCATCTTCGTATTCACAATACAGGAGGTGATAGATGAAGAAGTGGGACACAAGAAGAGGTATATAATGCATCCTCATCTACATTCCTTACCACACTTATGCCCAGTCTGCTGAAAAATGTTTCCCTTGGGAGTGAGCGAGTAGTGGGTTAAATATAACTCACCCCCTTTAAGGACTGTGTGTAAGCAACTGATAGAAGAGTGCCCAGTCCTCTCCCTTCAGCGCTGCACAGCTATGCGTACAGCCATCAGTGCAATGGAGCGAGATGCTACCTAGCAGTCAATTGGCCCTAAAAGAACCTACCCGATCATCAGATCGAAAAGGCAGTTTATAGGAAAGTGTGTGTGTGTGTGTGTGTGTGTATATATATATATATATATATATAAATATATCCTTTTACGCATAGTATGTAAATGCAGGGGAAGTGCACAGCCTCGTCACCACATAGTAAAGGCAATCAAATGCTTATTGCACAGAAATATGACAATCCCCTCTAGGGAGGGTGACGGCAAGATGGCAATGAAAGGGAATGAGACCTCCACTTTAGTGCTGAGCAAGCCTAATTGCTCTATGTGACAATCACTGATAATTCCCTAGCACTCTTCTGCATCAGAGGAATTCACATTCTTTAAACTTCTTTTTTTAAACTTCTGGACCAGCATCTTGATGGCAGCGCCAAAAAGTCCAGAAGGCGAAACCGGGGCGACTAGGAGAAACAATCTTTCCTTCTCCTTCAGTCCCGACAGGTTAAGCCAAAGATGCCGCTCCATGGCAACCAGAACAGCAAGAATGCAGCCAATGGCACAGGCTGCTTGCTTGGTGGAGGTTATCCAGGACTGTGTCTGGAGCTACCCCCCACTCATGGTCAGCATACTTCAGTAGGTTGGCCTGGTACGCCTGCAGCACCACCATGGTGTGCAGGGCACCGCCGGCCAGGGCCTCTGCAGAGTATGCTTTTCCCACAAGCTGTGATGTACATTGGCAGGGCTTCAAGGGCAAAATGCCAGATGAGAGGTTTCCAGCTAGCTATTCCTCAATCTGGTGCATCTTCACATACCCATGTTCCTCCAACTCCTGGATGTTTGCATAGATCGACTTAATGGGTGGAAAATCTCGGGCAGAGAACATTTTCCCCCAAGATCTCAACACTTCATCATGGAGGTCTGGGAGAAAGGGAAGGCTTGTGGGAAGTGAATGTCTATGACCCGCCAGGAACCACTCATCTAGCCTGCTCGGAGCGTGTACCTGTTTTTCCACCGACCAGTTTAGATTCAGTCTGCTGGTGGCGCGAGTCATGACATCCAGCAACTCCTCATATGCAGGTGCACACAGTCCGCCTCAACTCCCATTACATCTAGTTTCTTGGAACTAGAGCGGCCAAGCAGCATGCTCTCCGCCAGACCAGAAGAAGCCAGTGAGTGGGCTTCCGGATTCGGCCTGAGAGAACCAAAACTGGCAAGAGAGGACTGGGAAAGTGAAAGACCCATCCCAAGTTCCTCAGCCAGAAACATCTGCGAGCCCCACTACTGCAGACGCCACGCTCACACGGAGATAGATACTTTCTAAATGTGCCTGCACTCACTTTTCTTTAGACACCTGTTCCCATAGCGTCAACTTATCGACGCAGTGTTGAGCTCCACTTCGAAAGGGAACCCTTTATCCCTGAAGCATGCTTTATTAGATTGTGCTGGTTTATCAGAAACATTTTTACTCAGTTAACACTTTGAAATAAATTTTTTAACAAAGTTAAACCTAATACAGTTTAAGAGTTTTTAGCAAAAATAGATTGTAAAAACCTGATTTAGTTTTACCGTAACTTTTCCTCGCCATGGAAAACAGCCACAGAAGCTGGCATGGAGTTAAAGAACACTCAACTCTACACTTTGGAGAAGGTTTCTATAAAGAACCCTGGGGTTTTTGACTCAATTTTAAAAAACCCTTTATGACAAAAAAAGTCCTATATAAGGAGAAATGTCTTAAATGAATGCATAATAGTTTTGTTTAACAGGTTATTTAATTTTTTTGTAGAGATCAAGAGTATTTACAAGCTGCTTAATTCATAAAATGTAATTAAAATTACAAATGATCAATTAATTAAAACTAAATCCATAAAATTATCCAACGGTGGGAACCCCTAAAAGGTTCTATACTGTATATGAAGCACCTGACAGAACCCGTTAAGGTTCTTATATAGAACGTTTTCTTTTAAAACTGTATGACACAGCTGAATGTCATTTAGAACATGGAAATTGTTTTTCTGCACCAGTGTCTCATCTTCTTTGTCATCTCAACTAGCACTTGTCAGCAATGGTTTTTGCAGTAATTATTTGCGTTTGAGCCAGTAGGCCAGTAGGGGGCTCTACACACTATGTTTTATACAGGTCATCTGCACTTCTACTGTGTGTTCACTTTTGCAATTAGTCATACTAATTTTTCACAATTAGCCATACTGTGTGAGTGTGTTAAATTTTATTTTATTTCTGCTTATAGATTTCCCATTGGCACAGACACATTAGTACTGTTTATTCTACTTCTGTAAGATTCACAGTAAACCATTTGTTCACCAAATATGAAAATGACTTGAAAAATCAGGTAAACTAATTTTGACCAGAAGGTGGTGATAAAAGTGTTAGCAAACAGACTTGGAAAACATCTCTCAACAATAGTACACCCAGACCAAACTGGGTTTATACCAGGTCATTTTTTCTTTGGCAATGTTTGTCTCCTTCTTAATATTCTTTGTGGTAAGGAAGCCTCAGGAGCAGTCATTTCACTAGATCCCCAAAAGGCGTTTGATCAAATAGAGTGGCCATTTATGTTAAAAGCGCTTGAGCACTTTGGTGCTGGGAGTTGTTGTATTAAGTGGGTAAATATTCTGTATTTATGTCCTCGTTCATCCATTCTGAATTGGATCAAAGATATTCTGAGACATTAAACACTCTTCCAAATTCTCAGCAACAACCTCTATTGATGGGCATGACTCTTGCGAAAAAAAAATTAATACTTTTAAACTGGAAATCTTCAGACTCTCCATGTTTCAAAGCTTGGTTGTATGAATTGTTCCATGTTATACATTTGGAGAGGATATGTTCTCTGGAGTCCAAATCTCATTGTCAATTCCAAACTGTATGGCAGCCCTTATTGTTCTCATTGTAATAATCCACTGAATCTAAGATTATTCCTTGCTTATGTTAGACCTCCCAGCCTCTTGTTTTGTTTTTGTTTTGTTTTGTTAGGGTTGTATTGTTTGGTTTTCTTTGTATTCTTAGGTTGGTACACTATGAAAAATTTTAAATAAAATATTAAAAAATAAAAATCAGGTAAACCATAACCATTTGACACTGGATTATACTTTTTTGGTGGATTATATTTCCAAGGCCTGGCTCCTGGTTTTTAGTTTTTTCTTATCTCGAGTTTTATTGCCATGCAAATATCTGAGGAGAAAAGAGACAGACAGATCAAATTACCTGAAGTTTCAGCTAACAGGCACTAGAGCCACATGCTGCTAATTATGAACATTCAGTGTTCACAAATAAACAGTAGATGGCAGTCACATCTTAACATGAGTTTTTCTTTCATTGAAGCTTATGCATTTGTTGGTTTGATATATAAAATATTTAAGAATATTTAAAATATTTAAGAAAAATATTTAATATTTAATTTAAAATATTTATATAAATTTTTTTAATGAATGATTTATATAACAGTACAATGGATTAGTGACACCTTTCCTCTTGTGTAGTGATGCAAACTAAATAAAAACGTGCTATTAAAACAATGGGAAAAAGTAGAAAAGCAATTTATTTGAAAACAACACTGACAACAATATCATCATTGCATTTCCCCCCTAAAATACTGTTCCTGATTCACTGAATAACAACACTATACATTCAATTTAACAAAAATAGTAAAAAAAAAAAACAAAAAAAAACTGATTTATATGTAATACAGAGTCCTGCACAACATGCGAGGGGAAAAAGTATACCATGGCCACAAATTAACAATTCCTTTCCACGACTTTCTTATACGTCAACATATTTTACTAATTTGTTCTTTTGTTTCAAGTAAATTGTGGCCACGTTGTAATAATTCGTTTTCTTGTTTTAGTTCAGGGTTTTTTCAAAGTCAAAGACAGTGGGCCTCCCTTTTGACACAATGTACATAATGGCGCCTCCCCACCCCACAATTTTTACTGATTTTCAATAGCGATCAGTGCGCTGAGAGCGCTGCACGCACACACGGTTTGTCTGTGCATCAATAATAATGGACTTTAGTCTCGTGTGCCTAATGTACAATTTCTGAATGTCACTGTAACAGTCTTTACCTTGAATAAAATTGTCATCCATCAAAACTTTGCTAGCGCGATACTGGTTTGCTTAATCCAACCAAGAGATGTAGTACTGTATGCATATCATATGCTTACACATCGGTTGGGTGATTTGAGCCGCCATTCAGTCTGTATTTCACAGCATGATGAAAAATGGCTTGGGCTGCCCCGAAACAATCACAGAATAGGAAAGAGATGGTGCTTTGAAGCCAAATACACTATTCTCTCCACCATCTCTGATGAAATTGGCCAGGTTTTCTCTGCATTAGCGCTGTTTTCGACTGACTGTTAGAATGCATTCACTTACTGGATCCTTGGACTGAAAACTTTCCAGGAGTTACAGTTTAAAATGATCTGATTGAAAACAGAGGAGTGAAAATCTCTTGTCCAAAAACCTGCTTCTTTTTGTTTTTTAAAGTGTTGTTTCTGCTATAATATTGACTGAAATGATTAATAATTAATTACATTTTTTTTACCACTCTGCGTGCCTCCCCTGACATGCTCTGGCGCCCCCCTGGGTAGGCATGCCCCACACTTTAAAAACCCCTGTTTTAGTTCAATCAAAATAAGGGAATGAATTAGGTGGCCACGATTTACTAAAATGAGGGAACAAATTCTTAATTCTTAATGACATGTGCAGGGCTAAACGTGTATTTTTTTTTTAAACACAAGAATCACTAAATGATTAGCACAACAAAATGTAGTCAAACCTATAAACGATTTTGGCTACAAATATGCAAAATATACAGAAAATGAACTAGCACCATTTTACAGTACAAAAAACAAACAAAAAAAACCCATATTAAAGCTAAAACGTTCAAGCTTTTAAATTAGCTTTAGAAATCAAAAGCAATTTTTATCTAAGGTGCAAAAAGAGGAACAATTGCTTTAAATGCCTTTTTGGGTACAGTCCATTTTGAAGAGGTCATCGCTATGCCTCATTCCCCGCAACTTAAAATGCCAACTCGGAAACAACTCAGGAAATAGGTCTAATATGCTGCAGTATTGCTGAAGTTCACTTCAACTTCACCAGAATAAAAAAGAAGAATGTATCACAATGTTAATTTCAGAATTATATATTTATATATTTGTTGCATTATTTTAAAGGGGGGGTATAATGCTATTTCATGCATTCTGACTTATTTACACTGTTAAAGAGTTGGATTATCATGCTAAACATTTCTGTGCCAAAAATACTCTTCCAAATCCTCACGAACTTCGGGGGGTTTTTTTCGAGTATGGGCCTGAGTGACGTAAACGGGGGCAGAATTCCTTGTATGGGCACTTCTCCCGGAAGGGCGCGCGCGCACACGTCAACCAGAGAGAGAGCAAGAGCTAGCCTATAAACGCGCGTTCGGGTTCAGATCGTTTGAAACTGAAAGATGGAGCGGTCACAGCGGTAATGATCCCGGTCATGAGTCGGAACTGCAGGTGGTGAGTAAAACTGCATCGAATGTCTGTTTTGTTGGCAATAGGCGCCTAAGTGCATATAATGTAAACAACACGAACATAGTGAATTCATAAATTCATTATTCATCATTCACTGTACGCTATATTTATTATAGTGATTCAAAAGTTATCCATGGATAACGCGATGGTGTATTGCGTGTGTTTAAATATATTTGTTTAGCTGACCATCCATAGCTTGAGCCGATCTCTACACAAAAGCTGCGCGTGCTTGTAACAGCTCGTCACTCTATCTCCGCTCACAACGTCACGCCTTCAGGCACTCGGCTGTTTTCGGAAAGACTCGGTACAACGTATGTATCTTTTAAAAATATGATTAAAGACTTTTCGGCGATATGAAGGATGCTATACTACTCTATAGGTACTTAAGATTAACATGAGATTGGCAGAAACTGTGTGTGATACCCCCCCTTTAAAGAATTTATTATATTTTATTTTTATGCTCAAAGCCTATTAACTGAATAATGGGAATTTTTCAGGGAATGTCTTCTGGAAAGTGTTGTGCCACGTGCACTTTTTTAATAGTCTTTCTGGAAAGCAGTTCGGAATGATCTGGTGTGAGCTTTTAATGTAATGAATCCAACACCTACTATGATGCTTGATGCCACTGCCAATCAGAGGGCTGGGCATATGGCGTAGAAAAAGAAAATTTAGGTTCAAATATTCAGTGCAATATAATATTCGACAATACGTTTTTGTGGCATCCCACCTGCATCTGTACACCACACCACCACAAAAATATCTTTGTGTATTCATAGACACACCTGCTGACACGCCCACATGACAACAGTTGATGTGTTAATTCCCATTTGGTTTTTACAATAGATCAATAGGTCTTCTTCTTCAAAGAACTTTCATTTTAATTAAATTTTGGGTAACACTTTAGAATACTGTTCCGTTATTAATGAATAACTACACAGGAACAAACGAGTAAAGTAATATTAACATTATACAAAAAACATTAAACAGGTTCGTAATTAATGTGAATAATACATAATTAATCCTAAAGTAAAGATCATGGTAACCCACTCAAATATTACCAAATATGACTCAATATTACCAAATCCTTTAGAAGGAATTACCAATTATTTGGAACAGTTTTCTAAAGTGAAAAGCATGACAACTCTCTAGCAAATTACTGAAGTCATTGTAAGCTTTTGAGGTTTTTGTAAGGTTTTGGATAGTAATTGCTTCTGACAGATCTGGTAACACTTGAGTCATTACTAGTGGGTTACCATGATCTTCACTTTAGAATACTGTTCCAAATAATTAGTCATTCCTTTAGAAGGATGTGGTAACACTTGAGTCATTCCTAGTGGGTTACCATGATCTTCACTTTAGAATACTGATCCAAATGGCCAGTAATTCCTTTAGAAGGATGTAGTAACACTTGAGTCAGTACTATCCAAAACCTTACAAAAACCTCAAAAGCTTACAATAACTCAGTCATCACTAGGGAGTTATCATGCTTTTCACTTTAGAATGCTGTTCCAAACAATTAGTAATTCTTTCTGAATGATTTGGTAATACTTGAGTAATTACTAGTTGGTTACCATATTCTTTACTTAATTAATTATATATTGTGCGTTACTCATTAATTATGAACCTGTCTTTAGTAGTTCTTAGTAGTCCTCTGGGAGGTATGAAAGAAAATAGTAGTTGATTAACTAATAGTAAACTACCTCATTCAGCTGAGCATTATTACTTACCAATTCATTAATCAGAGTTTCTTGTTAGTTAATAGTAGTTACTAGAATGTTAATATTGTGCTACTCATTTGTTCCTGTGTAGTTATTCATTAATGATGGAACAGTATTCTAAAGTGTTACCAAATTATGTTTTCAGGAGTATCGAAAAGATCTCTTCTCTGTGCAGTTCATTTACTGTTTGTTAGTGGTTGTGTGCTTGTAAGGGATGAATTTGTGTAACTTAGTTATTGGACAACTATATACAGAATATTTTGTATAACTATATACAAAATCATGACAAAAGAAATTAGCTGCACTTTTGCAAGTGGGAAATTGATTGACGTTCTAACTATTCAGGAGTTTCCCTGCAGCTATACCAGGTTAGAGATACTGTTACAGTGCTGAAGAGATGCATTTGTCTGTCTCAACAAAGAGTTTAAAAAATATCACGTTGTTCTTAATTTAAGGCAACTGAAAACAACTTACTGATCAAGCTGAAACACATTACCAGGGAATGTGAGGAGCGCAAACGTTGAGGTCAAGCTTTATCTCAAGCCATATCGCAATATTGCATGTTGTGACATGATCCATTTTATTTGCTAGTTAATTTTGCTAATCCATTTAGCCATATCTAAAACCTAAAGCTTAAGGTAGGGTCACACAACAACATGTGATGACCAGAATTCCTTTGCCCTGCATAATTTTTACACAGGCTTGTCAGTGAACTGTAATGTACAATAAATTAAAAGTTTTTCATGTTTCGCTGGTTTTTAGTAGTTATGCAGTGCCAAGGCATAGTAATGTGACACGGTTTAGGCATAAGTCAGTTGGTTTGCTTTGGCAGCATACTACCCTTTAGTCCAAAACTGGAAAATGTTTCAGCAAATAAACAGTAAATCAGGTATTATGAGGTTGTCATCAGTAATATTGTAGTGTTAGATATAAATCCAGTGATTAGCAAAAAGTACAGTCTCTTGGATTTATGAAGACTTTTATAGCAGGTCTGGTTAACTGCGCACATGAAGCGATAAACATGTTAAGCCCAATGCAGAACATGACCCGCATCACTGAGGTGCAGTGCCAGCTTTCAGTAGTTTTCAGCTTCAGGAGATAATGATCCATTTCCTGGGCTTTTACTGAAAACAGCAGCAGTAAGCTTATACTGAACAGAGATATTTTTTTAAAGGAATGCACTACCATTCAAAAGTTTGGGCTCGGTATGATTGTTTTGGAATGTTTTTGAAAGAAGTCTCTTATGCTCACCAAGGCTGAATTTATTTGATCAAAAATATAGTCAAAAACCATAATATTGTGAGAAAATATTACAATTTAACAATTTAAAAACAATATTTTTTGTTTTTATTTTAATATAGTTTAAAATGTCATTTATTTATGAATTTTCAGCATCATTACTCCATTCTTCAATGTCACATGATCCTTCAGAAATCATTCAAATATGCTGATTTGATGCTCAAGAAACATTACTATTATCCATGTTGAATGTTTAATTTTTTCCCCTGATTCTTTGATAAATAGAATTTTTGTAACAACATAAACGTCTTTACTATCCTTGCTGAATAAAAAAATCTTACTGACCCCAAACTTTTGAACTGTAGTGTAATTCACCCAAAAATGAGAATTTTCATCATTTACCCTCATGTTGTTCCTGTTATATTTTCATTGAATAAAAAAATTAAAATAAAAAAAACCAAATCCCGCTCTACATTTTTTTTCTTTTTCAGTAATTAATTTCACTCAGATATACATCACAACACTTCCATTACATTGACTTACAGTATATACTTAATCAATGTATCGAATGTGTGACTTCTGATAACTGAAGCAAAGCAATGAAGATAATTTTTGTCTCCTGCTAATGCTCTTTTCTGCCTAAGTACCTGTTTCTCACATCACAGAAACCTTAGACATCTACATTAACTGTCATTAGTTGAGTCATACAGGTTGTAAAACACTACTTGACATTCACTGGTGAAATTCTTTACATAAGTTTGTATTGAGAGTATATGTTATAATTACCAGCTGTGATCTCTCTTCACATTAACAAATGTCCTTTTCTGCCTTCCCTTCTTTCTCTCTCCAGGTCTCGCAGCATCAGGCCTGAGGGCAGAGTGGAGTCTGAGCCCATACACTCTGGGATATTTCTGGATATGATGTCTGAAGTCCTAAATGTCTGGATCTCAGGGTTGATGGAGAGGTGCTGAAGGTCCAGTTCAGTGCACTCTACTGGAGCATGAAGCCCCCAGGCTGTCCGATGCTCTACGGCACAGCAGGGCCTCACTGTAAACTGTCCTCCTACCAGAGTGAGAATGGCATGATGGTTGGAGAGAGCAGAGTCTGAAGAAGAAACATCAGGTGTTTCTGTTGCTTGCGTGATGACTCCCGTTGCAGGATCAGTGCAGGCCGAGCTTCGCACCAGAGGAAGAACCTCACATCCATGCAGGCCAAGATCAGAGGTCATCGTGGTGGTGATGTCATCAAGCATACAGGGGTCCTTCAGTGGCAGGCATGGATCTTACAGGATATAGACCAGACAAGTCAGACACACAATCATTGAATCTCTGTCTTTCTCTGTTGTGTTTGGCTCATTTTGACCCAGAGAGGATTTTCTTTTTCACACAGGGTATAACTACTTCCAAAAAATTTGGGGGATAATTTTTGTACTTTTTGGGGATTTTTTTTCCTCCTTGTTACAAAAATGACTGGCCTAAAAAAAATGCTTTTTGTCAACTTGTTTTCTTTCAATTAAGACGGGCAGGTAATTATGTCGGGCAGGAAATCCAAACGTTCATTGACCTCAAACGTGGCTTATCGTGTGAAACATGTACGTAGTTGCCTAACGTTAGCCACTGTACATGACTGCTAGCTATAACGTTACTGTTAACCTAGATGTGCGCTACTATTAGGCGTTTTTCCAAGTCTTCGTGAGAAGTGTGGAAGCTAAATTAGTACCACGCTTTCTGCATAACATGTTTAACTTTATGTGCATTTCTCTCTATAGGCGCATCCACTGTACTGTGGAGATGACAAGTCAGCATAGTCAACTTCATCTTAATTAATTTAATTATTAAAATGTCCACAGTTTCCTTTCTGTTTTTTCGGACACATAATAATTACTTTTGCTGGTGCCGCTGGGGCAAGCTTTATATGCGCTTGAACGCTTATGGTTTAGTGTTTCTCTGTAATGTAGAACAATGTTAGCAATGTTATATACAATATTCTTTCTCAGCTCTGAAACTGAAACCATTTTCCGATGCCACCCAAGTAATTCAGGAAGTAATTCAAGTAATTAAGTAATTAAATTAATATCATAAACGTGCAACTAATCGACTAATGGTTTAAATGAGCATCTACTAGCGGTCGTCTGGGGCAGCCCTAGTAAATTATTTAAATTTTTACTGTTTTACAGCTTGGAATTATAAGATTCTATCTGACATTTTTTCTTATTCTGTGACAACTTATTTACATTGTGATTTTTTTTTTTAAGTTGTGTACATTTTGGTTCTTTTTATTTAAAAAACAAAAAGGTTCTATCTACAGTCGAATGGAATGTAAAAACTTTGAAGCTCAATATCTCAAAACTGCTCAGAATGCAGATAGAACCTTATAATTCCCAGGTGGCGATTTCTCTCTCTCTCTCTCTCTCTCTCTCATTGACCAAATTAAGGGTCATTTCAATGCACAAAAACACAGAGGGTATATTTTCTTTCATATCTATGGTAACTGATGATGGGATAACACTGCTAATCAGTGTACACTGGGCCCCTATTAGAAACACCATATGGTCATGCTGAGAGGTTTGTTTTAAATAGATTCTGGATCTTTTTCTAAAGGTGATGTTTTGCCACGTGGTGTATAAAAATAAGTTGCAGACAGCACTGCACAGGTTGCAGTCACGTCATATTGTGTCTGTAATAAAGCTGTACTTCACAGCTTTTAATACACACTCACTTGATCTGTCCACTTCTGTGTTCTGCATCATTGTGTGTAGGGTTGTCATAGGAACCGAGGCTGAATCACTGTTGTGGTGACTGTTGCTTACCGGTGATAAACAACCTGAGAGTAGAGTTGAATGAAATGGTAGTTAAATTCATTTTAAGCCACAGCCAGTGGATTAGCAGATTATTTTTGAATATACTTTCATTGTTAGTATGTATATTCATACGTTTGCATGTTTTCCTGAGTGAAGACCGTGTCTGGTAGGTGACACACACAATGGCAAACAGGACGGCTGTTAATACAGCTGTTGCTGCACAAGCTGTCACTATAGAAGAAGCATTTTGGATAGGAGGTGCTGAGGTCTGGACTTTTGCCACACCAATCCCTTCTCCTCCTAAAAACAGAAGATCAGTTAGAACACAAAGTACCAAAGCCAACTTTTCATTCATAAATGTATTCATTATTTATGCATTCCTTCTTTTGCGGCACAGCTAATTCAGTATTTTGAAGGTAGTAAGTTTCAGATCAACCGTTCTTTGAAAATATTTAACTGTCAAAAGAACGATTTGTTCAAAGATTCAGTTCTGGAGTTTAACTCACTGACTCAATGATCCGGTAGCAGTGATTCTCAGAACTTAGAGCCCACTGGAGAGGAAGATTATTAGTCAATAACAACTACGTTTCATTACACATTACTATTGTATTACTATTAATATTGTAAGGCTTCAGAAGACTTGGACTATAACACACAAGTCCAATGAACTACTTTTATAGTGCATTTTTGTGTCATTTTGGTGCTTGGTCACAATTTCTTCTTTGTGTTCCACAGAACATCAACAGCATATGGGTTTTGAATGACATGAGAATGAATAAATGTTACTTTTTCTTGTCTACAATCTCAAAAATAAAGGTTCCGAAAGGGGGTTTTCGTAGCGAAGAACGATTTTTGGTTCTCCACAGAGTGGAGTGAAAAGTTCTTAAATGAACCTTTTTTTTTCTTAGTGTAAAGAACATTTTAATGATCTAAAGAACTTTTTTTCTACTTTTTTGCAATAAAAAGGTTCCATGGATGTTAAATGTTCTTTATGGAACCATCAATGCCAATAAAGAGCTTTTATTTTTAAGAGTGTATATAAACTATTCTTTTAAAACACAATCAACAGATTCCAAAGATTTTAGAACCTGCAAACATCAACAAGTAAATGGTCTTGAATCAATAGCTCAGTAAATAGCTCTATGATTCTCATTTTAAAAAAAGAAAACACAACAACCGCAGCTGCCTTATTCTGTTGCCTTCTTTTTCCTCTTTCTAAACGTATTACTCTTCCTGTTGCTGGCAGCGTATCTGATCAGCAGAATGCTAAAAGACCTCTGTCAATGCACGATGGAGTGGGTTCAGGGAGGATCGACCCTCAGTCCATGCTGAGCACTTTCACAGGGCATTGACTGATCCGTGCGGGATAAATATCTCCCCTCTTACTTCACTCGTAATCACATTGAGAAAATAAAGAGAATAGAGATAATACAGTGAGAAAAGAGGAAGTAAAGACACTGAAGCACAGATAAGATCACAAGATAGAGCATGGAAAGAGTGAGAGCATGCAGGGGTAAAGAGAGTACCACGAGCATTGAGAGGATGAAAACATGAAGAGAGTGTGTCTTTGAGCATCAGGGGCGCAACTGCACATTTGCTGAGGGGTATGCAAGATCATGTTTTTTTGGTTTTGTTTTTTTTTTTACCAGGATGACCCTTGAGCAGTTAAACTGCCCACTCTAAACTTTTCACTTACTTTTTTCAAAACACTGTGAATGATTAATGGGATGTTAAATAAAGACATGATTATATTTTTGTATGTTATTATGTTAACTACATTGTGTTTGTCTACTTGTGACTTTAATGAATATGACATTGAGCAACTGATATGATCAATTAATCCATTTTCTCACATTTTTCAATTTTCTTGCCACTCTATATCCCCTAACCCTCACAGAAAACTTCCTGCATTTTACTGTCGATTTAACACATTAATTAGATTAATTACGGTAAAAAAAAACACGTTAATTTTTAATGCACTTGCCCCGCCCCAAACCTATGTAGGTCATCTGACATTACATACAGTTGCCTGATGAGGAATATAATGCAGGGCACAACTCACTATGCGATAGAGCTTATAGAATGCAGTTAGAATGTCCATAAAACTCAAGATATTGGAGCAAAAATGCCCCTTATTGAGTTTTTGTCTCATATTTACCATATGAATTAAGCAGTATCACAAAAGTAACAGATTTAAGTATTACACGAGTGCTGTTTTTGTCCCAAATATAATGAGTGCAAAATGCAAATGCAATAGGCTACTGATTTTATACAACAGTTCAGTAAGTTTATATTGTGTTATTTTAGACAAAATATTGTCCGTTTTGTTCAATTTTGCCAATGAAACTATAAAGACAAAGCAGAACTGTTCATCTCCACGCAATACACAGCAGTGTTTAATTTCTGAATCTGCGTTTTGAACGTAACAAAAGTGATTCAACGGACCATTCATAAAAGCGGCGCTACACACAGACCGACCGGTGTATGACATCAAAGACTTACAGTGATAATGATAGGTTACGCTTAACAATTTCTTGTTATCCACTTTGACATCGATGTCCTCATTTTAAGACACTGTTTTTCATTTTCTTTTTTACATTTTCTGTTCTGTGCCCTAGACCGCTTCCCTCCTCTGTCCATTTTGGACATGTGACTCTTCGTAACAGAGCAACGGCTCTTGTCGAAATGGTGAGCAGTTGATATCACTTGATATAATAAAATATATATTTTTTTACTACTTTAAAATGCTAAACAAATATTATTTTTCAACAAACATAATTTTTAAATTTATTTTAAATGTTTTACTCAAAAAGATTTTCAAAGAAGTTTTGGCACAATGGCGCCCCCCTCCGTGAAATTAAAAGGTAAATGTGTATGTACATCAGTGTTAATTTCCTTAACGAAAACTATGACGAAAATTGTTCGTTGACAACCTTTTTTTCCATGACGAAGACTAGACGATGAGAGATGACACCAATAGAGTACCTCAGGGATGACGTGTTTTTGTAGGCAAAACCCGGAAGCGAGTTAGCATTTCCGGTTCCATTGCCCTCAAGTCTATGGGTTTTTTTAATGGGTTTTTGCTAAATCACCTGAAATAAGGTCTGTGGTTAACAAAGCCTCTAAATATTTTCACGTTTTGATCTATGACATAAAACACACCAGTTATAACTCGCTTGTGATTTTTTAAACCTTTATTGTGTCTTAAAAACGGCGGTTGCTAACAAATTGCTAAAAGGGACTACTTCCTTTGGTGGGGACTTTAGACGTCATCATGACAAACAGGTCATTTGGACAGCATTTCTCATGAAAAAGTGGATAAGTATTCATACACAGCGCAGATCATAATCAGCAAGCATGTTTTTAAATAAAGTTGTTTTTTAAATAAAGTTTGAGGAAGATTGGTGGTGGTGACGTTGATCCGCGACCATGGTGTGCTGTAGTCCGTTTACAGCCTACCGTTAGCTTTTTATATCTGACGACTTTATTTAGGCTTCAAAATGTATAAATGTTGTGTTAACTTGTAAAGATTATCTTGATAGACAAAACGTGTAAGTGTCATAACCCTTCGTTAAACACAGAGCTTATTTTTTGCGATTTTCCAAAAGTCTATGGGAAAAATGCATAGGCTTTCGATCGAGGGAACCCGTGCGCCACTAACTTCCGGGTTGGCCTACAAAAACACGTCATCCCTGAGGTACTCTATGTCATTAAACGATAACTGTGACTAAATCAACACGTGCAATATCGTTGACGAAAAAAGACGAGACTGAAATGTGGCTAAAAAACTAAAAACTTTACCAAAATCACTCTTTTGAAATCACATTTTATTTTTGTCGAATAAAGGAGACAAAACATCACAGACTGTTTTTACGAGCGCTCATGCTACGGTTGAATTTAAACCCCCCAATCAGAGCTTTTCTCTTAAAAGAACACGTTTTACTTAATCTTTGCAATCTGGATTGCATCACTAACCCTAAAATTTACATAAACCCTGCCCCCGAGAACACGCAACAAAGCAGTGAGACCATGTTATTGCAATACAGCACGTAACACCCCACATGAAAAAATACTATATAGTAATTTATAGTAAATACTATAGTGTTTTTGAACCATACTATAGTAAAGTTCTTGAATTAATTTGTTTTGGTAATTCTATAGTTGCAGTGGTAATATAACAACTATAGTAATATAAACAAATTACTTTACCCAATACTGTACTAAGTTTTCTACAACTATAGGGTATATTATACTACAATACACTACTGTAGTAAAACCTAAAGTATACTACAGTATTTATTACAGTTTATCAGTTCACTATAGTTGATATTACAGTATGCTGTAGCATTCATTATCAAAGTGTTGTAAATACTATAATATATACAGTATACAGTACAATTTACAATAGTATGGTAAAAACACTATAGTATTTACTATAAATTACTATAGTATTTTTTCATGTGGGACAAATGCAATAGCATGTCATAAAAGCAAGATGACAACATAAATTATAACCGTAATTAAACTAAACTATACCTGTTCTATCTCCATGCAGCATATTCTCTGGCTCTGTAGGATCTTACAACAGTTCCCACACACGATTTATAGATTATCATGACAGAATATGCTAATCAATGACTTTAAGATAGTTAACTCCACATCAGCTACATAAATTCATCAACTAACCATTCAGAAACGTCCTGTTGCATTCTACATGTTGTCACTTCTTCCTGAGTCTCTCCATCATTGTCCGACTCCGTTTTGAACATAAAAGGCTGAACAGTTTCTGACATTTTCAGTGAGTCTGCATGAGGTAATCGGCGCTGCTAACACCAGCTCTTGAAACTCCACCCTATTCTTAGGAGCATCAGCTTATTTGCATTTAAAGGGACACATAAAAATGGAGCGTTTTTGCTTACTCTCAAAAAGTGACAAATTTAACATGCTATAAAAAATTATCTGTGGGGTATTTTGAGCTAAAACTTCACAGTCACACTCTGGGGACACCAGAGACTTATTTTACATCTTGTAAAAGTGTCATTATATGACCCCTTCAATAAAATGAAGACTGCTGCATTTAGATTGCAAGCAATTTGTGACAATAGTTGTGATGGGCAAATATGAAACCTCTTTTGTTTTGAATCAAATGAGGCTTTGTTACTTCATCATACTGTTTTGAACCTTGGTTTCGAAACATTGTGAAATTCTGATGGTTCGCTGGTATTGATCTGGTGAACTCATGAACCAGTGTCTAATATATGATTTTAACTGGTCTCAGGTCAGTTTTATAATGTAGGTTCAGATTTAATGAATTTACTGAATTTTAATGAACGTGTGTATAATCAAAAAGGGAGACTGATAGTTAATTGTTTCTAATTTATTGAGCCAAATCCTGCCTAAAAAAAACATAAAAACAAACACTATAAATTAATAAAAGAACACAAATTATACAGAAACTTACACTTTCATAAAAACCTTTGTAATTGGTTTGTATGACTTTGGCGATCAACCTTATTTTCAATGCAGAAATAAGCTATATCCTGTGAATGTGCGACACCTCAGATTCATTAAAATTTAAACAAGTCTAAACGAACCATGATTGCCTTCAGACATCACAGTAACAAAGTGCAGTAAACATTAAAACAATTTGCACTATAAATCAATATGTTCATGATTACGATAATAAATTAAAACAATATGATAACAAATACCAGTTTGCAGTACCAAGCAGCATAACGGACTGTTGTTGTACAGCCAAAATAAATGGAAGTGGCTGACACCGGATGCCTCGCACATTTAAGTTACAAACAGTTTGGGACATCATGAGGGTGAATAAATGGTGACAGAATTTTCATTTTCAGTAACCTATTCCTTTAAGGCAATTAGTTTAAATTAGTGTCATATTCAGCACAGTCTAACCCTGAAGTGTTGCTTGTGGGGCAATGAAATAGGATGCATTTTGTTCAAAAACGCTGGCTGAAGCGTAACAGCAGTGAACAGAACACAGGGGTCAGTATGGTACTCACCGGTACACTGTATGTTTCTGAAAGGGGCGGGGCCACATGGAAGGCATTCCAAATCTTCTAATCCGTCCAATCGCATTTTGCTGTAGAAACTTCAATTAGAAAAAAAGACATTTGTGTGAAACCAAGAAACAAGTGTGTGTGCCAATACAGATTTGGGTGTGAAGTTGCGTGCCATAAGTTGTGTGTGGGCAGATAAAAATGATCAGCTATAAACATTATGTTTCATTAAGGTTGTTGTTGTTGTTATTTTGTGTGTGTGTGTGTGTGTGTGTGTGTGTGTGAGAAAGTCTCACCCAGGGAGGCAGTTTCCGCAGACTGCGTTGTCTGTGTGTGTGCAGTGCTTGATTTGGTGTCTGTTGAGTCTGCGGCAGTTCTGGCACAGTGCGCAAGGGTGAGAACCCCAGTCTTCCTTAAACCACCGAACATCACACACGCCACACACTGCCGACACACCTACACCATAACCACAGTCCTAACAGCCCACATGCACACAAACATAGTCAGTAACATGATAAGTGTATTGGATGAGTCAAACATTTTCTGAGAACACAGCTTTTGTAACCTGGCCCTGATTGTAAGTCATTTAAGGTCATGTGTACGCCTCTGGTGGCAGGGATGTCATGTTACAGCATATTTACTTTACAACTTGGGGCACATTTTTATTAACATGTTTTCTTTATACATATACCTATATATCTTTCTCATAAACATAAAACAGACCAAAAAGACACCTTCACATTTTTTACACAAGAAAATTTCAGTTAATATTAATTTTATATCCAACATTACATATAAAATACTTATGAACAGAAGACAATTGCACTGTCACTTTGAAGAAAAAAAACCCTTTTATCTATTTAATCTATAGAATATCTATTGAATATGTTAGATATCAGAAATAGAATAAAGCAAATGGCAAATTTTATTCCTTTTTGTCAAGTACTACTAAACCATCAGTCCAACAGTTACTGTAAAAACTTGATAAAATAGCCAAAAATAAAAAGTGATCTGTGAACATTTGGAATTATTAACATGTTGAAAACAACAGCTGAAACAACCTATAGTCTTAGTCAGTCTCCCAGTCTAGCCTGACAGGGCTTTTGGCTTTAGGGTTGTTTTCAGCTGGGAGAGCAATTTGGTGACCAGCTAAACCAACTGAGCACCAGCTAAGACCAGCTAGACCAGCAAACCATCTTAGCTGTCACCAGCAGGATATGTATTAACTGCAAAATCAAACAGATATAGATATAACAATATCTACTTATCTACAAATTTAGAGTCAGTTCAAAGGGGGTTGATGATGTTGACTGCAGGGGTTTATACATGTCAGTTCATCTACATGCGTTTAAAAATAAATAACAGTTAATTATGGGTGTTACTTTCTTCATACAGCCTCTGGGCTTCTCAATTTTTTTTTTTTTTTTTTTTTTTTTTAAAGTGAATTACTTTTCAAACTTTTGCTTTACAATAATCCTGAAATTTCAGATACACAATAGGGCATTTCTCTTGCTTACTCGCTCACACTCTCTCACCTCTTTCAGTTCTTGGCCGGGTGGACACTGTGGGCACTTGTGACATTGTCCGCTGTGATAATACTCGTCTATCGAGCAATCCATTCCATATCTAAGAGAAGGAGAGAGAAAGAGTTGAAACATACAGTGCTGCTTGAAAGTTTGTGAACCACTTGCAGAATCTGTGAAAATGTGAATAATTTTAACAAAATAAGAGGGATCATACAAAATGCATGTCATTTTTTATTTAGTACTGTCCTGAGTAAGATATTTTATAAGTCTACAAGACAAAAAAATAGCTGAATTTATAAAAATGTCCCAATTTAAAAGTTTATGAACCCTTGATTCTTAATACTGTGTGTGGTTACCTGGATGATCCACGACTGTTTTTATGTTTTGTGATGGTTGTTCATGAGTCGCTTGTTTGTCCTGAGCAGTTAAACTGCCCAATATTCTTCAAAAAAATCCTCCAGGTCCCAAAAATTCTTCAGTTTTCCAGCATCTTTTGCATATTTGAACCATTTCCAGCAGTGAATGTATGATTTTGAGATCCATCTTTTCAGACTGAGGACAATTAAGGGACTCAAACACAACTATTAAAAAAGGTTCAAACATTCACTGATGCTCCAGAAGGAAACACGATGCATTAAGAGTCAGGGGTGAAAACCTTTTGAATTTGAAGATCAAGGAATATTGTACTTAATTTGTCTTCTGGCAAACATTTAAGTGTCTTCTGTTGCTTCCGAAGGGCAGTACTAAATGAAAAAAAAAAAAAGATATTTAAACAAAATATGAAAAATTTGGACATCTTCATCCTGTTCAAAAGTTTTCACCCCTGACTCTTAATGCATCGTGTTTCCATCTGGAGCATCAGTGAATGTTTGAACCTTTTTTAATAGTTGTGTTTGAGTCCCTCAATTGTCCTCAGTGTGAAAAGATGGATCTCAAAATCATTCACTGCTGGAAAAGGTTCAAATATGCAAAAGATGCTGGAAAACTAAAGAATTTTCGGGACCTGGAAGATTTTTCTGAAGAATATTGGGCAGTTTAACTGCTCAGGACAAACAAGAGACTCATGAACAACCATCACAAAACAAACAAACAGTCGTAGATCATCCAGGTAACCACACACAGTATTAAAAATCAAGGGTTCACAAACTTTTGAGCAGGTCGTTTTTATAAATTCAGCTATTTTTTTGTCTTGTGGACCATATGTGAACATTTTTTATGTTAAATATCTTACTCAGGACAGTACTAAATAAAAAATAACATGCATATTGTATGATCCTTCTTATTTTGTAAAATTATTCACATTTTCACAGATTTTGCAAAGGGTTCACAAACTTTCAAGCAGCACTGTATAACATGCAAACACGGGCTTACAATACACACTGATTTTAATTTCAAAACTACGAGGCCTTAATGTAAAATACTGCATTCTGCCAGTTAATTTTTTGCTACCTTAACATATACAGTGAAATAATGTAAATGGTTTAACATATTAACATCAAAAATATATATGTAATTTTACTGTCAATAATAACACTGTCAAAATAAATGTATGGTTTTTTGAAGTAAAATAGCTTGGTATATTACCATAATAACATTTAATGGAATATGGTTATAAGTTGTAATATATACAGGCACCAATACAGTATGCCATCCTGTAATACCTGAAGCATTGTCACAATATTTTTTACATTAAATTTCTGGAAATCACAGCTGCCAGTTTTTAACATGATTTTTTTTTACAGTGTAGTTTAAAAATATTTAATTGTTTTAAAATGTTTTATATTCCACCTTTTTTACAGAGAGAATGGCGTAATCACTGAATAAAAATGAATTTGAAATCAAAAGCTCAGTGTTAAATTTTATCCAGATATGAATTAAATCTTATATCTATGAATTAATTTATATTATTATTATTATTATTATTGTTTTTGTTCTTGTTATTAAATGTAGGCTACATATTAAGTTTAGGCTAATTGTTTAGCTAGAACATTAATGGATACATATTTTTAAAAGTAAAAAAAAATGTAAACGGTACACAATTGCTTGAACAGAATCTGACAAAATAAATTAGAAGTAATAATTTCATAGCCCATATTAATAAGTGGAAAGAAAAAACAAACAAACAAACAAACAAACAAAAAACACGATCTAACAGAGTTTTAGATCAGACTCTGTTTCAAACATATAAATTGTAAATTATTGTGCTTAGAATTTACGGTCCATTGTTTATATCCCCAATTTTACGCATAGGCTATTATTTGGGTAGGCTAATTTTCCGATTAAAAGTTGGGGGGAAAAAACGTTTCTCTAGTTTCATGCAATAGGCTGTGAGCTATTTACGTTCGTTTCAATAATAAAGATTTATGTCCATTCACTTTAATCTATTCTGAAATTGAGAACACAGAGAAACAGATCAAGAGGGAGCACATTTAGGTGCCATCTAAAACAAAAATACCTCCTTTAAATGATCTATTGGGAATAATTTCCCCGAGAAATAAATACAAGAAAGGTGGTCAAACTGAACTAAGTAGGGCGCACAGCTACGATTCAAAAGTAGAAAGCAGTGCACCAGCTACTACATAATGAATCTCCTGTAAAGTCACGTATTAGGGACAGTTTCATTCACACTTACATTGCAGCGGGGGCAAAGCGCAGCAGTCACTTAATTCTCAGTCCCATTAAAGTAACCGTCTCCTGTGGCTTTGGGTAAATTCAGTCCAGTTTAGCTTGTGGTTGAAGTTGTTGACTGGCACTGCAAATTTGCCCGGTGCGCTACAACGCGCTGCGCGCGGTGACACACAAGGCATGTCCCGACATGTTCGCACTGCTGTGACTGGAATCCGCTGCAGAAGCAAGGATGCGTGTGATAAATGCTCTTGAATGGAAATTGCCATTCAAAATGACTTCTCACAAAGGAGTGAATCTCAAATAAAACATGATACCTGATTGATAGCTTGTTCGTTATTGTAATGAGGCACAGCCAATATGTTCTAAGAGCTTTTACTCAGTTTAAGTAACAATTTCAAGGTTTCTCTCGCTGCAGCAACCCCTTACGGACGCAAGGTGGCGATAATGAATTTACATATTGACCATTGACGTGGAGTCAAATTACCTTACATAAGACTTAAAGTTAAAATGAAATCAAAATTGACAATTCTCATTTTTATGGAATATTGCAGTATTTGTGCACATAATTTTCACATGATCATGTGCCCCCATAATCTTAAATCAAAATAACTTCTCCTCCCTCTTGCAAGGACATCTCTTCTGACATGTTTACTGGGACAACCGGTCACTCACATGAGATCACAGCAATAGCAAACTACAATGATCCAATAATTTCAGATGGACAAAATCAAGTCAAGTTGTTTCACTCATATCTTTGTCACAATAGGGAAGAAAAGACTTTAAATTGTGTAACAATTAATTTAGTTTTAGAACATTACAGTAGGCCTACATCATATTCAGTTGTAGCTCATCTGTTGAAGTTTATTATATTACATTGCACTTTGTTACATTACATTACATTGTAATATATTGCATTCTATTATTAGATTGCATTACCTCAAATTGAGCACTGCAACTCAGTGATCAGTTCAGTTGGCAAGTAGCCTACCACAGCAGGCCATGTTTATCCAACCTTTTGTATTAAAGATACAAAGCGGTGCCGATTTATTCATGAGCAAATGAAAAATTGGATATGCAAGGTGACACATACGCATAAGCAACAAATGCCCCTTAAAACATTTTAACATGCTCCTTGCTCAATAATTAATTAGCCTACTTGGTGTTAGTTTTTCAAAAGTACCCTCTTTCTCTCTGTAGCGAAGAGAAACGCATGGACTGCAAATACAATACATTACATTACAATCAGGTTGTTATAATGCTAAATATAATGGTCGAACTGTGTGTATTATGATCCGCCGGGACCTGATGTAAGATCCACCAATCAGAGAGGTTCTGAATCTCAGCCTATATTTTGATTGGATAAAAACAAAAAAGGAGAATATCTTGTTTTTCTGTGGGTGCTCTGCCATTTTTTTATACAATGTATCCATTTTCTCTACAATTATTGCACACAAACTATTAAAAAATTGTTAAGCTAAGTGAAAATTGTTTTGTGTGGTGTGTGTATTTTGTGTGGTATGTGATAATGAAAAACAAACTGCAGAAACTAGTGTGTGTGTGTGTGTGTGTGTGTGTGTGTGAGAGAGAGAGAGAGGGGGGGGGGAGTAGGAGGGCACTTAGCCTTGCATAGTAGTCGTAGTGGTTTTGGCAAAGGAAGAAAAAAAAAGATAGAAAAAGTGGGAGAAAGTGCATGACAAAGTAGTTTTATATCTTGTCAGGGTTATTGTGTCTGAACTGGACCAGGTCAGAGACAGTGTTTTGCATGAGTTGTTTTGTCCCTTAACCGATCTCAAGCAACTCAAAAAGACTGACAGGATGTTATATTAACAGAACCGCTTCATCGGTCAAAAGAAGCCCAGCAGTTTGGTCATTGTTGTTGTGAGTGCTGTCGTGGACAAAGATGTGTGATCACCTCATCCCTGAATCTTATCTCAGCCTGTTCCTGTCCTCTTCCACTTCACACACATTCTTATCAGAAGCGTAGATTTGCTCTGACCTCTAAAATCCGCCTTGACGTCCAACCTCATATTTAAGTCTAAGACAGATGTCGTTCTATGAATGTGCCCCGGACAGAGTCCACAATGACAAACTTAAGACAACATGACAGCAAAAATTACAACGTGACTGATTAACGCAAGAAATCTTTTGTCAATATCACACCGAAGTGCTTGAATTTTAGGACTATGCCTAAATGAAGGCATGTATGTCTGTCTGAGCATATAAATGTGTGTGTTAGTGGGAGTTTTAAATATGAAGGCCGTAGAGCACAGCCAGAATCAGGAATAGTTCAGATAAGAAAACTTCAACCACCTGGAGGGAGAAAGACATCTGAAGACCTAGTTATGAACCTATTATTACAGTTACAAGGGCATTTTAAAGGGTTACTTCACCCAAAAATGAAATCTGTCATTAAGTAATCACCCTCACCCTCATGACCTTCACTCATCTTCGGAACACAAATTAAGATATTTTTTAAGTGGCTTGAATATAAAAGCTAATTTATCCTTGATGACAGTAGTTGATACGGCCACAGGGATGTCTCTGTGTACCTGCTGTTGACAAGGAAAAACTATAGAAAGTGGCATAAGAGCCCCGAAAAACATCAGTGTTACTCATAGAACTAGAGTCTGCCTCGAGGGATTTGCCTCAGACCAGCAGCATAGACATAATGAGCAAAACAACACTGAACAAAAGAGGACCTTAAAGAAAACATAGCCTACTTTTATTTTTTACTAAGCATTTTACTATGTTTTTTAACTTCCAAACCTGAGTTTCTTTTGAAACACAAAAGAAGATGAAGAAAAGTATGAAGATGAAGTAAAGAAAAATGTCTCAGATTTCTTTTCTCTCTATCTACCTTTTTTGTCCATAAAATCAAAATCAATCTGATGTTATTTCGGACCCCACTGACAAAAAGAACTGAAATATGCTTTGAAATATCTTTTTAATGTTCCACAGAGATTCATACAAGTTTGTAACAACATGAGCAATTTCCATCGTACACAAGAGATTTCATGAATATGTGGCTTACTTTATCCTTTCAGTTTACATGATATCAAGGTATAAATGTCAAAAACACTTTTTTTTTTTCTAACAAAAAAAGCTCAGCCAATTATATAAAACCTTGGATTCTGTCATATAAACTCTACATAAAAACCCAAATGGATATATAAAACCTCGGCCTTGTTCAGTTTCAGTCCCAGAAACAGCTTATGAACTTCAGTTCTGCTGTTTGTTTGTTTTTTTTTGTTTGTTTTTTTCATTTTTTGTCCTTGTGCTCTGTCCGCATCAAAATCAGGTTTTTTGGGAAATACATAAATATGACTGAGCCTGTAAAAACTTTTAAACTTTTAAATAAAGTTTTTATCAGTTGGGCAGTGCTAGCATTCTGCATGTGTGCTGTTGTCTTTTAACCAGTGTTATGTAACCCAAGCTTAAGCCTGACTGGATGTTTTATTAACTGAAAAGTTTGACTTGTCAAAACAAGACACTTGTGGCCAACACATCATACGTTTTAATAGGATGAGATCAACAGAAAGGAAAAAACACTGATGACCGTAAAGCTCCACAATAAAAAGTTAATACAGCTCTAACGTGACCCGATTGTGGAAATTTTGCATTCACTGCAGAGGTTTCATGATTCAAAACAGCTCGTGCAAACCAAAAGAGGCACAAAAAAGTGCACTCGCAGGTGTATCGCTGCTTTGGGAGGAAATAGTTCAACTCTTACTCAGAGAAGTAGTTGTACTCCAACTAAGCAACAACAAATGGCATGACATGAAAGTGTGGGCGGAGCTTAACTTCCACTGACCACAGAGCAGCCAGAATATAAACAGTCACTTACCTCACCCTCTCTGACAGCTCTTCCAAACGCACATGAATCAAAGCCAGAGAGGTTGTAGTGATTGCACTCTGGCACGGCGGAGAAATGTAGAGAATGTCTGCTGACTTTAGAGAGGGATGAGTGATATGATCAAGTGAAATGAAGATCTTTTCTATCAGGAATATTATAATGTGATTGAAAGACGAGAAAAAGGCCATGTTTTTTAGGCCTCGTACATGCATACTCTCACACACGGGATGCATGTTATGAAACACCCAGCCTCATTGATTAGAGCACACCACATCTCACTGACAGATGTTAATCCTCAGTGGTTGGCATTGCATTGACACCACAGAAAATAATGCACTTTATGCAGCTTGTTAGGGTCTCCATTTGTCTTTCAGTCTGCTTCTCTCTCTCTTTTCCTCTCTGTGACTAGATTGGATTGGAATGTGTAAGTGTTTGCTTGTAAATGAAAGCTTGACATTATGGACAGACAAAGGGAGAGAGGTTAGAGAGACCTAAAGGTGGTTGTGTATCATGTGTATTTTGTTCTTTACTCCTTTCTCTGTTAAAAAGTCTTAAACTTGTGGATCTTAGACACAGAGCCAAAGATGGGAAAAATATCAAACCCTTCCCTTTGTGCTGTTTTTTTTTTTTTTTTTTTTTTTTGCAACCTTAAATTAGAAAATGGAGAAATCAGCCTTGCTTTCTTTTTTCTTTTTCTCTCGTACTCACTTTTTTCAAAGGTCTCCTCAGTTGTAAATGTGCATATGTAAATACCCTCTTAAAAATAAAGATTCCAAAACAGTGGTTTACACATTGATGCCATAAAACAACAATTTTTCAGTCAACAGCTCTTAAAAGAACCATTTTGTTCTTTTTCTTTTAAAAGTGTGAAGAACATTTTAATAATCTAAAGAACTTTTTTTCAACTATAAAAATCCTTTTGTGCAATGGAAAGGTTCTATGGATGTTAAAGGTCCTTCATGGAACCATAGATGCTAATTAAGATTTATTTTTGAGAGAGTGTGTGTGTGCAGTCTGGTTCTCTTTAGGTGGACGAATAATGCAAAAGTTTTGTGTTTTGTCAACCACTAGCCATGAAATTGTTTTAGCAGCCACACTTAGCAGCCCATGTGTTCATGACCCATCAAATACCCACACATGGCATGATTACTACCTCTTTGCCTTCATGCTGCTTTAGGACAATCAGAGAGACTTAAATCTCTTTTGAACCATTTCGGCAAAACGTACATTTAGAGCAGAAACTTGATTTGAAGAATATTTTCTAAATGCCCTAAAAAGATGATTGATTATGCTGAATTATGTATGCTAAGTATTTCTAGAATTGTCTGGCCTGTTTACTAGGTGTCTGGTGAAATTTAGAAAGAGAGAGATTGTCTCTCATATTTCTCAGAATATTTACAGGTAAGTGTTGGACTGGTCCTTGGGGATGAAGTAATAAGCAACCTCAAAAACTGCTTTATATAGGCACTTAAACACATACGCCTATTTACTTAAATGACTCTTTGCTGTCTGTCCACTACAAAGTTTGTAATGCAAAATTTCATCTCACCTATAAGGAGTTTCAATGAAAATAAAATTCACTTATATCACAAAAACAGAGCATAAAACAGACAGACTTTAATACAAAATCACTTCAGTTAATTCTCCTGTTAAAGCTTGTGTTAATTTGATCTGTAAAGTTGTTTCGTTTTAAGATCGTTTTAGGCGTTATATTGTTACTGCAGCGAAGTTGTAACTCTCTACATAAGTCTACACAGACAAAGTTTAACTTGTACTGAATCTGGAGTATTCTTTTAACATAAAAGCAGGTCTTCACAACCTTCAAAACTATTAGATAAATTGAAAAAAAAAAAAAATTTAATCAGAGTAAATAGGATGTACTTTTCCGTAATGTTCTGAGTATATGTGGAATTTCAGTTACTAAGCAACAGGTGCTACACACACATGCGCACACTCAAGCAGATAGAGCAAAAAGAAGCGAGGGATTGGTAGAACGCAGATTCCTTATGATAAACAAATATGTGATAATGAGACATGATAGACAAAACCAGCTCTGCCTCAACTGATAAACAACATAACTGAGTACTATCTCTTCATCTCAGCAATCTCCGGCCAAAACAAAACAAAACTAAACTGAATAGCCCTTTCAACTTTCATCCCTCAGGCTCAGCTCCTCCCACAGACGCTAACCAATTCATTCTGAATAAGCCACTCATTCTCAATAACCTCAAACACTTCACTGCAGCATTCCTCATCCAAATCAAACAGCGTTCATGACAATTCAGGGCTGTAAATGCAATATCCTTTTCCTGCACTGCATACGTGGCACGCTTGCTGCATATGTGAAGCGCTTCTCTAAACTCGTGCTTATTAACAGGGCATTGTTTTTGCAAGGAAATCATTGTGAGTCTTACATTTGACATGACTGAGACCTATATTACAGTGTGATTAGTTTTGATACAGCTGACAACAGGAATTAATAATGAATATAGCCTTATTTCACTGAGGACCATTAACATCCCCTGAACATTCAGGCAAAGAAAATGATAAAGGTCACAGTAAGTTACGGTGAGTAAAAGGGATATTAAGAAATGTCCTTGCCTTTGCAGTCAAATAAGTTCTAGGATAATAATAATATTATTACTCATAATAATGGCCTTTTGATCAAACCGGTCTTCATGGCTGGATGTGAATGAGAAGCCACATCAGGACCTCACTGTTGCAGTACCGTTGTCTTGATGTTTTTGAGCTTTAATGAACACATTTATCAAAAGCAACAACAGTCCAAGCAAAAAGATGGTGATTTCATGGATTTATTTATGCAGTTTATTTATCCAACACATTCTGACTCTTTCTCATTTCCTTTTATTGTCAAGTCCCGTGTTTCAAATTCCCATCTCAAATGATACACTCTCAAAAAGGATGTGTTAATTAATAACACATTTTTTGTGTTATTTTTTTTGTGACACGTTTTGTCATTTTGTGTACATAATTGACACAAATTGTGTAAATATAACACATAGTGTGTAGAAAATGAGCAGGAATAACACATGGTTGAGTTAAAAGTAACACAAAATGTGTTGTCCTTAACTAGACACACAGATGTGTTAAGATATAACACAGGTTGTGTTGTTTTTAACACATCTGTTTTAAGAGTGTAAATTCACATTCTCTCTGATGATGGTTGAAATGTTTAAAAAACTGACATTAATTTGATCTTAAATTCTGGAGCCTAATTGAATAAATTTGTCCATTAAATTACACACATAAAATTTCATGTGATTTCATATTTAATTTAAGTGACATTAAATGTCCAGATATAAACATTTATTGCAGTAAGGCTAAATATTGCCTTCTCCCTTAAAAAAAAAATAGCCAACAACCTATTTTGCTCTTCATGTGGCTTATTTTGTGGTCTCATTGTGGATTTAGTGTGTGCTCAGTAATAAATGCCATGAGAAACATTTCCACAGAATAAGGCCCAGACCCCCTATAAAGTGCGCACATGTTGAGTCTCTTATAGCAGTGGAGCTCATTGATTTTATTGCACTTTTCACCTTTTTTAAAAAAAAAAAAAAAAAAAAAAAAAAAACCTATGATATTTATAGGTTGTACATCATCAGTGTTTTATTTTAGTACTTAGTTAAATTGAGTTGTGATCCCCTGATCTTATTTGCAGTGAGCTCTTATTTACCCGTACTGGCGGCGTTCCTGTGGCTGTATTATTTAGTCCCGGCAGTTAAAGCGCTCAAGGACTTTCCCGAGCGAACTCTCCGTAAAATTACTGCTTACCCCGACAAAACACCGTGACACAGCAAGCTCTCCTCGCATTACCTGCGACTGTGCCCAGGAGAGTACCTGACACGAGAGAAAAGGGCTGTAATTGTACTTAAAAAAGGAAAGTGCAGGTTGTTGTGATGCGCCCAGGGTACTGTAGCAACCGCCGCCTCGGCTTGGATTGATCATTGAAAACAGACAGCGCAAAATCTTATCGCGAGTTCTCAAGGTAGACGGAAAACAACTCGAGCAGCGGAGAGAAATTCCCACCCCCGGTCTGGTTCACTTTCACCCGCTCATTTATGGATAAGACGCGTACATGTCTGATTTGACGCTCTGATGATCGGAAAACTTTTCTCGTTGACGTTTATTAAGAGCCGCCTATGCGTCTCCGGCTGCGATTACACGAGCGTTCGTTTGATTATTTTTGCTTACACAGTCTCGCTCTGTGCAGCTCCTTCATGTCTGTCTGACTGGAACTTTTTCAAGTATTTCGTCGATGAACTTGTTGCGGTGAGTCCCCTTTAAACCCTCACGGCTTCTGTTGTACTCGGTTTCTAGACTATTGAGGTTCCGGTCGGGCTGATGGAGGCTTGCAAGTCCCCAGACGCAGTTTTTCACGGACTTTACCAAAGCGTTTTTCAAAACGTGCGCGTCGCGAGAGCGAGTAACCCCGAGAGTTTGGACATTTCTAGCGCCAAGAAGAGTGACTGCCTGCAGGAGACCGCGTCGAGGGAAATGCGTTTAAGCAAGCTTTCCCCCAGCAGAGGAATAATATGCTGCCCCGAAAAAGAGTGCGAGAGCACGAGTTCAGTGATACAAGCGGCGGCAAACCGTATTAATTTTCTCAAGAGTTCAGCAGGAAGCAAAAGCGACTCGTCTCTGTCATCTAGCGGCTCGGGCCGTGCAGAAGCCACCGAAAGCATCGGGAGTCGCGCAGGTTTCCTTCGGGGCGCTGAGAGCCGACAGAAGGGCTGCGGTGCAGCTGAAGTTCACAAGCGCGAGTTGGGCTCGGGCCGTGACGCAAGTGTGGCGAGTAGTAGTCGCGCATGCAACAGCAGCACCATTTCGGAGACAGCGCGAGAGCTGTGCAAAGCCGTGTCCGTGTCTTTGGGCTTAGCTATGGAGTCCAGCGAACTATGCGAGGTGGGACAGCACCATGCACCGCCGCCACCGCCCCTGACCACTGAAAGTAGTAGTGATGACATTTATTTGCTAGGGATGCCTTTGCTCGACTGCTCAGTGAGCGAACTGGAGGCAGGAGCGAAAGACAGAGAGTACGCTCTCGCGGCGGGACGAGGTAGAGGCTTAGAGCTGCGAGGCAGGGACAAAGTGCTCGGGATGTTTAAAAGTGACGACCTGGTGCAGCTAGCAGATGAGGTGACAACCTTGCAATGCAGCAACGCGTCTCGGTCACACTTAACCGCGGATGTGCAGGAGGTGCATGAGTTCGCCAGCCTGTCCGGGGATATTGCCAACCTGAGTTCAGAAGGTACGGCAGCGACAGCAGCATCGGAAATGGACGCAACGCAAGCGGCTTCGTGCCAGTTCGAACAACTGTTGCCCGCGAGCATGGCCCATTTCGTCCACCCGGAGTTCGAAAACGGACCGAGCCACAGCTTCGCGAAGCCCGCGGCGATGTCCGGGGAGTTTACGGGGCCCGTGGAGGATTACGTGAATCTCTATAACGTCAAAATCAAGGCAGAGATGATGCCCCGTGAACTGAATGACACCTGGGCGTACCCGCATAGGTACACTGAGGACAGTAACGGTCAGCACGGGCCCCCAAAACAGAGGACCACTTATGCTACTGGCCACGAAACGCCGTTTATCTGTAACCCCTACGAGTACAGCCGAAGCGGGTCTCTGGTTCCTCGGGAGCGACCTCCGCCAGAACAGTGGTACCCGGGCGGGATGTTGACCCGTCCCCCGTACCCTAACGTGCCCTGCGTAAAAAACGAGGTGGGCGAATGGCTGGACGTATCATCGTTTACGGATGGCAGGTAAGAGGGGGCACTGCTGTTTTTTATTTATTTTATTTGCTACAACCAATTAACTTTGTTGAAAAAGTTCATTAATTACACATCGACATTGAATGGCGTTCGACAAATAAAAATAAAATAAAATAACACGCGCTTCTTTATATCCCGAAATGCGACCGTACGAGGGCAATTAAAGAGTTGGGAGTTTGTAGAAATATTTATTTATATATTTATTTTAAGTTGATCAATGAGTACATAACCGAAATGAGCAAGAAATAATGCACATGATGTATGGACATTTTGAAAAACTAATTTTTGAGTGCATAATTAAGTTGTTAAGCGATTTTCAATCTGTACAGACCCAGGGACCCCCCATCCAGATTCTCAGCCACCTAGGGATCCCCCTATGAAAAGCTAGATTTTCTTGATAACATTTTCTAACTTTAAATAAAATATTAATAAAATGTTACATTATGCTCTTCATATTATTAATTTGTTCAGATACATATGTTGTGAAATACTTTAGAGAAAAGTTTTTGTTTTAAATATTTTCAGCCCATCTAGTATGTTCACACCAACCCCTGGTTTCTTGTGCCGTTTCAGTTCTGTATTGGAATGTTCTTTATGAGATTGCTATTAATGTATCAGGATCAGTTAGCCTCAGAACCATTTTATTAGCTCGGAATTAAATTTTATAATTCCTTAAGGAAGCGTTAATTTGTTTGAAGTTCCTTTCTTTATGTCTGCAGCCAAGTAAACCAGTACGCAGAGACAGCTGTACACATTAAAACAGACTCAGAGACTTAACACAAAGGCCAGCCTCCTCCCTCAGGGTTGCTGGGTTCCAGGGATACTACCATCAAGGCAACCCCACACGGTTGTGTCCAAATGCAAAGACACCATGCCAAGAGTCTCAAAGCTCCTATCATTGAACTGTGCTGTATTCTCTTTCTATTTTATTCACGCATTTAAACACTCAGAGACTATACGTGGAAACGGCACATTTTGATTCACACACCGACACACAGGTCCAACTGTCGGGTTATGCATTTCAATTGACAGGCTTTACTTAAATTGCATTGCTTAAACTGACAGATTAGGCATCTGTAACTTTTACTATATTAGGTTGTTTTGATATCTCAAATTGTCAGCATTTGTGGTTTTACCATGTGTTAAGTATGAATACATCTAATTTGACTGAAAGCTGACAGCTGACAATTTAGCTGGTCTAAAAAACTGGTATCAGTCAGAACTGCTCCGGCTGGAACAAAAGCACAGGACATTAATAAGAAAATATGCGGGAGGCTGAAATGAAACTACCTTAAGAGTACTGAGAAAATTAGAAACAGTTGCATGTCTTTGCATTCGTCTAAAGAATCTGAGCGAGAGTTCGGTGCTTCAATCTGAGGCATGGTTAAGCAAGTGTTTTGTCCGAGGCTGTTTTAGTGTATACAGTGTGTTTTATTCCTGAGAGGAATTTGAGCTTAGTTGTGTGTGTTTAACCTTTGAATCTTTGGGGTTTGAATCAGAGGCAACACCACTTGATCTTTGTAAAAGAAATATGGTTTCAGACACCAGCCAGAACATGAAACTGGCACACACAGACCCAAATAATGAGACAAAGTGTGAGAGACTTTACACTGGACTTGACCTGATATCACACACAATAAATCTTCTGAACATGAATCTTAGAACATGAAGCCACATTTAGGCAGAAAAAGTGGTCTGTGAATACCATAATAAAGTTTGAGGGGTACACTGTGTTTATTTGAGTAGGACTTGTTTGTACTTATATGTACAGTATTAATAGTTTGTGATGGTTGTGGTAGTCTGCTTGACCACTCACTGTAGTTTAAGGTGTTTTCTGTTTTTCTTTTCTGGACATTGATCGTTTTAATAAGCAGTGAGTTTGATGATTGGATGGTGCAAAAAAGAAAAAAAGAAAAAACTGATGACCACTCAAGATAGCGGAGTTAGTGGTACATATTTGTTTGTATGAGAGAGGCGGGGGGTTGTGAAAGAGTTTTTGTGTACACGTGCCTCTGTTATGTAATAATCTGAAGTACACCTTGGTCAAATTTATTTCTGGTTAAACAGCATTCCAAATAAGGCAAAGGTTCCTTACAAAACATTCTAGTAGAACATCACATGGGGCTTGTACCAAGAACCCTAAAAGAGTACACTGTAGCCCCATTGCACTAGAGTTCTGAGAACCCTCTGTTGTCAAAGTGTTCTTATTTTAGCCTGGTCTCATTGTTTATTAGTATGTAACATTTATAGGTACAAAACGTGCATTTTTGTACATTTGGATAGATGCTGAAATGTAAAATATGGACGTATTGACAACATCTAAAACATTATTAAACATTATTACATATTTAAAGCTAACGAAACATAAAATATTTATGAATCTTTATATTTGTATAGTTGCACTTTTAACATTTAATAGATACATCTTAGATCCCTTAACCCTATAACCCATAACCATTTCTTAAAAATATGGGTAAGACTTTATTTTGCAGTGTCCTTGTTACACATGCTACATTTAGTTACTATAGTAATTACTATAAATTGTGCATAATTACATGCAACTAACCCTAAACCAAACCTTAAGCCTAAGCCTAACCCTATATAGTAAGTACATGTTGTTAATTCTTATTACTCAGTACTTAAATGTATAATTACACTGTAACATGGAGACCTTAAAATAAAGTGTAACCAAAATATGTAAAGTATATAGAAAAACAACAGACAGTCTAATCACGGTTGCACTTTATTTTACAGTACTTGCGTGTACTAACGTAAGAAATTACTGGGTAATATAAGGTAACTACAGGGGTTAAGGTTACGTTTAGGGGTAGGTTCAGGGATAGTACCTAGTTATTACCCAGTTATTGTAATTACTGTAAGTACATCGTATATACATGGGGAACATAATTTATTTATTGCATAAATGTCAAAAGCGGTACCAAAAGTATAGTCCAAATAACAATGTGATGGAGTCGCAGTCCTTTCTGGCCAAATATTATAGTTTTGTATAAGGTAGAGAACACAATTTTAGTTATAAATCAAAAACCTTATCCTGCTCAACTCTGTGAAGAGTGGATCTTCTCTTCACAAACACATATCACCCAAAACACGGCATGTCGCAATCTGTGACAAAGCAGGTGAGAGCAAACGAGCTGTAATATCACTGCTGTAAAACCTGTCGTATATCTTCTTGAAGTGGCAATTTTTGAATATATAATGAGTGCGGGACTTGACGTTTACAGTCTCTACAGAGAATGGAGATGAATATCACTGAATAAAGGCTGGAATTTGGGTCTGTTCCTCATAATCATATGGGTTCTGAAGATTTGGATTACAGTGCACAAATAAAATTGATTACTGTTGTGATTCTATATTGCGTTTTTGGTGTATTTTATGGTTCTGTTGTCAATCACAACATATACAGGCCTACTGAGAAAATGCCTTTTGTATCCCACAGCAAACAAAACAAATATTACATGATAAGTAATAGTTAAAATATTACAGAAGTGTTATTCATTAGGTAAAGTCTTGTTTAACATTTTGAGTTGTCACACAGAATGAAATCTTACAACCCTCTACAATGCGAGTAAATCACTCACATATGCAACCAAATTTCACAGGAGGAGACTAAAAATGTATTTAATTAGCCAATGGCTAGTAAATTGTACAATTACAGTCACCTGTAATTGAGTTAGAGGCAAAAAATAAGTTTAGCGCAGAAATAATTTCATTGCCTACTGAGCTTTATGCACTGTCGCTTGGCTGAGAGCGCTCTCTGACACTTTCTCTAACACACACTCACCGTGAGAGAAAGAGAGAGCACATGCAGGGCTTGTTAACAGAACTGTCACTGTCCCGATCGGACTAGTGCTGTGTTGCCACGAAAGTTTATCATTTGCATGTGTTTTTAAGACTTGCCAATTTAAACATTCAACCGCAAGAAGACACGAAAGATAACTCGCTCGTGCGGTGTGAGAAGTTTTGTGTGTGCAAACTGCCCAAAAAGCCTCATCTGACAGCATTGGAATACTAAATTTAGCTCTCTTTCACATCTTGCACTTGAGCTGCGAATGGACAGTTTCACACAAAATTATGTCAAAATGCCCGTCATGGAGAATATCCTAGTAAACATAGTCGGTTACGTCTTAAGTGAATGTAACAAGTCGAGAAAGTAAATGCATGTGTACAGTATCAGTAAATTGGATCAGTGCATAAGCTCTTAAAGTAACAGCAGCCTAATATTCCTGCTGCTGTTTGTGTTTTTAATGTTAATCAAACAATATACTCGCTGCAAAAAATCACTCAATGCTCTTGACTGAGTAACATTTGTAACTTTATATTTCATCTATATTTTAATTTATAAAGTGAAGACTATGCAGTGTTATTTTACATTTTATTACTTTATTCAATTTCTGTACTTAATCTGTATCTACTGTTAGATCTACCTGAAAAGCACTGTTTTTTTAATTTGCATCTTTGTTCTATTGTTTTTTATTTTTGCTATTGTAGTTTGATTATTTGTTCTTATTTATTTTATTACAGACTGTTTACTTGACTTTAATAGTGTTTGAAATTTATATTTTATATTTATGTAGAATGTTTTCATTTGCATTGTTCTTGCATTCCATGTAAAAAGTCTGGCTAATAAAAAATAAAAAATTGAATAGCCAATGGCGACTTGAGCTTCAGTGTGTCCTAAAGGGTTGTCTTACTTCATATTAATTAAACGAGTAAACTGTGTTTAATAAATGCAACTGAAAACATAATGTCATTGACATGACAATTGAATAGAATCAAATTATTAATGCCAGATTTCACTATTCACATTTGTACATCTGTAAAGTTGTTCATACGTAAATAATTTAAGATTTAAATGCTGTCAATACTTCAGTATTGTACGTTTCAGTGCCTATGCAAAATTAAGTAAATAAATGTGTGGTAGAACCACACTTTACATAAGAATTCTCATGAGATCACATTGCTTATTTGCATTGAAGATTACTATTTTAGGTGTAGTTATAGCAGTCATATTTAAAGTGTGTCTTATGTGCTGAACTACAGTGCAAAAGGCATTAAAGACACTGGCAGTGCTTAGAACAAATAATTGCTTAAAGAGCTAGTTCACCCATCAATGACAGTCATAATTGACAAAATTCATGTCGTTTTAAACCTCTATGACTTCCTTTCTTCTGTTGAACACAAACTGCATTTTAAAACGTGTTTTATTTGTCCATATAATATAACTCAGTTGGGTCCAGTGTTGTCTAGACTTCAACATTCTCCAAAATACCTTCTTTTCTGTTCCACAGACGAAAGGAAGTAATGCAGGTTTGGAACAACGTGACGCTGAGTAAATGAGGACAGAAAATGACAAAAATTAGTATGCTTGTCATTATTTATTTACCCTCATGGCGTTTTGAAACCCTATGTTGTTTATTTAAGGAGAACTTTTGTATAATCTTTATAAAGCTCTTTCCTATGCAGTGATAGTTCATAGGTACTATCAAACAATAAAAATGTCAAAAAAAAAAAAAAAACCTTTGTGTGAGAAATAGAAATAAAATAAGACCTTCCTCGCCGCTGAAGCCTGAAATCTCATTGACGTGTGAATTCAGATTAAAAAAATGGTACATTTGACACAATTGATGGCTATGTAATGACAAAAGAAAGATTAAATAATGACAGAATTTTCAGAATTTTGTTTTGCCACCTGTATGCCGTGCTGCAGTGGGAGTCAGTGAGAGCATGATGTGTGCAATTTGCTGCACAAAAATCATCTGCTTATTCACTGGACATTAGGCTTTCAGCCAGTGTGTTTTTGTCCAATCTGAAAATCCAGTTTCTTTATATGATGATTTGGCCCCTGAAACGTTATCGAAACAGTGATGTACAGTACATGATGACAGCAATGATATTAAAATACAGACAAACACAGTGCACTCGGCAATTGGAGATGTATAGAGAAGCAGTTGTATTCTGTTGGAACATGTAGGTTTATAAACTTGTCTCTGGAATATTGCCATTTTGTGTATATTATTACTCAGTTTGGTAACACTTTATAATAACTGCATGCTATGAATCATTAGTAAATGGTCAATTCATCATTTATAAAGCATTAATAGACATTAGTAAGCATTTTATAAATACAGCTATAAATGCTTTGTTCTTGATTTATAAGCACATCTATAATGTGTTTAATTATTGTATTTTCATACTTTATTATTGATCAATTTATCATTTCTAAATTAAGTATTACATTATTTACAAACAGTTATTTAGGAGTTGTCAGTTGTTCATAAGATCTTTTAGGAAGGTAAGTAAATTATTAATAAACTATTTAAATGTACATATATATCTTATTATTTAGACATATAGTAATAGTTACTCTGTGTGTTAATAATGCTTTATTAACACATATTCCTACTGTATTTCATGATTAATTCAGGTAGTTATAAAACATTTAGTAGTTGTCAGTTAACTGCTTTTGTGAGCTCATCTAAAGTGAGGACAAGTTATGCCTCGTAAAGCTTTTACAAAGGAGATTTAAAGGCTCAGTTATCTTCTAAACAGAAAAGGGAAACAAACACAACACAGAGTGATACAGAACATAGAAATATTTATTTCAAGATGCCAAAAATGAATCTGTACAACTGTACACTTGATATAACATGGAAAATAAACCTCTGCAATGTCATAGAAAATAAAACTTCCTTTACACCTCCAGAAAACATAACTGTGCAGTAAAATAAAACTAAGCCTTTGCAATCTGATATAAAAATAAATTTCTGTAAAGTGTAAACATTGCTGAATAAAAATGTACCAGTGCCAACACTGGATTACAGAAGTGCCAAAATAAAACAAATAAAATCGGACTGAGAGTTTGCTTTCTGAGAACCTTGCAGTGATTGAGTGGAATGAATGGTAAAGTATTGCAGTGTGAAACGTGAAGCAAGAAAACCCAGGATTCCGTTTACCCAGGGTTTACAGTGACCCAGGGTTAACTGTTTAAAATGTGAAAAGCCCTAATTTGTGACTCACTGTTTGCACTGAATTTTCACTCAGCCATGAAACTGAAACAAGAAAACCTTCTTACTACACCAAAATATTTTGCTTATTTTCTTCATTTTGTTGCTTTTTGTTAGTTTTGTTGCTTATTTTGTAAGTGTATATTCATTTTGTTGCTAATTTGTTTTATTTATATTCACTTTCTTGCTTATTTTGTTCTTTTTTGTTCATTTTGTTGCTTATTTTATTGACGTATATTCATTTTGTTGCTTATTTTTTATTTATATTCACTTGCTTTCTTTTGTTCTTTTTTGTTCATTTTATTGCTTATTTTGTTGACGTATATTAATTTTGTTGCTTATTTTTTTTTATTTATATTGACTTGCTTTCTTATTTTGTTCTTTTTTGTTCATTTTGTTGCTTGTTTAGTAAATGTTTTATAAGTAGAATTAATCATGAAATACAGTAGGAATATTTGTTAATAAAGCATTTATTAACACACTGAGTAACTATTACTATATGTCTAATAAGATGTATAAATGTACATTTAAAGAGTTTATTAATCATTTACTTACACTTTCTAAATTTCTAAATTCTTAACTAATGATTCATAGTGTGTTATTATGTGTTACCCACAATTCTTAGCAAAGTAGTTTCACTGTTTAGTGGATGTTAATTTGTGCTTCCCTAATCCCTACCAGCCACCACTACCATCAAGAGCACAGGCTGTCTGGAAGCACATGACTTGGCAACCTTGCCACATGAAACCATACGCTTATGACCTTCTTTGAAGTGTTTAATATAAAGTGCTGCTCCCATGCTTTGATCAAAATGTGTTATACACTTTTGTCTGCTTGAACCTGCCCTTGCCATTTTTAAAAACACTTTTCTTTTTTTGCTACAACGTAAAGTGACGTCAATGATGAAGATTATCCTTGCCATACTGTATCACGGAGTCTGGGATGATGCTCGTTTTAATAGTAATTCCTCCCAGTATTATTGATTCGCTGTCATAGCCCTTACATTGAGATCCTTTGGAAAGCTATGCAGAGGTGAAAAGTTGTGTACAAAGTTGCTGAATACTGAATAAGCGGCGATAATGTGTAAATGTGTGCAGTTATATTAAGTGCTCATAGACGTTGCGTCACAAACATGGAGAGATCCGAACCAGCCGTTTCCCCAGCTCAGCATAAGTAAATAGGCTCAGTGGACTATAGAGAGGGAGTTTTGGGTTCTGGAAGTTATAATATATGTATGGTGCATTAAAAAAAATTATTTTGAAAAAGCAAATAAAACCAGATTTTTCTAGATTTATGAAATGAGAACTGACCCTGTTTACATGTTCTGGGTCTTATTGTAATCAGCATGTTATTAGATATAACAAAAAGTCTTCATAATCTAAGAGTAAAGTAAGTAAAAGAGTAAAATGGGTTGTTAATGCCAATTCCTGTTGACTTTAAGCAGTTGCATTGTAACATGAACACTACATTGTGAAGTTGTAGTACTAGCTTTTTAACATAACTTTAGACATAACTGACTGTGTTTATGTGAATACTTGCCAAGACAGGTATTTTGACACATAATGATGTGTAATGGACATTCAAGCTTAAAATGGCATAAATGTTAACTAAATTCAGCACTCGTGCACTTTGGATGTGCGCCACAGAAAGCTAATAACTCACTATCAAGCATGTCCCGCTATTTATTCTCATTCATCCATGTTTCTTTGTTGCTTTAACGTATTTAAGCAGTCCTGCACTGCACAGATATATTTACATACAAATAAACCGTATTAGAAAAATCTCTATCGATTGACAGTCATATCGCCCAGCCCTACTGTGCGCCTCACCTGACATGCTCTCATGTTCCCTTGGGGAGGCGCACCCCACACTTTGAAAACCCCTGATGTAGTCTATATAAGAAACCAAATTGTCTTAAAGACGATTATCTTTGCAATGTTTCCTGTTGTTGAACTATCATTTTATCTTAGTCAAGCACAATTTAACAAACATACAGATACACTGAAAAAGAGAAACAGTGATGTCTATGCAGCAGTCCTTGGACACTGTTTCTAATTTATGGTGATTCAAAGATTATCATTATTTTTGAGCTACTTTGACAAGTGTGGGTGACATTTGCTCCTGAGTGTTGCAACAAAACATTTACTCATTCTACTATTATTACAGGCAAATAACGGTAAATTAATGATGAAACAAACACTGGACAGCAACCCCATTCACTGGTTAGTAATCAAGGGCAGATGATCCATATCAAAGGCTGCAATTTGCTTTTATCCTGGTTGTTCAGATAATTCCAACATATAAATAAATATGTATACACCTTTAGCTGAGTGCAAATGTAGCATTTGTTCTAGCATCTGACATCGGATGTCTTGTTATAACCATTGTCTTTCTGTTGCTTCTTTGTGTTAGAGGTTGTAGTGATAGCTTGATCAGATTCAGAACTATCTTTGTTAGATTGCAGGTAGTAACTTAGCCGTATTATTGAGACCATCTTCCCTTGATTTTCAGCCAATGAATGGGATTATTGTTTCAGGATTGGCTGTCCAATGAGGCTATGTATGCTCTGCAGGCAAATGTGCTTACATGAATAAAGTCCATCACAGCTTCCAAGTAGAGTCATCACGGTACCAAAATTCCAGTAGTCGGTACCAATACCAATTAAATTTCACGGTTCTCTGTACCAATTTTGGTACCATAGCAAAAAGTGTTATTGTGCTTAATAAAACTTTAACATCGAGCACATCCCTAATTCGTGATTGCCTTCTGAGAGGCAGGTCTCTGTTAGTCTCGCAAAGCCAGACCTTCAGACTGATGGCAGAAGGTCTGGACTCTATCGCAGCTTTCATTGGCCAAGGACCGCCGAAGAGGATGTTTGACTGACATGTAACGCAACCAATCACAGTTCGTTTTGTTCCGCGTCATGTTTAGGGGCGTGAAATGTAACGTCTCAGCTTCAGACGTTCCGTGGGCGTGACATCTGAAGCTGAGACTAGGTTTCTGTGTGTGCACTTTGGCAGTGTGCTAGTAAGCACGAGTGCTGCACCGAGTTCCTTTTCAGGATATATTGCACTTATAACTCTTTTTAACATCAAGCACATTCCGCTCTTAATAATCTCATTCATGCATTTCATCACCCTGAAGTGTCAATAGTGCTATATATTTACATACCGCAATAAATACGATATAGCAAAGTCTCTAACGATAGACATTTTATTACGTGGTAACTTTATACACCGCGTTCCAAATTGTTATGCAAGTGACATATCAGTAAGATTTCAGTAGAATAAACATTCAGATTTTAGTTTTTCTAAGAAAATGTTTGTTTGTTTATTTATCCATGTCTTTTTAGATAAGTGGTATCTGTTACATGTACTGTGTTCTGTGACCTAGTTTTCCCCTGCCTGTTTTATTAGTTCATTTGATCCACCTGTGTCTCGTTAATTTACTCATCACCTTGTTTAGTTCCCTTTGTTGGTCACATGTATATATACCCAGTGTTCTCCTTCACTCCTTGTCCGTTCTCGTTCATGTTCACACGTGAGTTATGTTATCTACCCTGTTGGAATCTCCTGTGTTTTATTAAAGTATTGTTATTATCGTCATCTTTGTCTGCATCGTGCCTTGCTACTATAGCAACTGTAACAGAAGAACGGACCGAAACAGTTTTTTTTTGCGGCTTTTTTGCAGTTTTTATTTTGGTTTTTCTCCATGAACCTACCCACTGTCCAGCTCCTATGCCTGAAGCAGGGAGACCGCTCACTGGAACATCACACCAGTGACTTTCTACAGCTTGCGTGCCTGACTCACTTCCCTGAACGCTCGCTCTGTATTTACTATCACACTGGCCTGAGCGAGCGGTCCAAGGCACGCATTCCAGCGGGCGGTCCAACTGAGGATTTCGCCGCATACGTGGAGTGGGTGCTGGTGAACAACAACACCCCGTTCACCATCGGCCCTGCTGAGGATGACACCAGCACCACTCCACATCCAGAGACCAGCCACCCGCCATCAACTACGTGCACGATGGAGAAACGAGAGCCCACCGCAGACCGCGGAGATCAACCTGCCGGGATGAACGAGACCGAACCTGAAGAGAGGACAGAAGGAGTCGTCACCACTGGGTGTGAACCGCGAGGTGTGTCTGACCAGGTGCGTGAGCCCGCTACATCGTGTGCTGTCGAGGGAGTGTTAGTGGAGTTCGAGGTTTGGGAAGAGAGCCCCGCCCACAACATCACCGCGGTGGATGGGATCGATATAACCACTGAAACGTTTTTGGACCTATTGGAAGTGTTTGAGGAGGTAAATTCCCTATGTCTTGTTCCCCCGCTGGTCCCGTCCAGCTCAGAACTGTCTGTGTCCCTGCTGGTCCCGTCCAGCTCAGAACTGTCTGTGTCCCCGCTGGTTCCATCCAGCCCTGTGTTCCCTCCCAACCTCCCTCTCCCGCCTCCTCAAATCACCTGCTCATCATTTCTGCCTCCTCAAACTGTCGACTCATCATCTCTGCCTCCTCTGGTACCCTTCAGCATCTCTTCAGCTCCATCACGTAAACGGGTGGACCCGATTCGGAGCTTCAGGCCACCAGCGTCACCTAGGTCAGGGGATCTCCTGGCTCCGCCTCCAGCCTTCGAATCCAACATTCCACCGCGGCCTGTCGACGCGTCGCCTTCGCCGTGGCTCCTCCCTCCCTCGGCTCCACCGGAAACCCTCAGCCTCAAGACTCCACTGGGCTCCCTCGTCCCACAGGCTCCGACTTGGTCAGACGTCGTCCAGCCTGCACCTGCGGTTTCACCTGGCTCCCCCTTCCCCTCGTCTCCTCCTTCGTCCTCAGTCGCACCGCCTCCGTCTCAGTCTTCAGGTTCCCGGATTCCACCTCGGATGCTCGTCGTCCCGGCTCAAGCTCAGTCTCCAGATCCAGCAGTGTCGGTTGGGCTTTTCGGCTTTCCAGCTCCACCTGGATCTCATCATCGGTGGCTTCTCCATCGGCCTTCCCCAGGGTGGCGCCGCTAAACTCTCCACTATGGCGTTTCCCATCTTCGACTCCACCCTGGGGCCTCATCATGGTTGGTCTCTGGACCAACATCTGGCTCCTCCTGCTTCAGGCTTCCCCTTGGCTCCTCCCACCCTCCACTCCCCCTTGGACTATTTTTGTTTTCTGTGGACTGGTTTTTTACTCCTCTGCCCTTCGCCCTCCTCCAGAGCCCCCACCGTTCCCTCCTCTGTTAGACTCTATACGGCGCGAGGCCGCGCCTACCCAGAGGGGGGCGATGTGTTACATGTACTGTGTTCTGTGACCTAGTTTTCCCCTGCCTGTTTTATTAGTTCATTTGATCCACCTGTGTCTCGTTAATTTACTCATCACCTTGTTTAGTTCCCTTTGTTGGTCACATGTATATATACCCAGTGTTCTCCTTCACTCCTTGTCCGTTCTCGTTCATGTTCACACGTGAGTTATGTTATCTACCCTGTTGGAATCTCCTGTGTTATATTAAAGTATTGTTATTATCGTCATCTTCGTCTGCATCGTGCCTTGCTACTATAGCAACTGTAACAGTATCAATCTCAGACAAAATTATTACCAGGTCTATGGAAACCCTACTTAGAGTTTGTTCCACATTATTAAGCAAGTCACAGTTCTCATGCAATGTGGGGAGGAAGAAAGATCTTTCTGAAGATGAAAAGCATGAAATGGTGCAATGTTGTGCAAAAGGCATGAAAACAACTAACATTGTGTGAAAACTGAATGGAGATTATCGAATTATCACAAGATTTGTGAGTGATTTAGAGCACAGCAGAACTCGGTCAGATAAAGGCTTATTAATGAAAGTTCCTGTCAAAAAAATTAATTGTATTAAAAGGGCAGCTATAAAAAAAAAAAAGCCAGTGTTGAGCAGCAAACAGGTATTTGAAGCTTCTGGTGTCTCTGGAGTCTCAAGAAGCTCTCCATGCAGGCTGGCAGTTGTGCGTAAAGATGCATTTCAGCCACTCCAAACCAAAGCTCACAAAGAGAAACATTTACAGTGGGTTTAGAAATACATGAAGACTCATTTTTAAATAGTTTTTATTCACTATTCACTACTAATGCCGTACTACAATGGATGGTCTAAATGGATGGATTTCTGGATGGTTGGTGAATGGCCACCTCGTTCCAACAAGACTGCGACGTCAGCAAGGAGCTAGCGGGTGATGATTTGGGCTGGAATATTGGGAAGTGAGATGGAAGGTCCCTTTGGGTTTCTGAGGGTATTAAAATGACTTTTGCAAGATATGTGGAGTTCATAACTGGCCATTTTCAGCTATGGTATAAAAAGGAGGATAGTGCCTTCTGAAATACAATGCACTATGCACTATCCCATGCTGCAAAAAAACACCACAGCAATAAAACTGTTTGAAAATGTATTTCTAAACCCACTGTAAATGTTTCTCTTTTTGAGGTTTGGTTAGTGGTGGCTAAAATGCATATTTACGCACAACTGCCAGCCTGCATGGAGAGGTTCTTGAAACTCCAGAGACACCAGCAGATTCAAATACCTGTTTGCTGCTCAACACTGGGTTTTTTTTTTATAGCTGCCCTTTTAATACAATTTTTTTTTTTGACAGGAACTTTCATTAATAAGCCTTTATCTGACCGAGTTCTGCTGTGCTCTAAATCACTCACAAATCTTATGATAATTCGATAATCTCCATTCAGTTTTCACACAATATTAGTTGTTTTCATGCCTTTTGCACAACATTGGACCATTTCATGCTTTTCATCTTCAGAAAGATCTTTCTTCCTCCCCATATTGCATGAGAACTGTGACTTGCTTAATAATGTGGAACAACCTCTAAGTAGGGTTTCCATAGACCTGGCAAATTATTTTGTCTGAGATTGATACCAGTTATATAAAAAGACATGGATAAATAAACAAACAAACATTTTCTTAGAAAAACTAAAATCTGAATGTTTATTGTACTGAAATCTTACTGATATGTCACTTGCATAATAATTTGGAACGCGATGTATATCGTCATACTGCTCAGCCCTAGTTGGAACTATTTTACTGTTTTATTTAACTATTTGAAAATAAAAATATTATTAGGTTAATTATGTTGATAATAATTATAAGTAAAAATAATAAATGTAAAAAGCACGTAGCCTTCCAATGTTTATAAGTAAACATCAAGTGAAAAAATAGTAATAAAATGAAGGACAAAGAAACACACACACATTATATAGAACAAGTGGCAGGTTTTAGTAGTTTGCATTTACACTCTAAGACTTGATGCACATCTATTGTGACACACAGTATCAGATTGTTTTGTACTTTTGTTGCAATGGTTATGTCACTGTGAATCATTGCAGTTTCGGATTCAGTCACGCTTTTAAATACAGTTGTAAATCCAGAAACTTTGCAGTCTATTGAGCAGCATGAAAAACAAAACTTTTATTCAAATTGTATATATAGGTTATAAACAGAAAGCGAGTAAAGAGCGCTCCCTTTATAATCACGGAAGCTGTGAATCGCTTAAGCCTGGTTTATACTAGACGTGTCCACACAAGCTTGAAGGTGTGCGTGGCAAAGATGACATTATCGCAGTGTGGGCGGTCGTGCGTGTTGAGTGTGTGAGACCCCATTTTGTGTGGCGGTGTGCACAGCATTTTTGTAACTTTTGTAACGTGCAGCTCCGCTTACGAAGATTCACGGCTTTGAGGTGACTCTGGCCGAGCAGGTATGTCTGTATCGGCCGGCACCCAGTATGCGCTTGTCTAAATTAATTGCTTACGTTTACAAAATGAGTCTACAATAGCAGAAAAATAAACCTTTTTAATGAAAATAAAGGTCCATTTTTAAATAAAATTTTTAATTTTAAATAAAAAATTTTAAATAAAAATTAAATTATAATGTTTAATGTAGTTTTATACATATGTTCTCATATCCATATATTTTGTTCTATTGTCACAAGTAATAATCTCATGGTTTACTGGGTTTTACACTATTCTTTGATTTTTTTTTTTTTTTTTGTAGTGTGGGTTTGGTGAAGTGTCCTAAATACGAACATCGTCACGTGTGTCCTCCAAACTGACGGACACAACCTAATGCAGTTTATACGTAAACAAAAACTTTAGCATCCCGGACAGAGATAAACAGCTTAAATAGGACTATAATACAATCAGGGATTGTTGTATGAGCATTTTGGTACCTTTTATATAACAAGAGTAAATACAAAAACTAGGTTCACGCTTATGTTTCATTACAAATATTGTTATAATGAATTTTACATCAGTCGAAAAATATTATAAAGCACAACAAATAGACACACAAAACAACAACAACACTGTTCAATTACTTTGGAGTTTGCAGCAAGACTAGACAGCCTCTTCTGATGACAGAGTCCTGCCGAGGTACGAATTTTGAGTACCTTACTTCTTCTCATCGCTGCTTCCTGGTGGTTTAGAGGACAATTACTCAGAGTCGCCCCCTGTCATTTCAAAAATTAGTACAACGGCGAGTGCGTCAAGTATAAACGCCTCGTCCGTTTGGGGAGGTGCATGCCCAGTCAGCGGAGGCTCATGATGCGGAGACAGGTTAAATTATAAACAAATTATAAACATTATAAACAAGTCCCTTTCACACTGAGCGTGATGCGATAAAGCGAAGCGAATTGCGATGAACAGTGCTTTGGCTAATTCACGCCTTCATTATGGTTGCGCTGACTGAGAATGCATTTTTCCTTGTGTATGTATCTCGTAGGTTTTTCCATTCATTTATGTTGTTTATGTATGGAACTCAGAACAAGGAAGTATACAGGTCGTCGTCATCTGGAAGGGCAGAACTTATGATTAAGTAATATGATTGACAGATCTAGAGCAAATGAGCGCTCTCTGACTCATAACAGTAAAAAACAGATGCACAGCGCTCTGGACACTGTTTCAAGCTCTTCAGATCGCATAATTCAGTGGAAAATAAATAGAAATGATATTCTGTATAATAAAAATTCTGTATGATATTTTCAGACACCAATGAAAACAAGAACTCAACATCCATTCTCTTCTCTCTTCCGAAATACTTTTCTTCAGTGTTTACACTAGTTTTCAAAACCACCACAAATTTTGACCTTTTGTGCACCAGCAGGGGCTCTGGACATGTGATCTAAAGCTCAAATCTAATTGGAGGGGATATTTCATCACAAGCGACGGGGGAAAAAATCTCGCTTTATCGCACACCATGCGTCCAGTGTGAATAGCTGCATAGGGATCTATTGTTATGATTCAAGAGCGCCATCGCATCACACAATCGTGTCGCTTAATCATACTCAGTGTGAAAGGCCCTTTAGGCTACGTTCAGTGCCTGCTCACTGAGATCTACACTCCCGTGAAAACTGCTATTATCAAAAAAAGCTGTCTACATTGCACAGTGAATCTCTCATTTACATTGTGTTTACACTTTGTTGGTAATAATGAAAGGATTTGTGAGCGTGAACTTTAAAGCGTGCAGTGAATGAAAACTCTAGTGTGGTGAGCGGATTCTGACTAGCTTAAACACCTCTGATTGGCCATTGCGTTCACACGCTCAGTTGTCTACAATGATGGTTTAAAATATAAAGGTTCACTTACAATGTAAAGTGATTTACAAAAACAACAAATAATATACATGTTCACAGCTTGAAAACAGCAGAACAGTTAGCATAACCAAAGTTAACGAGCCGCAAACAGATTTGATATTTAACCGCAAATATAGTTTTGATCAAAATAAGTTCACCATGCTCTGTTTGATTGACAGGCATGCACACACTCTGTGAGGTATTTTAAATGTACCTATGACAGTGACATTCAATTACTTGCATTCTGTTAGTATGCTTTGTTTTGCAAAATGGAGAAGGATATACCAGTAAAATATAAGTGTATGTGTTTTATATATATATATATAGAGAGAGAGAGAGAGAGGGAGAGAGAGAGAGAGAGATGTGCTTTTCACTACTTTAAAGTGGCTTCACTGATGGGGTTATCCATGCACAGTGCAAAGACCAGACTAACCGATAATAAAATTTGTTGTTGATTATTTTCATTATTGATTTTTATCAATCATTTGTTGCAGATGTACATTTAGATGTACATGTTGTACATGTACATTTAGAAATTGTAATGCACGACCTCTTGTGGCCTGTTGCTTTATTAAAATGCCAAGAGCTACAAATCCATTTATGGAAAATATTATGTTGGTGGTAGTGTTTTTTCTTTTTTCTTTTCTTTTTTAGAAAAGTGTATGACTGTGTAAAAGTGTGACAGCAAACAGGAGTAGTTTGTTACAGCTCATATAGGGTGGTGTGAGGTATCTCTCATTCTCTAGTCCCCATAGGTTGTTTGCACATGACGTCATTGCTGCACGCGAAATGCGGCTGGAGGGCAAGGAGTGATTTTTCTATATAGGAATCCCATCACAAACTCAGTATTCCTGTTTTGCGTCGTTTATGGTTGCTCAAATCTATCAAATCGAGAAACCACAATGAGCTTTTATCGTTTACGTAATTTACATCGTTTTTTAAATTTAAAAGTTGTCACCTTTTATAGCTTTTTGCGTCTGCTGTTACTGAAATGAATATGGATACCTGCTTACCTTTTTTGTTTTTGACTTGGTTAAATATTCACATTCTTCATGGTATCGTTTGCAGGGAAGAGAAGATATTTTATCCCATTGGATGATCATTTGGTGTTTTAACTTAAGTTTTGTAGAATTCCGTTCACAATGTTGATCTGGTTACCGAGAGAACAGTGTCACGCGCTGCTGCTTCAGCCGTCATATGGTAGAAAATGTCCAAATAAAAACAATGCATTCAACAAGCTGACAGAAGTCGATCCATTTCTTTGTTGGAAGCGTGTAAATGTAACTGTAGTTTTAATGTTTTCTTTGTAAATATTCACTTTCCCATATATGACCACGGAGGAGAATCAGAGGGGCATTCAGCGGACAGACAGGCATTACAGTCCATGACAGACACCGACACACTGTATTTTTTTTTTCTTTTGTATTTATTTCAACAAATGACAACCAAAACCAAACCCATAGAAGCTTGTGAACAGTTCTGAAGTGGCTGCGTACAAGTTATGCTCATTCACAAGCCGAGTGAGAGTCATACTCGCAAATGTAATGTTAATTATTAAACCAAACAAAATACAAAACTTTAAAAAACACTCAGCTGTGATTATTTTATTGAGTGATAGAGAGTGGGTTCAATCAGTGACATTATTAGATTTGCTATACGGCGTCTCCCCGTCACCTCCTCAATCTGCTTCCCTCGGTGTTTTTACACGCAGAAAAGGCGAAAATTGTATTACAGTGTCCAGTTTTTTCCCTGAACGATGACGTGAGCTCCTGTTGCAATTCTCGATTCAGCATAAATGACCTACAATGGCGACATTTTCCACAAACACGACAGAAATCAAAAATACTGCTCTATCTTCAGTAGCAGAAAGACAGCGTGATATAAACAAACCGGAATAGAACTGAACACGGCGTGACAGCAGCTTCACATTCTCTATATCTACCTCCTCGATGGCAGTCAAGTCTTTCAGTTTAGTAGAAAAATTGCTCCTCTTTATAATATAAAGTTCACGTCCAAAATATGTTGTGATTTTATGTTACCTTTCTAAACCCAGTACGAACTTTTCTCCATCTCTTCCATTCTAATTTTCACTGCTTGCCCTCCACATTAATTTCGTGCGTCACCAGAACCACGTGATTGCAAACAACCTATTGGCTTCTCATTATTGCCATGGTTACAGAGGAACAATTCTAAAAGAGCATTCATCGTTGCTGGTTCAAGCAGTGTCAGGCGGCTTATGCACCTTTTTTTTACAGGACTGTGGAAGTCTTATTTTATTGTTGTATTATTCTTTGAGCCATTTTTAAATAAATGTTCCAATAAGTTTGAACTTACTCGTTTAGAAAAAACTGAGTGAAAAAGCTCCAAAACATGCATTTCTTTTTAAAAATGTCAATTAGTTGCCTTTTGGATTGTAATGTTTTGTGTTCTTAGGTTTTGTTCTGGCAGATTTAAATGGCTTTTCAAGGGGAATAAATTAAAATCATTAAGAACATCCAAATGTCACTGGTAGAAAAACCTGACATTTATGAGCTCAGTTCTAAATCATTTGTGTTCCATTAATGGTCAGATTTGAGCAAAAATGATCAAATGTAACTCTGACTGGCTTTCACTCAAAGTTAATGTGCTTTTAGCCTCAGCACAAGTAAAAAGTATTTGAATTTGTTTTAGTTAATAGGAATTAAAAAAAGTTAATATTTGAATATTGACTTAGTCTTGCTCTAAAGTTCATTACTGATGATTTTTTTCAGGAATCCTGCAAAAATCTCATGCAGGTTAGAGGATGCTGGGTTATATAGAATTATAAAGAAGAAAAAATAGAATTAATACTTGTTGATAAGTATGTTGCTCTTTTGAAAATGATTGACTGATAAAACTGTTAGACATTAGTGCAGAATAAAACATCAGATCAAACTGACTCATTAAACAGCATTTAGTATACAGGTAATAGTACTTCACCCTTTCTCTGTGTGCTGTTTATTTATTACACAAAACTCTAAAAAGTATGTGATGCTGCCAGAGGCGGACATCTGTTGGCAGCTCTCTGTGATAAGACTTCATACTGTGCATGTGTGTGATAGTGCACATATAACGGTTGGCGTATCCAGTGATACACTTTATACAGAACACATTGGGGCAAATTCACGAAACAGTTTGTGAGATCTATTTCAACACCAAAACTTCTGTTTTATTCATAAACATCCCGTGATGCATGTGCTAAATGCACTAACATTTCGCTGCATTTCAGTGACGCCATTGTCATTCTTTCAGAAGAAACACACCTCTTTATATTAGGCTCATTATAGATTGCATCTTTCTCAGAAAAGTCTGTGCTATTTGCGGAAAGCAGATGGTAAATTGACGTTCATTTGATATATTTGTTTGTGTGCATTTTTATTGGTCATGATGACAGTATTATTCATCAAAGGACGATGAAATTATGGAAATGGGTGTTATAATCATGCATGGCATAGTGTGGTTAGTCGGGCACACCTACTGATTCAATTATCTGAATTGATGTGGTTTTACAGCTTTACGCTGTAAAACTTGTCAGAAAACAAAAATGTGTTTTATGTGGTAACATCTAATTTACTTTTTTCTTTATTCAAAAATACAATTGAATAAACCTAACTACATTATTACCCCAAAGTTCAATCAGGTAGAAATAGCGCCACAAGTAATAAATGTACAATTTATGCATTTTGGTCAGTAAGATTTTTTAAAAGAAATTAATACTTTTATTCACCAAGGACATATAAAATCAATCATTGTTACAGAAAATAATTCTTTTTCTGTGTCAAATAAATGCTGTTCTTTTTAACTTTATATTGAATAATAAATAACACATGAATGAATTTTGAATGAATAAAACTTGAAATATATTAAAATAGAAAGGTTATTTTAAATTGTAATAATATTTCACAATATTTAATGTATTTCATGCAATGAAAACATATTTAATATTTTAATATTTGTGGACTAAGCTATTTCCCAGAATTATATAACTGTGTTGAACTGCATCTTTGAATTATGGATTTTCTCTTCATGTCATTCCAATTCAAATTCAAATTCCACTTCCTGTGATTCTTTGAATTTTACACAACCCTGGTTGCTTCCTCCACAGCTTAGCACTTGGAACCAACCCGCAAGATTGTAATAACACTGTTTAGCACAGTTTTTGTCTGCACTTTGTGTCACTACCTGATTTGTTTAAGTAAGTTAGTGAATCACGTGCTAAAAAAAAACAATACATGCAAATTATAAACAGCACTTTCAGAGGGCATGATGTCATCAGAGCTTTTGTGTGTGTTATGTGCTCTTGTACAATGCATGCCAAATACTCTTAGTATTTAGGAAAGTCTCAGTATTAGGAAAGGAAAGGAAAGGAAAGGAAAGGAAAGGGGAAGAGGAAAAGAGAAAGAGACATTCTTTACATTTTAATGTCTTTTATCCCCAGTTTTAATTAATTTATTAAGATGTTTTTCAGAGAGGTGAAGGACTGAAGTTTTAAACTTGCTCAGTACTTTTAGATGCTTACACACATGAATGCCCACACACACTCCCAAAGAATTGGACGTGCGCACACTCACTCAGCTGGATGAAAGGTACGAGAATAATTTTGGGATCTAACCTTTCTGTGTTGTCATCTCCTCGACACTGGTGCTTATTTGCATATTTCAAGAATGGTGAAAAAGATTCTTGTTATACTGTATGTGAATCTATGTAGCAGTCCTGCTCTGTGCTCCACCCAATGCGTCACACATGTTTTAATGGGCTTAACGACCACATGTCTGTGTGAAGTTTTTATCTACAGAGAAACTCAAACATAGTCTTTAACTTACAACTAATATCATTTTCAAATTGGAATGTTATGTGAGAAATCCCATTACTTGCATGAGCCCCAGGCTGTTGGATCTGTGACTGCAGTATTCATACAACATGCCTTGAGTTGCACGAGATTTCTTTTGTGCTAAAACAGAATTTAATTGTTTCCTCATTCATTTCTTGTCTGAAAACAGTTTGCTTCCAAACTTTACTTCACCCTGCAATGTCAAATTTTTCTCAGCTCATCAAAAGTCAATGTTCCTCTTATTGTATGTAATATCTGATGTAACTGTCTTAAGCATGAATGTCTCTTAGTAACATCAGTGACAGTTCTAAACCAATGATAACCACTTGTGATTTTAGGGGGCACACTTTAACATTTATCTTAAAGGTATTCACCTAAAAATGAAAATTCTGTCATAATTTACTCACCCTAATTTCAAATGTGACTTTCTTCTGTTATTTTAAGAAATTTCTCATTGTTTTTTTTTTTTAAATTTTTTATCCATACTATGGAAGTCAATGGGCACCGAAACAGTTTAGTTACTAATATTCTTCAAAACATCTACTTTTATGTTCATAAGAAAAGAAACTGTAGGGAACAGCACATTCCAGGGCCCAATTTATGGCCGGGCTCCTCTCTGTCCGTAACAGCGGACAAAGGTTTGTTACATTTTGATTGGATCTTGGTGGACTAACACAAACAAACTGTCCAACGCCATCAGATAAAGATGTAAGGACAACATCCAGACACCTCTTAGAGGGCAAGAAGAAGACCTCTTGTACCAAGCCTTGGAAGGACAGGACTTCTCATTGGTCCACATGCAGTTTCTGCCCTTCACTCATCTAGGGACTACTTCCTAAGGTTGGCCAGAGACTGCCATAAAAATTCCTCGGGACCTCAACAGCAATGGGTGAAACAAAGAGAGATCACAAAGATCCATCCAAATCCATTCAAAACTATGTTTGAAAACCTTAGAACTGATGCAAACTACACATCCATTTCATACTTATTCACAGAAATAAGTATTCTCAGTGACAGCTATTTGTAATGCAATATCAGACACAAATTCAGCTGTTAATGTACAATTGAATGAATGAATGAATTCAATCTTTTTCCATCATGTTTAGTCTCTATTTGTGTAGAATATTGCCAAAGGTATTCTGGTGGTGGTTTGGAAAGTGAGAAATGCATTGGTAAACTTTAAAGACACTGTAAAGACTTCCAACTTTGTGCTTTATGCAAATGAGTTCCACAGGGGAAAGAAGGGTGGGCCACACTGTGTGTGTGTCCCCTCTGATGCCAGCAGCCAATCACAGCACTCGAATGGAGAAGCGCCAAATTGCAATCTCCTCCTCATCGAAAAGGGATAAAGGTACCCTTTCAACAGACACTCCTTGTTCTGGGTCTCAACTCTGTAAGGAGTGAGACATTAACAGATATATCGTTCTGAGTCTTCCATCGGGTGAGACACAACAGATATACCGTTCCGAGTCTGTCCTGTACGGGGATAGACACTAACCGATGGACCGTTCTGAGCCTCTGGTCCATCCAGAGAGACAACAACAGGTCCCACGATCTGAGTCTACAGCTTGTGAGGCAGCAACAGAGATGACCACGTTCTGAGCCTCCAGCCTGTGAGGAAAGAGACATTAACAAACACTACATTCAGAGTTTCCGTCCAGTGAGACAGTAATGACATCTGCAACAAGGTTAAGCTCAGGAGAGCAAATCTTCACTCCAAGGTACCTTCGTCTGTGTGTTCCAGATTGTTAAGGACCTTCTGCACCTACGCCAGGGCCTCATCTGCGTGTTCCAGATTTTAGGACCCTTTGGTGCTCCAGGAGATCAGCATCCCACAGAGCTTTGTGTTCAAGACTGTTGAAACAGATTCTGGCTCCTCTCCCCACTGCACTGTCACCCAGCACAACCAGTGGAAGACGTCGCCGTCATCGGACTCAACCACGTGGAACATAAATATCACTTAACCAAACCTCTTTCCAGTGACCTTGGCATTGTTGTATATTATCAGTATATAATTTCCTAATTCCCATTAGATGTAATATAGCTGATGTTAGTTAATAACAAATAATCTTTCGTTTATTTGTTTAGTGCATAATAAGGTTCTCCACCTTATTATTTTCAGAGAAACAGTTTATCTTTCCATAAGATAACATAACTCTTCCATAGCCACACCAACTTAATCACTTGTATTTTATGTATCTAATGCACTTTATTCCTTTATCATTCATGGTATTCATTTAGTAGTTATGTTAGTTATTCTTGTTTATCTTTTGTTAATAAAATTTATTTTATTACACTTGTGTCTTCCTTGTGCTGATAATACAGAAGAGGCTCTACAAGTTAGCAATCTCACCGATCTTTCAAATAAATCAGCTGACCACTTTACATTAATTCTAAATGAATGAAAAGCCCCTGTTGAGAGTGTTCTCATACTGCCAAGGTAAAAGACCTTGACTGGTGCCCTGAACTAGGAAAAGGGGGGCAAGTGGTCATCTGATGTACTCATAACCACACCTTAAGAGACGTGTGATCCAAAAATCACAACGTCAGCGGTGACGTGAGTACCAATCCCTATTTTACTTTGTGTCCTTGGATGGGCGAAAGTAAAATCACTACAAAACTTATACATGTTTGGAACAACATAAGGGTGAATAAATGATGACAGAATTTTAATTTTAAGTCATTTTTACTGGGTCATGTATCACTGCATTCTGTACATGTGATCTAAAATAATTTTAAGTTCATTTATTTATTTGACAAGTATTCTTGTATTGTAGTGTGATAATGAGCAAAAACAAATTGATAACAAAAAAACAAAAATCAAAAAATCTTCTGCATAATCTTACAGATGGGCCTAACACAAATTAACTTAGGAAAATTTATTTGTCTGTAATATCATGCAAGCTCAATTTATAAAAGGCAAAACTAAACCACTTATTTTACATGTTATTTTGTAGCCTATCTGTTCTCTGATTGCAGACTCTTTGCAAAGTTTGCATAGTCATGATTGTTATGTTGCTTAAAAACAAACATCTAGACCTACTGTATAAGCAACACTGGACAATTGTATAGATTAGTATTATTTCTCACTATACTTGAAAATGACTGAAATTAAATATTTTTCTCGGGTATCTCTGTAGTGAAACAATCTCTGTGATCGTGATTGCTCATGAACGGTTCGTTCATTGCGTTGGTCATAATTTATATTTGGCTGCATGTGACTTCCTAATTCAGAATATGATCAAAGATTGCATATATGGACGTGTTCTGAGAAATTAGCTATTGAAAAATTACAATTTAACTCCGCTCAAATGAAATGACTTAAAAATTACTTAAAGATTATTTAATTTTGCTAAACGAAATTCAGTCATCAAATCAAGTCATTAAAATGATCTGATCTGCGTATGGGTAAAGTTACTTACACAGAACACAACTTATATAAAGAGGGCTTGTTTTATGTATAGCTATATGAAATCAAATGCGCAGCAACTATTATAGTCCGCGTTTTAAAGCTCTTTGAGTGAATGCAGACAGAGTGACGAATCATTCATAAACGATCATCACTACTCGCGCGCCGCAGCTTCTTCATGTAGTTTCGCTTCTCTGCATTGGTCGTCAAGTAATTTCATCTTCTCAGAGTTTAAAAGGATATCGTGGCACAATAATTTAGCCTACTCTTTTCATCACTACCACCACAGCAAAAACTGCACATTGCACCTGGTTTAAAGGAATTGTTTGATAGATATGATTTCAGATTTAGGGGGGGCAGAGGAGAAGCCAAGCTTGTTGACACGGGTGCACTGTGCCCCCCACCCCCGCAATGCATTTTTTGTCCAGACCCCTCCGTCTGGAGCAGCTCAGGCCCTCCCAGCAGTGTTTCATCAGAGGTCTTTGCTAGAAGGATTTAATCAGGGCTGCCGTGAGGGCTCTCTGTCCCCCCTTCCCCATTGACCCATTTGTTTACCCATGAGTCCTTTCTCTTGGGTCATTATTGCTTTGTTTTTTAAACATACCTGACACACAGCACACACAATACTGGACGGATGTTTTGAAATAAGGGCCACATTTAATTAATTGGATCTGAGTGTATGTGTGTTACTCTATGATTTGACTCTTTAGGAAGTTGTATACCTGTTTTTCAGTAAGTGTTGATGAAGTAAGTGACAAATTTGAGTTGTTAGCTTAACTTGAGACCACTAAATCACCTGTACACCTAATCACCTTCCGGAAACATCACAGGACACACACGCAAACACACTGTCACCTCACCTAAAAACATGTTACACTTCACACATGACTGTTGCCATACACATGGACTCAGAACATGTTTACAACCTAATTAAACAAGAAAATAAAAACAAAAGCACAACCTAAATGTTAAGAGGCAAGATGAACACACATTCACTCATCTGAACTTAGTATATACATTTGATTACTCCATTACAATAGTCACTTGACAGGTACTGCTATAATAAAAATACACTTACTTGTAGGTTTAAAATTTCTACATATGAAAACTTCTACATACATATATTTAATGTCCAACAAAAAATATTTTGTAAAAGTGTATATTTTAGTCAGAATTATGGCACATCCTATTCTGGTGTGTTCTGTTCATCTGGCGTGCATGTGCGTGGCGGCGCTTGTTTATTGAAATCTGTGAAGTTTAGCAGAGACTTGTTTGCGTAAAACCCTATACTTCAGCTGGCCAACATTATTTTTGCCATCAAGAAGGTCCGTGGACGTTTGTTGCACACCTTCCATGTGCAGCCCAATTTTTGTGTTCGCCTGGATGGTGCGTGTACAACGCCTCACTTGCAAGTGATTTGAGCACTTGAAAACAAAAGACCAGGGATTTTTAAACTTGTCCTGGAGCACCCCCAGCACTGCACATTTTGAATGTAATATCTGACACACCCATTTCAGGTCTTGCAGTCTTAACTAATGAGCTGATGAGTCTGAACAGGTGTGTTAGGGAGTGTGAGGGAGACATACAAAATGTGCAGTGCTGGGTGGTGCTCCAGGACAGGTTTGAAAACCCCTGCACTAGACGAATGCGTCTTTCCACACTCACGGCCAAGGAGTATACTTTGAAAGTCTTGCACACTCAACTGTGCGTGAGACGGAGCAGAACATGGAAAATGAAGTATCCACGTTTTTCCTAACAAGATTGCTGCGTTTTAGATAATGGGAGGCACTTCCGGTTTGGGGAAGTTTCACTTAAAAAGACTAAAACAAATCATTTGAAATCATAAGGTTGGGCTACAAAATAATCCTTATCCGTCAGTTTGACTGAATGAGCTGTAAAATTTCCTATTCTGTTTTCATACGTCAAGATAATAACGTAATGCATGGTATTTTAATGTGACATGGTATAACAAGAATTTTTTTCCCCCATATCCTCACATCTCTTTCCTGGTTTGTTTTTACATGGATGCTTTAAAATGTAATTGTCTTTTTACTTCTAATCCCTATTTACTGGAATGTTTTTAAATCAGGTAAATACAATATTTATTGTCTGTAAAAATTACGGAAATCACTTCGTCATTTATCGCTCAATATTATCACTCAATGTTCCAGTTAATGAACATTTTTGATTAAAAGGATAGTTCACTCAAAAATGAAAATTCTGTCATCATTTACTCAAAAATAAATACTATGGTAATCAATGGGGGGCGAGATCTGTTTGGTTACTGACATTCATCCAAATATCTTCCTTTGTGTTCAGCAGAACAAAAAAAAAAAAAAACAAACAAAAAAAAAAAAACACAGGTTTGGAACTAATTGAGGGTGAGTGAATGAAGACAAAATTTTCTTTTTTGGGTGAACTATCCCTTTAAGTCAGCTTAGGTTACATAATACTGACATATATTACTACAGTGATATTTAACATGTCTGTAATATTGCTGCAGAAATAATCGGGGTTATTCATTTTCTGTTGTAGTCATTTGTTAATGTTTTTACACTTTTAAATGTCCTTTTAATGTTGGATGGTTGAAGGGTGCTAAGAAATTATGTTTTATTAATAACGTTCAGGAGAAGCACGTTCAGATGATCTAACCAGTCAGTGTGAGAGAAGGCATATATGTAGAGCCGTCTTACCTCGGTTCCACAACATTTTTCCAGCATCCCTTCTCACTCTCGATTATTCCTTTTCCAGTCAGGGTTGGGGGAGTACTCTGGATTCAGGCCAAATTCTGAGCTTGGAGCCCTCTCCTCGGACAGCATGCCAAATGCACATATTTCATAACCTACCTGATTATATTTAAGTGTGAACTAGTGAAAAATGTCATCTCATTGTACCCAGTTTTTGAAAATGCTTATTATTATATTCATAGAGCAAAACTTTTGCTGATTGTCTACAGTTTAATGAAAGTTACTCCCATAATTCATGCAAAGCATCATGGGCCGTAAGAAAAAGGTGAATAGGCCTACCAAGGGGATAGGGCTTTGGCTCGTCCACTCCTGACAGCAAAACCGTGGCGTGCACAGGGGTGGTGGGAGGGATTGAGCCCCTGCCCCTTTAAACGCTAATAGTAAAATGCCTTTTCAACTGAGGGGGAAAATGTAAGTTATGCCCTGAAGAAAACACCACAACTCAAACACATTAAACACAAGTATCTATCTGAGCATCCGACAGGGAAAGCCACGTTAAACTATAGCCTATTTGTTAACTATATCTACAAGTTATTTTGAAGCCCTTAATATTAAGCATGTCTCATGTTTAGGACAAATTGGATTATGCACTTTCACCGCAGTTGTTCACTCTGTGTCCTCTGCTATTTTTCAGATGTGCTTGTAATATCAAATTACTGTATATCAATGTAAACTGTATTGCCTCATCTTATATCCTTTATAAAATATATTGTCGATATATCATACAAACTCAATATAATGCCCAGCCATATTTGGAATTTAAAAAGAATTCTCAATTCAGCTCTAATTTGAGCACAACACTGCAAACACTGCATACCTGAAGGATCTAATTTAAAAACCTAACAAATTACTTTAGCTAATGTAATGTAATGAAATCAGACTGGTTCTGTCATTTTCAATTATTAATTTATAAATTAATTTATATATGGCTTGAATAAAACCAGTAAATTTATGGTTTAAATTTATGCCAAGCTGATTTGTCCTGTACAGTGGATGGAGACCAGGGTTTGTCAAGCTCCAAAAAGCACATAAAAGCACAACAAACGCATCATAAAAGTAGTTATTATGACTTGGGTTCTATATTTCAATTTTTCTGCAGTCATACAATAACTTTTTGTGTGGAACAGAAATTGAAAGTCGTTATACACTGAAAATTTTGCCTTAAATCTTGTTGGACAGCTGTGTTCATAGTTCCCTGTCGTATGGAAAATAAATTTTTGAACATCCTGCTATAAATAACTGATTTTATGTTCCACAGAAGAAACAAAGTCATATGGGTATCTAAAGATATAAGGCTGAGCAAATTATTTTTACAGAAATTACTGATTTTTTTTTTTAAATGAACATTTGGGTAAACTATGGAGAGAGAGAGGTAAGAAAGAAAGAGAAAGAAAAAGGAAAGAAACAAATGAAAATTTAGATAATTTAAACTTTCTTTTTGGTGCTGATAAAGTGTGCTTAAGCCCACGTGTTTGTCTTCATGTAGCGTATCACTATGAAGTAATTCGTAGATTATTCATAAATGTTCATTCATGTGAGAGTGTATGATTTCATTATGTCTTCAGTTGGTGCCAGACTGTTCTGACAGTAAGCGTGTGAAAAAGGGACAAAGAGAGAGAAAGAAAGGCAGGGAGGGGAAAAGTGAAAGAGAGGGCATGCATGTGAGTGTTTGTGTGTGCTTGGTTTAGTGATATGCGTTTGTCCTTGTGTGCACCCTTGACATCTCATGTCACTGAGTATAGTTATGTCTGTACTCTGTGTCCAATCAACTTCTTGGTTGTTGTGCAGTCCCCTTCTCACACACAAACACACAAACTTGTACCCACACGATCTTAACTTCATCCTCCTCATCTATTTTTATCAGTAATAATAGCACACATACACAAACACACACACACACACATGCACGCACAGTCTCTCTCTCTATTATATTTAGGTGTTATTACACACCAGCCAATATGAGCTCAGTTCACAAGAGCTGATAATGCCGAGAACAACAATACTCTAAACATCTCATCAGTATCACGACACTGACATTGATGTGATTAAAATTCTGTTATCATTTACTCACCCTCATGCCGTTCCAAACCGTGCATGACTTACTTTCATCTGTAGAACACAAAAGAAGATATTTTGAATAATTTTTCTGCTGTTTTTGTTCATACCGTGAAAGTCAATGGGATCTAGCACAAAACTGGACCCCAATGCCTTTCACTGTATGGACAAAAAAACACTGAAACATTAAAAAAAAAAAAAAAAGTCATACAGGTGTGGAACAACATGAGTTCATTTTGGGGGGAACTATTACTTTAATGTGAACTTTACATGTGGGACAAATATGTATATTTTGTCTGTATACTATTGACGCTAACGTAAACCTAGCAAATAACATTTATATAACTACTGTGCTGGAGACAAATGCAAGTCTCACACCAGTCAAGGCAGCATTGGAAATTAACTCAAATCTTATAGATGCACAAAGCACGGCAATAAATTTACTGAGCAAAGGTGAAGATATAAACACATGCTCCCCATTTAGTATTGGAAAAATGTCATTTGAGTGTTGTTAAGCTATCGGGTTATGTCTAATCTACAGTAATGAGGAAGACTAAAGAATGTGTCAGTGGAAATAGAAAGTGAGAGCAAACCAACACCACTTGAGCGTGTGTGGTGTGACTGCTCTGGCTCGGAACCTCAGTGCGGCTGTATTTTTAGCTGGACTGACCTTCTTAAACATGGCATTGCATAAGGTCAAAGCAATAGCGGCCATAATGCTGATAGTGAGAGACACCCTGACCCTGTGATTGATATGGCTTGTTTGGAAAGTGCCACAGTTATCAGGTCAGTAGTGTGAGTGAAACACTTCCAAGGAATGCCAGAGAGATTTGACCCATATGCAGACCTCCCCTGGAATCTGCACAGAATTCCACAGAAAATTCAGATTTCAGGAAATTTCTAATCCTGTGATTTACAAAAGTTCCTACACATGTGTTCATTTGTTCAATATTTTATCTCATTTGAATTTGTTTTCAGTTACCAATAATATTGTAGGAATCTCAGCTTCTGTTAACACATTTTGATTTTTGCATGTATTCCCTAGTAAAAAAGTAATATATTTCAAATACATTTATTTCATACTAAGTATAGTTCAAATATATTAACATATTTACTGACTGACTGATATAAAAATTATAATTAAACTTTATTTGAAGTACTACTTGTGCACATTTCTTAATATTAAGCCTAAAATGTGTTTTAATGTCAATATTGATAACGATTCTATGAACTTTGAATAATATCAGTCTTTAAAAGCAAGATATTTAAAGTGTACCTAGAGTATACTTGCAATAGTTCCACCTTAGCACAATCAAATATACTTTAGAATAGAGAATATCTTTAGTTGGACCTCAGAACTACTTCCACACAATTAAAGTGCATTAAGTACAAAATTAGTTGTTCCAATTTAGCAGACTTTAATGGGTTAGTTCACCCAAAAATGAAAATTATGTCATTTATTACTCACACTCATGTCGTTCTACACCCGTAAGACCTTCGTTCACAACTAACCCTTTAAGTATACCAGTTTAATATACCAAAAGTACAATTGCAGGGTATTTTTATCAAGTACATAAATATGTAAATGTATTAGTAGTATACTTAGCATGAAATAAATGTATTTCAAATACATTTTAGTATATTTATTTTTCACTAGGGTTGTCACTGAATTGAAGCAACAATTCTTTTTACGTCATTACTCACATGTATGTGGCATTGTGTGTGTTTTAAAAGGATTCAGTCAATATATTTGTAGGTTAATATGGCTGTTTATTACTCTATACCAGGGGTGTCCAAACTTGATCCTGGAGAGCCACTGTCCTGCAGAGTTTAGCTCCATCTTACCACAACGCACCTGCCTGGAAGTTTCCTGTATGCCTAAAAACCTTGATTAGCTGGTTCAGGTGTGTGTAATGGGGGTTGGAGCTAAACTGTCCAGGATAGTGGCCCTCCAGGAGCCGGAATAGACACCCCTGCTCTATACTGTTAAATGAATATAAATTAATAATACATTAACAAAACGTCCTTCCATCCATCCATTCTTCCACAGGTTGAGGTTGATCTGTCTTTTGTTTTTAGACTCTCTAAAATGGCTTCAGCACCAAACTGTGTGTGTATGAAAAAAAGAGGTGAAAACAGAGAGAGAAAAGAGAAAAACAAAAGTGACAGTGAGATTTCAATGAGGTGTTGTTTTTTTATATAGGTTTTGACTGACATGCATTGCCTCAGCTCACAGTTGCAAGTTTTTACACAAAGTTGTAAATGTACAAAGTTTGACCACTTGTTCTAGACAGCCAAGAAAATTTCAGAAATATGCCCTTCTCCTAATCTCTTTCATTCCATTCACTTTTCCTTTCTTACTATGTGTGTGGTGACAGAATTGGCTGCCATCATCAGAACAGAATAATGATACTGAATGACTCTCTTTAACTTAGAATCTTTCCATCATTCCTTAAGCAATAAAGCAGTTATTACCCTTCTTTAGAAACCTGGCACTTGCATTAGGATAAAGTCACCTCTACTTACCACCATCATTTGGCCACTGACACACACAGGCACACACACCATCTTTCAATTGTGCATTTTCACAGGGAATGTTATCTCTGAGTACTGGACCTGCAAATGACATTTCTAATTTAGCAGCTGCACACTGGACAATTGATGTAAGACTTCCGAGAAATTCGGCTGCAATCTGTACTATTTTTTTTCTGTTCAATAATGTGAACGTACATGTACATGTGCAGACAAATATGCACCAATAACTCGTATTTCTGTGCTTGTTTGGATGAGAGCTAGCATGCCTGTCCTGTTCAAATTACTGATAATGGATCTCTGTGGAAATACAAGTTCCATGTTTGCAATATATTTGGTTTTCTCTGCTGATATAACAGAACATTTATGTCAGTGTTTTGTCATGTCATTAGTTTATGCTGTGTTTTTATTCTTAGGTTTGATGGAGGGAGGAGTGACATTTTCCCAATGGAGTTTTTCCTTCCTCCTCAAAGGACATGCCTAATCTGCTCTGATGAAGCATCTGGATGTCACTATGGAGCCCTCACTTGCGGAAGCTGCAAAGTGTTCTTTAAGAGAGCTGCTGAGGGTAACATAAACACACCCATTATAACAAAAGTCTGCTTTGGATTGTATTAATGGCTAAATATATTCACCGTATGTGAGGACTGTATTCACTTTAATTAGAACTTTTAATTACAGCTATAAACTGTCATTAAAGCCGCATTACATGCCGATATAGCCTTTTCACGAATTAATATACTTTTGACCATGTGTCCAGGACAGCTTTTATTGTTTTTATAATGTCACTTAAAATATCAACAGTTGGCACATAATACACAGGCATTCAGAAATTCAGTTAAAGAGAGAAAGAAAGAGAGAGAGCAAGTAGGCGACACTTTGTGTCCTAACTACAAATTAGGGACACATTCTTTCCCTATTATGCAACCCAAAAGAAAACGTTGCAGTGAAAATCGAATACGTGCAACCTTACAAAGTACAGACTTGGCTGTGATATGTGCAAAGACCTGTCATAAAAATATCAGTAATCAGTGAGACCCAAACACTTACCTCAAAGAGACTTAACCATCGATTTGAGCATTATTCATGTCTCTTATTCATTTCCTCATCCACATACACACAAAATAAGTTATTATTTGTTTTCAATGTGTTGAAATTTGCTTCTAATGTGTGAAAAAAGCAACTTGGACATTCTGCAAGATATCTTCATGAAAAGCTTTTGTGTTCCATGGAAGAAAGCACACTACCAAAATTGATCAAAACTGATAGTAAAGACTTTTACATTGTTAAAAAATGCTGTTCTTTCAAACTTTCTATTGACAAAAGAGTCCTAAAAAAATGTATCAAGTTTCCACAGAAATGTTAAGCAGTTTTCAACACTGATAATAAAGTAAGAAATGTTATTGTGCAGGAATAAATTAAATTATAAAATATATTCAAATAGAAAACAGCTATTTTAAATTGTAATAATATTTCACAATATTACTGTTTTTACTGTATTTTTGATCAAATAAGTACAGCATTGGTGAGCAGAAGTGACTTCTTACTGACCACAAACTTTTAAATAGTAGTGTACGTCATACAGATTTTGAGGATAAATGATGACAATTTTTTTGTTAAGACTGAATATATGCATATATATATATATACACATTATAAATATAAAAAAAAAATAATATACATCAATGATACTGTTACATTCACGCCTTCCCGGACTCCAGTTCCCAGAATCCTCCTGTTCCCCACACCTGTCTGCACTTCCCTCATCAGTCTTCCCGCCATCTCCCCGGATTCCCAGCACCTGTTGTCCTCGTCAGCACTCCCTTTAAGTTGGACTCACTCCCTGCACTCCTTGTCGGTTATATTGTTTGATTCATGTGTGTTATGCTTATGATCTGTTCCTTGTTGACATTAAAACCCTTCTTATTGTGGATTCCCGTACTCGCCTCATCGATACAGCACAGCACGCTAACAGATACTTTTAGGATGTGTATAAGTGTGCAAAGTTTAATAAAGTTTAAGCTATGTAAACCTATGTGAATCATGGAAATAAATCTACTTTAAGTTGCAGAGTATACTACACACTTCTGATAAACTGATGACCTTTTTGCTTTGAGCACCCACAGAGATTGTGGAACACAACAATTTATCAAAGTTAAGCAGCGTTAAAAGGTCTTGCCCCACAGCCAACAATGTACTTCAGTTTAATCAAATCAGAAATATCACACTATTATACTGTTTCAACATTTGTCAGTACAGACAGAGAGAGATGTGGGACAGTATACGTGGGAGTAGTCTTATTCTGGCCTCCTTGTTGTCATTTATGAAAATTTGTTGATAGATCTGTAAGGTTAGAGAGTGATTTCGGCATTAATTTTGTGCTTGATTTATTTTTGATTATGTTTTGTGATTAGTGGGCTTTTTTCACATCTTGTTTTAATTCTGTGTAGGTCTGGCAGTGGATGTCTGTTACATCTCATTGTAATTTTATGTCAGACCTGACTGCAGTTGTGTATGTTACTTCAGCGGCGGCTCTGTATTCCTGATTAAGACAAACACACACACACACACACACACACAACAGAACCTCTTTTCAAATCTCACTCTGCACTTTTCATTTGGCTGTCCTCGAGTGCCCAGAGTGAGGGCTGTGACCTATCAGACTGGCTTGTCACGTTAACAGCTCCCTCTAATTGGAGCATTCTGTGTGTGTGTGTGTTCCCTATTTTTACTCTGATCTACATTTTATCTTGGTGTAAATGTGATGCTCCCAGCTCTGTCCTTTCTGTGGCTTTTCATTTGGCTGCCAACTGACTCAAACTAAGGTAAAACTTCTGAAGAACTTCTGTTTCTTCTCTTAGGGAAGCAGAAGTATCTCTGCGCTAGCAGGAATGACTGCACCATAGATAAACTGAGGAGGAAGAACTGCCCATCCTGCCGTCTGAAGAGGTGTTTTGAGGCTGGGATGACCCTGGGAGGTAAATTCCTGTGACAAAGTGTCATATGTGCTCTACTCTTATGCACTGCATAGTTGTTATAGGGATAGTTCACCCCAAAATGAATAATTTACATACCGTCATGTTGTCCCAAATCTTTATGATTTTCATTCTTTTCTGGAACAACACATTTTACATTTTGTTCATTTTGTTTTTTTTTTCATTTTACAATAATTCATTTAAAAAACACCAAAAAAAAAGCACTGTAAAAGTAGTCATTACGACTTGTATGCTATTTTCCAAGGCTTTTGAAGCATTACTATATTTTATATGTGTGATTTTTTTTTTTTTTTTTTTTTTTTTTTTATGTGTGAGGAACAGGCCAAATTTTAAGTTACTTTTCTTCTCCTCCAGTCGGCAGAGAACTGCTGTGAATCATCCAGTTGTGAACTGAATCAGTCCAATTTGTGAGCAAATCATTCAGTTTGATTTGTGAAACTCACAGTCACTTAGATCAATCATGGAAAAGAACTGACTCAAAAGAACAATTTGTTCACAAAATGACCTAAAATGACCTTAGCAGAGAAGAATGATTTACATTTCAATAATGACATTGTTGGGTGAACTATTCCTTTACAGCCCAGGCATAGTAATGAGAAGTTTGCTGGCTCGATCACTGCAAGGAGTAAGCCATCTTACCCTAGGTTGTCCACTTAAGTCGTGGAAACAAATTCCACTGGCCCTGGTCATGTGGTGATATGTAAAATTTGATTTGATTTGATGTTATATAACATGACAGATGCCTTAAATTACACAATTGACTATTAAGCCATCTGCAAAAGATCATTTAGAGTTTTGGCAGTTTGCCAAGTGCTCATATTTGAGTATAAAGGACCTGTGTAGGTGTGCATAAAGGGTCCAAAATTCCAAAACCTTTTTGCTACATCTGCCTTTGGTGAGTGAATTAAGAAAATGGTTATAAATATTTCTAAAGGCCATGAAACTGCATTTGCACAAATGTTATTAAAATTATACATTTTGTCCCTATGACAAGAATTATTTTGCTGTTTTCCACTTGTTTTCCGTTTTGGTGCCTCAATGTGAGAAAAATTCTATACTGTATGTGTCCTGACACATGCAGATCAGGAGAAAAAAAATAATTCTAGACAAACTTCAGAAGGTAAATTTTCCACTCTCAGCCTAAAAAAGATTAATTCGGAGACAGTTTGGATTTTCTTTATTCTTTATTTAAATCGCTCACATTGCTTCCATCAGTGTGGGTCAGTTGTCAGCTAACTGAAGAGTAACTCACCAGTTTTATTTACTCGCCAAAGCCAATTCTTACTAGAATATGGCACCTGACAAGTACCGAATTTGGACCCTGTGTGTGTGTGTGAAGCTCTGAATCTTTATATTGAGTTGTAATGGTAATACAGTTCTATAGCAGCTGAGACATTTTAAAGACTGCTTTGACGGAGAAGAAGAAAGAATGCATGTGTCTTCAAATCATCTGTAGGGAACTTTACTGAAGTAGTGTAGTCAGCTTTGCATCTCTCCTTGATCTCTCTCTCCCACTAGGACACTCGTGGTTGAATTATTGATGAATAATTAGGGGGTTTATCTCTCTGGTCTGCATTAAGAGGTCTCCCTCTCTTAAGGTCTTCCTCTCTCTCCCTGTGGGCTTTCACTAATTTAATACATTTTCATGTGATTTGCAGTGAGCGATAGATAATGTTTCAGAAGTAATCGACGCACAGCTTATTGCATGCTGGTTTTATCAGTTAATTTACAGCATCCTTATCCTTCATAAAAAGATATTTCATTTTTGAAGAACAGGAGCTGTAGATTATTCCAGAGAAAAGGGCCATTTCAATTCATTAGGATTTTTTAAAAGTGTGTTTCATAACTTTTTTCATTTGTTTGAGACTGTATACAGTAGGTCACTGGGTAATGATATCCAATCAGCTTGATTGTTATCACTGAATCTCTCTGTCTTTCTGTTTCATTCTTTGAATGGATGAAATTAACTCTGGATCTGAATCTGTCTCCATCTGACTCAAACCCAGAATTAATGGACTGATTAAACTGTAATTTAAAGAGCATTTCTTCAGTACTGCTAGAGTACAAATTATAACTTTAAAATCCTAAATCATTTTCTTCATTGATGCTCAAGAAGGCAAAACTTTTTGAATAGGTGTCACATAAATGGTAGTGTTAATCAGGGGCATGACACAGAATATCCAAGATAAGAACGTTTAATAAACATGAAAGAATTATAACAAGGAGAAAACACGCTAACACTACATAAAGATGAGAACCGACAGAGGACTCAACAGAACAGGCAGTTTACAGTATATATACATGAGTAAATGAGGGCACTAAACAAGAAACAGGTGAACGTAATTAGAAACCTTAGTAACAAACATGGAGCTAAACGGAATGGTAACACAGGAAACAAATACATGAACAACAACTGAATGGAACTAAACAGTACTCTGACAACAGGATGATTTAGGTTAATTGTACTTATTCTATCTTCTGGGAATTATGTGTTTATGCATCTTCTTTCCTACTTAAAGGATTAGTTCACTTCTTAATGAAAATTTCCTGATAATTCACTCACCCCCATGTCATCCAAGATGTTCATGTCTTTCTTTCTTCAGTTGAAAAAATTTTTTAGGTTTTTGAGGAAAACATTTCAGGATCCTTCTCCATATAGTGGACTTCAGTGGCGTTCACCGGGTTGAAGGTCCAGATTGCAGCTTCAAAGGGTTCTACGTGATCCCAGACGAAGAATAAGGGTCTTGTCTAGCGAAACGATCGGCCATTTAAAAAAAAAAAAAAAAAAAAAAAAATTTAAATACTTTTTAACCACAAATGCTTGTCTTGCACTGCTCTGCGATGCGCCACGCATTACGTTGAAAGGTCACACGTGACGTAGGCGGAAGTACCGTGGTAAGGCGAAAAACTTTTTCTCCTCCAACTTCAAAATCGTCCGATATCGTTGTTTTACCTTTTTTTTTTGTAAAGGGCGTTTGGCTTAATCTTTGCACGTTCGCTTTGTAGACGCTGGATCGGTACTTCCGCCTACGTCACGCATGACCTTTGTAACGTGATTATGTCATGCGTGGCGGATCGCAGAGCAGTGCAAGACGAGCATTTGTGGTTAAAAAGTATATAAATTTTTATTTTTTTTTAAGAAAATGACCAATCGTTAGATAAGACCCCTGTTCCTCGTCTGGGATTGCGTAGAGCGCTTTGAAGCTGCACTGAAACTGCAAATTGGACCTTCCACCCGGTGAACCCCACTGAAGTCCACTATATGGAGAAGAATCCTGAAATGTTTTCCTCAAAAACCTTAATTTCTTTTTGACTGAAGAAAGAAAGGCATGAACATCTTGGATGACATGGGGGTGAGTAAATTATCAGGAAATTTTAATTCAGAAGTGAACTAATCCTTTAAGAATAAGTGAATTCTTGCCCTATTTGTAATAATTTTGATTAAATCCCTCAGTTGTCCTCAGTGTGAATATATGGATCTTAAAATCAAAACAATGCTGGAAAAGGTTAAAATATACAGAAAAGATGCTCTAAAACCATTGGAAGATTTTTCGAATATATTTTAAAATGTCATTTATTCCTGTGATTGCGAGTACAGGAAAGTACAGATGTCATGTGGAGGGTTTTCGTGGAAGAACTTTGCTATGATTATGTGCATGCAAATATAGACAGAAGCACCTTGACCTTGATAAACTGCAAATAATTGCTACTGTTTATCTAGAACATCCACTGCCATATTTGTTGTGAAGCCAGAGGTTTTCTATAGAGTCTTGGTCATACTAGATAAAATTACATAGAAATTGGAAGAAGAATCTGAGAGGAACCTCTCCAAATTATTCTTCAGGTGTGCTGTATCGTGAAGTAATGCATGGCTTTCAGTTAATCAAGCAGTAAGTTCCTGAGCAGGCAGGCTTCTTGACTTGGTGACAGTGATCTGCAATTATCATATTGAAATGTTCTCAGGCTGCTGATATAGGGCAGCATTACAACACGATGAGGTTGTTTTCCTTGATTGCCAAGGAGGTGGCGGCACAGCGAGGGATATAAATGAGGAGGAGAGATCCAGTTTCAATTGGACACCAACTCTAAAGCACCTATCTTAAGTTATTATAGAGCACATGCAGAATGGGAGACGAAGAGAGAGCATGTATTATTCTATAATCAGTCAAATCAGTAACAACTTCCATCAGCGTCTAAATTACAGGAGTAGGAGATGGAACCAAGAAAGAGTGTGAGAGAGACTAAAGTTTGGCAGAAAATGTAAGAGATGTGAGGTATTTCCAAAGGAACTAAAAGAAAAAAATGACAGGATGGGGAGGATTAGGAGAGCTGTCTCTCTGAGTAGAGAAAAGAGAGGAGAAAGAGTGTTATCAGCACATTATAGAATTATGGCACTTTTGCCCCTCTAGACCCTCTCTGGCAGCTGGAGGCCATATTAACAACATCTCAACACCTTTCACAGTACTGTCTCATTGACACACACATGCGCACACACTGTCACATGGTCTCCTGCTCCTCTGTAAGATCGTCAGGGGTCTGGGTGAAAATTGAATACATGATGAAAGTCATTGGGCATATGAGAGAAAAGAAGGAGGGGAGAAAGAGGGCAAGACACCACAGGAGATGGCATAGAAACAGAAAAAAGACATGCAATGATGCAAAGTTCATACTCGTTACATGCTCACGGTTAATTCTTTTTTAAAACCTGGTATATAAAGATACTAAACATGTCCATGCTCACTTTCATGAATTGATATGTACAAAATATGCCATGTTTTTATGTTCATGTTCACGCCCGGAACAAGATGTCCTACATAGTAAGTCACAACCTTTCTTAAGCGGGTTTTACATACTTCTTTGAAAGACATTCTAGGAGGATCTTAGTCGGTGCAGAACAGTGCTGCTGGTGTTCAGTGTTGTTTTAAAATGACACTAACACTGCTTACCATTTTTACAGAGAGACCAGGGACCTCATGTCACTCAGTCCGCAATGTGGTGTTCAACAAAGTGGTGGCAGTAAAAAAAATGGTGTTATAGGTGGTAAAACAAGTCTATTGTCGACCATTTGTGTTATACCTTGTCTCTTGGCCTGTCTTTGAGTTTGTATTTGATATGAGCAGACTGGTTTTGCATAAATATCCCATATCACCAACCACATGGGCAATGCCTGTCACTATATCACCTTTCCTTCTGTGTCTGGGATTAGTGTGAGCAGACAGTTTCTTATTGGATATCCTATCTTATTGGTCACCTGAAAGTTAAATTAATAAAAAATTAACATTTGAAATAGCATCTAAGCTTTTTTTTTTTTTTTACCAAGAAGTCAGTCGCACAGCTTGAAGTTTAAAGTTGATTTTCAATGTTACTATTCATAGCCTAATCGTAACGGCTTGACCTAGGCTACCTTGCACCTATGTAGGTCAGAGCTATTTGCTCACAGATTAGTTGCATGTCACTTTCTATGAATAAGGAAGAAAATAGGGCTTCAAAAATGACTAAAATTTTTTATTGTTAAAATGACAAATGTCGTTTCTTTTGCAACAAATGGTCAATAAAAAGGGGACAGTGCCTAGTAAAATGTTGACTGTTAAGCTCAGGAAAAAAAAAAAAACTAATAAAGTATTGGGGTCATGTCAAAGGAAGTGATCTTTGGACTCTTCAAATAGACAGATGAAAAGAGCCTCACAATCACAACAAATTGTAGCATAAAATAAAATTCCTAAATTCAGTGTAACTGTAGCAAAAGCATGGAAAATATTTATGTCAAGAAGAAAGTATGATTTCTTACCCTTAAAAGAAGTAGAAAACTCATTGTGAAACTCTTTGAAACTGAGAAACTTTGTGAGCTTATACTCTTAATCAAGAGTGGCAGATACAAGAAATAACAGCTTCTGAAAAAGACACATTTGTGCCTGTGGTGCAGGTGGAAATGAGACCTTCCCATGAAATGTTTAAATCAAGGCAAATACATTCTTTTTAAGAATGTAGCTAAATATACAACAACTAGACTAAACTGTCTAAATAAACTCATTAGATTAAATAAACCCATCATTTCACCAACAAATGGAAGTTTTATCAGAAAACTAATCAGAAAGAAATCACTGGAAACTAGCGAGATCACAAAACGAACATGTGTGTTGCCATTTTTGTAGTTTACTTAAAGATTTAAAACCCAAGCATCAATGTTTTACCTCAGTTTTACAATAAGAGGCAGTCGTGGCCTAATGGGTAGCGAGTCTGACTGGTAACCCAAAGGTTGCTGGTTCGATTACTTGGTTGCATGTTGTCACAGATCCCCTCTGTTCCAGACTCCAACTCCCATCATCCTCCTCGTCTCTCACCTGCACGCCATTCCCAATCAGCACCCCATCACGGATTCCCCACACCTGGATCACCTCATCATCTCTCCTTTATAATGCACTCTCTCACTGCACTCCCTTGTCGGTTATATTGTTTGCTTTGTGTTGGTTTGTGATGTTCCTCTTATGATTAAAACCCGTTTTCCGTTGAAGTCCGCTTCTGTGCATTCTCTCCTACAGCCACACGTAACACATGTGTCACTTTCACTTTTTTTTCACTTTCAAGTGATACATTGATCATAATGAATTAATTTATGTCAAGATTGCACATTAGTCACACAGAAATAAAGTGGTATTTACCATTATTTCACAAAAGAAAGAGGACGCACATTTGGTCGCTTCTGTTTATTTGTAGTCATAGGACTGTCTACATCACATTTAGAAAGAATGAGCATTTCTACAAATTTTCCACCAAAAATACAACCTGAGCAGCTTTAGCACTCTTTCCAGTGACAGTCCCAATACAGTTATATTTTCATTCAGAGAAACAGAAGGAGTTCCCAAAAAACCGGAGTTGCTTTATTTTATGACATATGGAGAGCTAAATATGGATATCAGACAGTCCTGTAAGAGACGAGATGTACTGACAGATAAAATAAATACACAATTGTGATAGCCTATATAATTTGTCTGATTTCTTCAAGTGGTCGTATTTAAATGTTTACTGCTGCTGCATGCTGCTGTCGGAAAGTTTTGAGCTAAAATGGTTTTAAAAGCCTTTAATGCTGATGTTAGCTGGTATGAAATCATCAGGTCTGCAGCAATGCTTAGATAGGTGGTACGTGTTGTAGTGATTTTACTTTCGCCCATCCAAGGACACAAAGTAAAATAGGGATTGGTACTCACGTCACCGCTGACATTGTGATTTTTGGATCACACGTCTCTTAAGGTGTGGTTATGAGTACATCAGATGACCACTTGCCCCCCTTTTCCTAGTTCAGGGCACCAGTCAAGGTCTTTTACCTTGGCAGTATGAGAACACTCTCAACAGGGGCTTTTCATTCATTTAGAATTAATGTAAAGTGGTCAGCTGATTTATTTGAAAGATCGGTGAGATTGCTAACTTGTAGAGCCTTTTCTGTATTATCAGTACAAGGAAGACACAAGTGTAATAAAATACATTTTATTAACAAAAGATAAACAAGAATAACTAACATAACTACTAAATGAATACCATGAATGATAAAGGAATAAAGTGCATAAGATACATAAAATACAAGTGATTAAGTTGAGTGTGGCTATGGAAGAGTTATGTTATCTTATGGAAAGATAAACTGTTTCTCTGAAAATAATAAGGTGGAGAACCTTATTATGCACTAAACAAATAAACGAAAGATTATTTGTTATTAACTAACATCAGCTATATTACATCTAATGGGAATTAGGAAATTATATACTGATAATATACAACAATGCCAGGGTCTCTGGAAAGAGGTTTGGTTAAGTGATATTTACGTTCCACGTGGTTGAGTCCGATGACGGCATCGTCTTCCACTGGTTGTGCTGGGTGACAGTGCAGTGGGGAGAGGAGCCAGAATCTGTTTCAACAGTCTTGAACACAAAGCTCTGTGGGATGCTGATCTCCTGGAGCACCAAAGGGTCCTAAAATCTGGAACACGCAGATGAGGCCCTGGCGTAGGTGCAGAAGGTCCTTAACAATCTGGAACACACAGACGAAGGTACCTTGGAGTGAAGATTTGCTCTCCTGAGCTTAACCTTGTTGCAGATGTCATTACTGTCTCACTGGACGGAAACTCTGAATGTAGTGTTTGTTAATGTCTCTTTCCTCACAGGCTGGAGGCTCAGAACGTGGTCATCTCTGTTGCTGCCTCACAAGCTGTAGACTCAGATCGTGGGACCTGTTGTTGTCTCTCTGGATGGACCAGAAGCTCAGAACGGTCCATCGGTTAGTGTCTATCCCCGTACAGGACAGACTCGGAACGGTATATCTGTTGTGTCTCACCCGATGGAAGACTCAGAACGATATATCTGTTAATGTCTCACTCCTTACAGAGTTGAGACCCAGAACAAGGAGTGTCTGTTGAAAGGGTACCTTTATCCCTTTCCGATGAGGAGGAGATTGCAATTTGGCGCTTCTCCATTCGAGTGCTGTGATTGGCTGCTGGCATCAGAGGGGACACACACACAGTGTGGCCCACCCTTCTTTCCCCTGTGGAACTCATTTGCATAAAGCACAAAGTTGGAAGTCTTTACAGTGTCTTTAAAGTTTACCAATGCATTTCTCACTTTCCAAACCACCACCAGAATACCTTTGGCAATATTCTACACAAATAGAGACTAAACATGATGGAAAAAGATTGAATTCATTCATTCATTCAATTGTACATTAACAGCTGAATTTGTGTCTGATATTGCATTACAAATAGCTGTCACTGAGAATACTTATTTCTGTGAATAAGTATGAAATGGATGTGTAGTTTGCATCAGTTCTAAGGTTTTCAAACATAGTTTTGAATGGATTTGGATGGATCTTTGTGATCTCTCTTTGTTTCACCCATTGCTGTTGAGGTCCCGAGGAATTTTTATGGCAGTCTCTGGCCAACCTTAGGAAGTAGTCCCTAGATGAGGGAAGGGCAGAAACTGCATGTGGACCAATGAGAAGTCCTGTCCTTCCCAGGCTTGGTACAAGAGGTCTTCTTCTTGCCCTCTAAGAGGTGTCTGGATGTTGTCCTTACATCTTTATCTGATGGCGTTGGACAGTTTGTTTGTGTTAGTCCACCAAGATCCAATCAAAATGTAGCAAACCTTTGTCCGCTGTTACAGACAGAGAGGGGCCCGGCCATAAACTGGGCCCTGGAATGTGCTGTTCCCTACAGTGTCAAAGTAACATCCACATGGATGGCAGGACCCAAGGTTTCCCAGCAGAACATTGCCCAAAGCATCACACTGCCTCCGCCGGCTTGCCTTCCTCCCAGAGTGCATCCTGGTGCCTGGCCATCCACGTGATGTAAAAGAAAATGTACTCGGTTACTAACGTAACCTTGGTTCCCTTAGATACGGAACGAGTACTGCGTCGTCTGCCTTTAGGCAAGACGCAACAGGGAAACTCCTATTTTCACCGATTTCTGAAGCCTTTTTCAATCACGCAGTGAAACTGCACGGCCATTGGTTCGTGGAGTTCAAGTAAACGAACCAATGACGGCACGGCTCTGCGTGAGCCAATGGTGAGCGAGCCCACTCGAGCCTGCAAAAATGGGTGGGGTATCGGGCTATATAAGCGGCCGTCTCACCTTGGCAAACTGATTTATTAACCGAGTATGTTCCCTTTCGATACTACACTCATACTGCGTCGTCTGCCTTTAGGCAAGACGCAACAGGGATAATACAATCACGCCATGCTATGAAGGGGGACGACAGAGCATTCGAGCAGAGCACTAAGAAGGGCTTGCAGCGGATGCACATAGTATAATGATCCCCGGAAAAAGCTGGGGACACTGTAGTCATCCTCCCATTCCCATATAGCCTAGGAACCCCATGGGGCCTAGAGCATATATAGGGAACAGAAAAATACACCCGGACTTGGTCAGGGCCGTAGACGAAGGTTCATAAGCTGGTCACATTGGTGAGGCTTATGCAGAGAGAACCTGCATTTGCAACGCAGGAACGTCTAGGTTATAAAACCTGACAAACGTGGACGGCGAGGCCCAGCCGGCCGCCTCACAGATTTCCGCGATGGACACACCAGTGGACCATGCCCAAGAAGAGGCCATGCCTCTTGTGGAGTGCACTTTAACGCCTATAGGACATTGCAGGCCTAAGGAGGAGTAAGCGAGCGCTATAGCATCGACTATCCATCTGGATAACCTGGGCTTTGTGACCAGAAGACCTTTCATGCGGCCACCGAAGCAGACAAAAAGTTGTGCCGACTGACAAAAAGAGGCGTAACAATCGATGTAGGCCCTCAGGGCCCTGACGGGACAGAGTAGGTTCAACTCCTGATCATCCTGGGAAGGAGGAATTGCGGAGAGAATGACCATCTGCACCCTAAAAGGGGTCTATAGGACCTTCGGGACGTATCCATGTCTTGGTTTCAGGACGACTTTGGAGTCGTTAGGCCTGAATTCAAGACAGGAGGGGCTCACAGAGAGCGCCTGCAAATCCCCCACTCGCTTAACCGATGCTAAGGCTAGCAATAAGGCGGTTTTTAGCGATAGGGGATGTAAGTCGGCAGTCTGGAGTGGTTCAAAAGGAGGGCCCTTAAGACCTCTAAGAACCAAAGACAGGTCCCAGGTAGGAACCGTGCGGGGGCGGGGGCGGTTTAGCCTCCTAGATCCCTTTAGGAAGCGAACAACAAGGTTATTTCTCCCTACTGACTGCCCTGCTACGGAAGCATGGGAGGCCGCTATAGCAGCGACATAGACTTTAAGGGTAGAGGGAGTACGGCCCCTATCCATTAAGTCTTGAAGGAAGGACAATATCAGGGATATGTCACAAGTAAATGGGTCTTCGTTCCGGGCTGTACACCAGGCAGCAAAGACTGACCATTTTAGGGAGTAGAGCCGTCTCGTTGATGGAGCTCTAGCTTGTGAGATAGTGTTTCGGACATTCTCAGGGAGGTTTGAAGGCTCCCGTCGAGAAACCACACATGGAGATTCCACAGCTCGGGTCTGGGGTGCCATATAGCTGAGACAGGTCCGAAAAACATGGTTGGCTCCTCAATAGAGGAGCTACCAGGAGGACTTTGTGGGCACCCTTCCTGATTCGTTTGATAACCTGGGGGAAAAACGTACAGAAGGAGGCTGGGCCAATTGTGGGTCCAGCGCATCTCTGGTCTTTGAAAACTAAATTGGGCAATGATAGTTGTGTTCTGAGGCGAAGAGGTCGACCTCTGCCCTCCCGAAGGCATCCCAAATTTTCTGAACTCCGAGGGAAGGTTGTTCTGGGACAACATGTCTGCCCCCTTGTTCAGTATGCCCTGAATATGCACTGCCCTCAGTGAGAGCAAGTTGAGTTGGGCCCACTCTAGGACAGTTTTTGCTAGAGTGAAGAGGGGCTTGGACGAGAGCCCGCCCTGGCGGTTTATGAAGGACACCACTGTCATGTTGTCTGATCTGACCAGGACATGGTGTCCTGCCAGGAGACGAAGGAAAAACTGGAGAGCTTGATATACCACCATCATTTCCAGGCGGTTTATATGAAGCTCGCTTTCCTGGCTGCTCCAAGTGCCGAAGGCCGAGTGGCCGTCGCACAGAGCTCACCAGCCCATCTTGGAGGTGTCTGTGAAACCGACTTTCCTCTTGCACATAGTCCCTACAGCCATGCCCTGTTTGAACCAGTGGGGGTTCATCCAAGGAGCCAAGGTTGCAACGCACATGCCTGGTTTACTTTGAACAAGCAACGACCATGCTGCCAGGCTTGGGCCAGGACTCGCGGTTTCAGCCAGAACTGCAGTGAGCGCATACGGAGCAAACCCAGCTGCAGGGCTGGTGATGCTGAGCTCATTAGACCTAGCATCTTCTGAAACGCTCTGAGCGGCAGAGAGGTTCCGGGCGTAAAAGTTTCCGTGAGCTGATGAATGGCCAGGGATCGCTCTGGTGAGACTACGGCCCTCATGCAGGTCGAGTTGAGAATTATCCCCAGGAACGACATACGTTGGCTGGGAGATAATGAGCTCTTGGGAAAATTGACCTGAGGAGGAGGGACCTGTGTGACAGCAGCTCCGCCTCCGACTGGGCCAGAATGAGCCATTCGTCTAGGTAGTTAAGTATGCGTACACCCATCTGTCTCAGAGGGGAGAAAGCCGCATCCATGCACTTCGTAAAAGTGCGGGGAGCCAGAGATAGCCCGAACGGAAGGACCGTGTATTGATACGCCACCCCTTCAAAGGCGAATCACAAGAATCGTCTGTGATGGGGGGCTATCTGGATGTGAAAGTAAGCATCTTTCAGATCCAGGGAAAAGAACCAGTCTCCTGGGCGAATTTGCGAGGAGATCTGTTTCAAAGTGATCATTTTGAATGAGCGCTTTATTAGGGCCCGATTCAAACATCTGAGGTCGAGGATGGGTCTAAGACTGCCATCCTTTTTGGGAACGAGGAAGTATCGGCTGTAGAAGCCTGACTTGCTCAGTGCCGGGGGAACCACTTCTATGGCTCCTTTTGCCAGCATAGTGTTCACCTCGGTGCGCAGGATGTGCAAGTCCTTGCTTTCTACAGAGGTTTGGACCACTCCATTGAATAACGGGGTCCATTGAGCAAATTGGAGTGTATAACCTCGTTTTACTATGTTTAGCACCCAAGTTGACACTCCGGGGATGGCCTGCCAGGCCTCGGCCCACGTGGCAAGGGGCTGGATTGGTTTGAGCACCGAGTCGCTGTGAGGAACTGTGGTGCACGTGAGGGGTGGAAGAGGGAAATTGCTCTCTTTTTGAGAATATTTGATTTTTATTTTGTCCGCTATAACAGCGGTGCACTGCCAGGGCATTTGAACAGGCTCTGTGCAGGCAGCAAACATATTTTTTCCAGCACCCGGAACTGAACGGGGCGACAGGAAAACTGAGCGAGGCATTTTGGAGGGTGGTCCGGCCGCGGCGGGACTTAGCCTCCTCCTCTTCCTTATCTGCGCATCAGGCCGACTTCTGAGGCGTAGGGTCCAGCACTATTTTGGGCCGGGGTCCCTGTCGCTTCGGAGGGGGTCTGTGCTCAGGCCGTGGCGTGAGCTGAGTAGCAGGCAGCGCAGGCTTAGGTGGCTGCTGCATTGGCGCAGGTTTAGGGCGGCTCGAAGCAGAGGAGCTGGAGCGTTTTGGCAGGAAGTGTCGCATGGCATGGGACGACTTCTGCGCGGCGGTGAAGCGTTCAGCGAACCCATCCACAGCAGGGCCAAAGAGACCAGTGGGAGAGACAGGCCAGTCAAGAAAGACGGCTTTGTCCGCATCCTTGATCTCAGTCAAGTTTAACCACAGGTGACACTCCAGCACCACCAGGCTGGCCATCGAACACCCAATAGCCTGAGCCGTGGTCTTGGTGGCGCGCAGGGCCACCAAGCAAATGAGTCATGCCCAGCCTGGTCCAGGTCTCGCAGGAGCTTGGCCTGGTAAACTTGTAAAACCGCCATTGAGTGCAGGGCAGATGCTGCCTGACCGGCCGAAGAGTATGCCCGTCCAGCGAGAGCCGACGTAGTGCGACATGGCTTGGACGGATGAGCGGCCTTCGTTTTCCAACCAATGGCGGCGGGCGGGCACAAATGTGCGGCCACGGCTTCGTCCAACGGCGGCAGCTTCTCATATCCCTTCTGCTCCTCCCCGTCAACAGAGGTGAGAGTGTGAGAGGCAGAAGAGCGCAGGCAGGCAGAGTACGGGGCGCGCCACGATTTCGTGAGCTCCTCGTGGACCTCAGGAAAAAAGGGCGCTGCCCGCTGGGGAGGGGCCTGACGACGTCCCGGCAGAAACCATTCATCTAAGCGGCTGCGAGCCCGACCAATCCTCAGTGTCTAAGGCTGCTAGAGACATGCTGTCATCCAGCTGTTCATCTTTAGATCCCCCGAACGAGACCAGGTCACTCAAGATGGCAGGGGGTGCTGGTCAGGGCGGGAGAAACAGACGGGGAGAGAGTGAGGCACACAGGACCTGAGCCAGCGTGAGTTCACTCTCATCCGAGCGCTGAGATCCTCTGCCCCGCTGTTTTTTCCTCACAGGTTCCTGGGAGGGAACCTGTATATGATCTGTATATGATATGATCTGCGTCGCTGAAGGAGAATGAATCAGTTTGCCAAGGTGAGACGGCCGCTTATATAGCCCGATACCCCGCCCATTTTGGCGGGCTCGAGCGGGCTCGTTCACCATTGGTTAGTTTACTTGAACTCCACGAACCAATGGTCGTGCAGTTTCACTGCGTGATTGAAAAAGGCTTCAGAAATCGGTGAAAATAGGAGTTTCCCCGTTGCGTCTTGCCTAAAGGCAGACGACGCAGTACAAGTGTGGTATCGAAAGGGAACTTGTTTCATCAGACCAGGCCTCCTTCTTCCATTGCTCCGTGGTCCAGTTCTGATGCTCAGGTGCCCACTGTTGGCACTTTCGGCGGTGGACCGGGGTCAGCATTGGCACCCTGACTGGTCTGCGGCTATGCAGCCCCATACGCAACAAACTGTGATGCACTGTATATTCTGACATGTTTCTGTCAAAACCAGCATTAACTTCTTGAGCAATTTGAGTTCGTCTGTTGGATCGGACCACATGGGCCAGCCTTCGCTCCCCACGTGCATCAGTGAGCCTTGGCCACCCATGACCCTGTCGCTGGTTCACCACTGTTCCTTCCTTGGACCACTTTTGATAAATACTGACCACTGCAGACCGGGAACACCCCACAAGAGCTGCAGTTTTGGAGATGCTCTGACCCAGTCGTCTAGCCATCACAATTTGTCCCTTGTCAAACTCACTCAAATCCTTATGCTTGCCCATTTTTCCTGCTTCTAACACATCAACTTTGAGGACAACTTGCTGCCTAATATATCCCACCCACTAACAGGTGCCGTGATGAAGAGATAATCAGTGTTATTCACTTTACCTGTCAGTGGTCATAATGTTATGCCTGATCAGTGTATATCTTAATTTGTGTTTCAAAGATGAACGAAGGTCTTAGGGGTGTGGAACGACATGAGGGTGAGTACTTAATGACAGAAATTTCATTTTTGGGTCAACTAACCCTTTTAAGTTGTCCCTATTAAAAAGCTTCCTGTAATGATTATGTATTGTGTGTTCTCTCAGAAGGGTCATTTTATAAATAGTTTTCAGCAATATCTTAATTGACATTTGTTATTCATTCTAGTGTAAGTGCCTTCTTCAAAGACACAGGACCTGTGGAGTCGAACTGTGATCTTAGTAACTCTCCTGGGTGAATCCTACTTAGCATTGAGTCAGCAGCCTTAGAGTTAGTGGCCCACATCCTTATCCATTAGGCCCCATCCATGTATATTAATGTATCCTAAGGTAGTGGTAGTAATTGCTTAATGCTCTATTATTTAAGACATGCCTTTTTGCTTTTGTAAGGACCGAGGGTGTATCCTGCTGTGATGTTTATTTCCTATTCTTTCAAGAGTATTTCCTTGCATTGGATTTCTGTAGGTACAGCAGATGTTGCATTGTCTTAGATGTTTTGCTTTGTCTTAAGCCGCGGTCACACTAGACTTTGAACGTGCGAAATTTCATCGGATGATACAACGGTCATGATATGACGCCACAGTCTACAGGGGCTTTTTTTTATAAACATGAATTCAACATATAACATGTAGTAATACATCCAAAATGTAAAAATATACAGTTTACTCGACTTTACAGCAAAAATATTATTCTTTTAATTCAGCCAAGAGGTCATGTCGTGACGAATCGATCGTCTACTGGTCGCACGTTTTCACATTATGCAAATTCGCAGGTCAGAGTTCACCAAACTTCAACTTTAGAATGCAGCGAAATGCGGAACTTTTCGCACAAGCTTGCATTTCTGGTCTGATGCATTCGCATGCATATGAATGGAAGTCAATGGGACAGCTAGCTAATATGCAATTTTGCATGTATGCAGCAGCAGCAAGCAGGCAATGTAGTTGCCATAGGGATACAAAGACAAGCTTTGCTGAACTTTTTTAAGTGAAATAGGCTTTTGTATTTGCATAACGGAGCTACAGCTATTTCTATTTTTTTGTACTGCGGCAACAGCATGTATAACAAATTCAAATTGCAATGTTAGCAAATATCAACAGCAATAGAACGCTAGTAGAAGTTGCGGTTGAGTAGACACTGTGTACATGTTTGCTAATTTGAATGAGATGAGTTTTGTGTTGGCTAATGAGTTGATCATACTATGTGAACACTATCATGAATTAAAATGCAACAATTCTAATTGGTTGAGCTGCGTTCGAAGCTGTTGTAAATTACTCTACAAACATACACCTGTGACCTCATTACATCGGTATTACTGCACCACTGTGTCTGTGTGTTGCTGCAATTCCATGTATTATGTATTTCACGAAAAGTAAGTTTATTATTTATAAAACGATTATACCCGGTTCTGTGTAGTACTGCACAACACTCTTAGCAACCACTCTTAGCGATGTAAAAAATGTTTGTTCTCAATTGATATTGTTCATTGAAGCTACTATGTAGAAGAGTATTGTGAGAGCGATATCTGAGTGTATTACCTGCATTCAGATTTAGCATTTTCCTTCAGGTCAGTCCTATGTTCATAAGAAAAATTCAGTTTGAATGTCTGCTGGGATCTTGTACTTTTAACAGTTACTGGGTATTCCTGTGCCCTGCTGACACTGACAGCGCTAGTCAAAGCATTTGTCATTTGGGTCTTGTTCTGTGTTCACAACAAGTTTCAGTATAAAAGTCTTTGTGACTGAGTGACTCGCTCATAAAGACAATCTTTGCTGCCATCTAAGAGGCATAATAAATATAACTTCTGTTGCTGTTCACAGTCAGGGACTATTTTTTTCCAGCGGAAGGAAGGCTTTTAGTGATTTTACTTCATGAAAGTTGCATTGATACATATTTTTTCACTTTAATATTTGTATTGTTTGGTAACTGTTTAAGCAATAAGCCCCAAGAAGCCGTGGTTGACAGTGAATTTATAACAGCTAAGAGCTAACAGCGCCCCTTAGCTGTTATAAATTCACTGTAAACCACGGCTTCTTGGGGCTTATTGCTTTAGTTGACAGTTTGACCAAGCCTCCATTACTAATTCTAAAACGTCACTTTAGAACTAGTAAAGAAGGAATGTTGAGTCCCTCTATTGAAACATTGTATTTTGTAGAGTATTATTGAGAGAGAGAGAGAAGGAGCAGCTGCATTCGGCAGAATTACATTGGGCATATAATATTTCATAACTACAGGACAAACAGAACGAATCTTCAACTTGCCTCCTGCGTGTTGGTGGATTTTCTGACGTACAGTTCACTTGGCTTGTATTGTTCAAATATCATGTCACCTGCTCCGTTGGGGGGTAATTCATGTACGCTATATTGTACAGCAGCAGCATGTCTTACTTGCTCACAGCAGCGTGTCATGTATGTATTGGCAGTAGCAAGCAGCATAGCATAGCATAGCAGATCTATTCCACCAAGACCAAACATATCAACATTGTCATACCCATTACCATGCCAAACACTCAGAGAGTTGTCATGACAGAACTGTTTTTATGGGTATTTGGTGACCTCTCAGTCTCAGTATTTCACTTCAGCCGAAGTGCAATTACAGTGAACCCGTTAATGTCAAAGTCTATTCAGAAGCTTCACAACTATGTAAAACACTCTGGCTGAAGCATGTGCAACAGCCAGCGGGCTTCAGAGAAACAGCACAGCCTGTGTGTGTGTGTGTATGTGTGTCTGTGTCCCCAGAAGTATAGTAAAACCTACAATTTTGTAAATTTTGACAAAATGTCCATCCCCATGAGTAAACAGCTTTATAAATCGTATAATATTTATGTTATAAATGATTGTTTTTGTTTGTTTTTTGAAAATGTAAATGTTTTCTGTAATGTAAGGTTTAGGGGTAGGGTTAGAGTTAAAGGATGGAATGTAACGTTTGTACCCTATAAAAAATTTTATGTCTATACCCAACATGTGTGTGTGAACTCTGAAAGCTTTCTGAAAAGTAATCAGAGGACATTTCTATGAAGTCAGCCTGACATCAGCTGTTGTAGGAAGTAATGAATTTTCTAAATCACTCATGCGCACACACACCACGGTTGCTTCACCCACTATTAATTAATACCAACACAACCAGTCTCTGTGTGTGTGTGTGTGTGTGTGTGTGTGTGTGTGTGTGTGTGTGTGTGTGTACGAGATGAGCTCAAGGCTGGGAGATTGGTGTATTTGTGTTGGCATTAATTTTCTGTGGGTAGAGAAGGCGAGTACGAGCAGGTCATTCTAACCTGACCTGTTTACATTGAGTTGTGCAAAGATCAGACTAAAAGTACACACAATCGTACACACCAAGCTGCTCCATGAGCGAGTGTAATTCTGATGAAGCCAAATCCAAATTTCTGTAATATTTACTCAATCTTTCCTCCCCTCCTATTCTGTGTGAATTATAAATATCAGGCATCTGTAAATGTGATTGCACATCATGGTAGAATGAGGTTTAATTGACTTGTTTGCATATGCATGAATAATTGCTGGATTTATGAGAAGAAAAGGTGAAATGAGATGAGGATCAATTACCATTTTAGAACTTGTTCATTTTTGAGAGGAAAGCGAGTAAGAGCAGGAGAGCTCTAAAAGACTTTACAATCTAAGAGGAATATAAAATGTTAGTGCTGAAGACCAAGAGTTTTATTCACAATCACCACACTTGATTCTTTTATGAACTATATGAACTATTTTCTAAAATTATTTAATTATGTTTAATTAATAATTTAATTTATTTAATTATTTTTAATACTATTACAAATAATAATATTACTATTTTAAAACCACTTATTGAACATTATTGTCTTTTTTATCATATTGTTGCTGGCATTTTGTAAAATCAGTAAGGGAGACTAATTTTAAGGCAGCTGCATGGCATATTTGTTATTGCTTTAATGCAGGGGTGTCAGACTCATTTTAGGGTGAGGGCTGGATTGGAAAAAAATTGACAATGTGCGGGCCGAATTACCTTAGTGTGCTGATAGTTGCATTAATATTAAACATATAAACAATAAATTAATTTGCAATAAAACTAGTACACTGCTCTTTAAAACTGCATTTGTTTCTAAAATAATGCTTTATTTAATATTTTTTATTAGTGATGCACCTATTTTGATTTTTCATGGCCAATTCCAATCTTTTAGAAGCAAATTGGCCGATTCTGATACTAGTTGCAGACTTTTTTTTAAAGCAAATTTATTTGTTGTTTGTTCAAAAAATATGTGTAGCTCTTTGATATTTTTATCTTATATAAATATATATAAATATCTAAATATTTATATATTTTTATCACAATCGCAACAAAAATGTTATGTACATGAGCATGAGCAGTTGTTTTTAATTTAAATTATTGTATAATTTCAAGATTAAACGCAAAAACAGCATGGTCTGACTTTAGCTTTGTGAAATTATGCTACATAAGATACCTGCACAAAACAAAATCAGCAGACGGACTGAATGAAAATACAAATTCACTCTCTGACAATAGGTGGCGCTAATGGAACAGCAGTGATATAGCGTTTCCATGGTTACCGCTATACACAAAGCTGCATTTATAAATAGGCTACTACTTTATACGGAGATAAGAGGAAAAGCCATCAAAACTTTTCTGAAGACAGTTCCCTTCAGAGATACATTCATATCAACCCCAATTCAATATTTATATTATTCTTCCTATTTTTCGTGAAAAGTGAGCTTGTGCATGGTACAGTATTTTCTCTGCTGGCGCGTCTTTTCTCCTCTTTGTGTCCATATTCAGCGTGTACCTGTGGTAACGTCCTGTTTACAGACTTCGTAAATATTTTCTCACAAATTAAATTTTGGGAAATTATTACAAAGCAGTTTGTTTGCAAGCCCAGAATAAAGATTGACCAAAATAAAACTAAAAAACTTTGGATTTATGGCCAGTGAACTAGTGCATCTCTATTTTTTTTTTATTATTATTATTATTATAGTTAAAATCATCCCCCGGGCCAGATTGGACACCTTTGGGGGCCGCATTCGGCCCGCGGGCCGTATGTTTGACACCCCTGCTTTAATGAATCTAAATGGCATTGGTTGCGTGTATTTCAGATGTATTACACAAACTGAATTTGTATATGGCACTCAGACATCAGGAGACAGTTACATAATTATGCAAGAGGACAAAAACAGCCAGAGCAGAAGTGGAAGAGCTGGATTCATCAATGGTCCACCCTAAAACAAACAACTTTGTTCCAACAAATACTTAGCCAGTTTTACACATCTATGTTTTTCAACAGAAAAACATGCCTTATATTGTTGAACAATTGGCCACTTAGGCTTTCACTTTAAAGTCTTCATGAGAATATTCTAGAAAGTGCATGAGCTATTATTGTGCTGAGTAGGCGGTCTCAGACATGGAGCAACATGATGATGATGTTAAACCTAAATATAGTTTTATTGCCTCGACGTTAGTGGGATTTTTATATGCGTTTAACTACTGATTATATATCCATAAAAATGACAGACAATTTAACATTATTACTGGGTGTAAATATGGTTCTTGATTTATTCTATGTTTATTTTGTCATAAATCTGGCTCTTAGAATGTTCTTTGATCTTCAGGTACCGACCAGCTTTAACAAAATTAGACATGTTTGTACAAACTAGTTAAATGACAAGGTTTGTTAGTCAAAGCTACAAAGGTGTAAACAAGTGACATTGAACATTATGTATCATTTTTTTGTGCTACCATATGGTAAATTTAGTTTCAAAATAACACAAAGTGAAAATAAAGTGGTATTTTGGGTTAAATTTATTGTAGTAAATACACACTACTACATGACATACTACCATGAACTGTTAATAAAACATATGGACACTGATGAATGTCCTGGTGAATAGAATGAACATGCCTGCATGCAAATTCTTCCAAGCTAACACACGTACCAGCGTACCAGTTACTTAATTTATTGGTACTTTTTGGTAATTTCATGACTTACTAATTGACAACGTAGCAATGAGGTTGCATTTCCATAATTTCATTTGCTCTTTATACACAGTGAAATGATCCAGCGCGCTTCCACATTTGTGTGCGAGCACAGTATAATGTCTGACAGGACAGCAGGAAAGTTTATATTTCAGAGGTGAGAGACCTATTTCGTAACAAGTTACGAAAATAACGATAGAACAATGACACTGACATATAGTCTGACAACATCTCATCTGACAGCAGATCCTTAATCTGCTTCTGCGTCTGACAGAAGAGTCAACAGCTTTCACGCACATCTTTCAAAATAAAAGTCTCGCTTCAGAAAAAAATATATAATTACGTTTTTTATTGTTATTTCTTTGACTACACGCACCACAAACCACTCAAAAAGGTCATGCGACCCATCAGTTGAGAAACATTGGTTTAAGCAATAGTCAAGATGAGCAGGTCACCTGCCACTGTGCAATACCCACATATGGTGGTTTACATTAAGTGGCTTCATGTAGTTTTAGTGTTCAATAATCTTTTTAGTTGTAAAATGTATTACCTGTAGCCTAATATAGAATCGTTCACAGGCTGCACATGCAGGTGTTCAACTAATAAAGATCTTCTTCACTGAAGATAAACAATAAAATGCATTTGCACACTGATTTGATTTGCACACAAACTGATTCATGAACAATTTCAGACGGCCCCTTGTTTGATCATCTCTTTGAAAAGAATTGACTCGCTCATGCCCCAGTAAAAATAAACGGCACACTTGGAATAAATATGCATTTCTTAACATTTATTGCATTAAAATCTATTGTCATTAGAAATGTACTTGAGTAAGAGTAAAAGTAGGCTACTCATATTTAAATGTACTTTTAAAAGTACATATTTTCCAAAAATGTACTAATGAGCAAAGGAGAATGAACCACAATGAAACAATGAACCACAACTAAAACAACCAATGAAAACATGACACATTAAACAAGGAACCAATCAGATCATGACACATAAGACAAAGGAAGCACATGACATGATCATATTAGGGCAAGGGAAACGCATGACAAACAGTAACCATGTCTATAAGAATAATACAAAATAAAAGACATGACCTGACAAAATGTGACAGTAATGGAGTAATGGAGTAAATGTAGCACGTTACCACCCACCTCTGTGCACAATACAGTGAGTAACCTATAAAAAGACTTTAATATGTGGACTCAAATGCAGGAGAGATTTTTATTTAAATAGAAGATATAAATACTGTATATGGGAGGTGAAAGGGTGAAACATGTTCTGAAGTGATCTTGCTTTTTAATTACTTTCGATGACTACTTCTTTCAAATTACATGAATTCTTTTCTCACACAAACACCACCAAAACTTTATGTACCTACAGGCCAGTTTGCAAATGCTTACATACTCTTTTCAAAATGGTTAAACTTAAGTTTAAAACAATAACATAATACAAAACTGAATAAGACAGCAGTTTGCTACATTTCTACAGTAATACCATATTGGAATAAATTTCAAAATGAATACTATCAGAACAATTAGATGTAGTTGAACACCTACACAGGTGTTAGTCTTTCAACTTCATTACCATTTAGGCAAAAGGGGAAAACTTACACTGTAAACCGGAATAAGTTGGGCTAACTCAAAAAATTTGAGGTAATCAGTTACATGAATTTTTTTGAGTTATGATGTTCCCAATTTTAAGTAAGCAGAGCTATCAAGTTTTGAGTTTGTAGTACTCATGTCAGGTTTTGGTGAGGGAAGGAGCGAGGACTCAATTGCAGGAACGAATGAGCTTCTATTACAAAAAATAAATCAAAATCAAACAACAAAAACTACCCCATGGGGGAAAAATAATCAGGTAACAAGATGGGCAGGGTCAAAACAATAGACATGAGAGCACATGGCACAAGGAAACACATGACAAGCTATATGCACACACACACCAAACATGACAAAAACACAAGCACATGGCTAATGAAAACAAATCACAAGCCATGTGCTCACATAAAACGAGACATGGACACACAACTATGAGAAACTCATAAGCTGCGTGTTCACACAAAACATAACACGAACACGCAGCCAGTGAAAAAAACACAAACTGCGTGCTACACAGCACAAGACAAAACATAACACGAATAGTGAGCTAACTCACAGACTGCATGTTCACACAAAACACGACATGAAAGCGCACGGCAGCTGTAAACAAACCATGTGCTACACAGAACACGACAACACACGCGGACAGAGTGCACGGCCCGAGCAAACTCGAAACCGAATGCTCACATAACAGGACAGAGCGCACGAGAATGAGCGAATGCTCATTCCGTGCGCACACAAGACACAAACACACGGAGCATGAATGTCCGAATCCTGACACAAAACCAAACCAAACTAGACCGAAGTGCCGGGATCTGAACACCATGCCCCGCACAAAAGACAACTCACATGGACAGAAGAGCATGCGGCCCGAGCAAACTCGGAACCGCACGCTCAACATGACGAAACGAGACAATAGCAGTGTCAGAGCTCTATCACAAAACCAAGAAATAAACTAGACAGAAGTGAAAGAATCCTGACACTACCCCCCCTCTAAAGGGACGCCCCATGGAGACAAAGAGGGGAGGGAGGGAGGGAGGGGAGCCAAGTCAAAGCCAGAGGTTACGTTCACAAAGTCACAAAGAGGAACCAGGGAGGGACGGGCGGGTTGAGCCAGGGTGGGACCGGAGGGACAGACCAGGGGGGCTCTGGCCGGAGTGGAGTCCTGGCTGAAGGCTCCAGCAGGTTTAGGGGCAGAGCTGGGAGCATGGGTGGAGAAAGCAGGGCAGGCAGCAAGGACAGAACTGGTTTGGCAGACAGCACGGGTGGAGCCGGCAGTGCAGTCATAAAGGGCGGAGCCGGCAGAGCAGGCATCAAGGGCGGAGCCTGCTTGACAGGCATCAAGGGCGGAGCCTGCTTGACAGGCATCAAGGGCAGAGCCTGCTTGACAGGCATCAAGGGCAGCGCTGGCAGGGCAAGGAGCTTGGGTGGTGCCGGCAGGGCAAGGAGCTTGGGCGGCACAGGGATGGCCTCTGGGATGGCCTCCTGGCTGGTAGCGGGCTCTGGGAAGGCCTCCAGGCCTACAGTGGGCTCTGGGAAGGCCTCCGGGCCTTGAGGGATGGAGGAAGCCTTCTTTCTCCTCTTCCTCCATTTGTGAGGGTGAGGCGATGGCACTGAGCTTACCGCCCCTGGGTGTGCTGCAGCATCTTCAGCCGTCTCTGGGGGCTCTGCAGCGTCTTCGACTGCCTCAACGAAGGCTGCAGCAGGAGGATTCCCTTGGCAATCAAGGAAATCTACTAGTTCCCCAAAAGTCAGGTGATGCAGGCCCCTCATAACCCACCAGCTCTGGGGTTCATCAAGATCATAATTAAAAAGGTCCTTGAGAGCTGCATCATTGAGCCCCAGTCCCTCTGCAGCACCACTGAACTCCACAGCAAACTCCCTCAGTTCAGTCCCCTCTTGACGGAGGGAGCTCAAGATCTTAAATTGGAGCATGCGCTGGTAGAGAGGGCTGGAGAGAGTGGAGGCTGGTGGATGTCGCAAGCCCTTCGAGACAATAGCAGTGTCAGAGCTCTGTCACAAAACCAAGAAATAAACTAGACAGAAGTGACAGAACCCTGACAACTCATGCATGTTAATTGCTCCTAACTTGAAGTACTGAGTTTGCTAACTCATACAATTTGATAGCAATTAACATAAAATATTTAGTTAATTAACTTTTTTTTTTGAGTTCTTGCAAATCAAATGAGTTATTTATTTCACTGTAAACCCTAATAAGAAAATTCAGAAAATGCCAACTTGCTAATTTTCTAACATGTTAACAATAGCATGGGATAACACTTACTGAATTAGTACAGCAACTTAAAACATGTAACTTACCTGCTCTCAAACCAAGCAGCATGCGCCACTTGTCACCATGATGGTAACTCTCCAAAAACCCACATTAACAGAAACTCTTCTAAATTAGCATAACAAAACATTAATCACTACTAAATCTACCTTACCAATAGTCTTGCAAAAAAAAAAAAAAAATACATTACATAACACTTAATTTTAGCATTTATTCTCTTTCGAGTGCCATGGGCAAAGCATGCTGGGAAATAGAAATCCCAGCCCAGTTTTGGTTAAACTTAACCTAAATTAAACGAAATGAGTTTATACAACTCAAAATCATGAAACCTTTACTATTGTTATGGAAGAATGAGTTGATTTGACAAATGAATGAAATGTATGAAAAAAACCTGTAAATGTAAGTTTGTGTGTGTGTGTGTGTGTGTGAGTGGTTCAGTTATTCCCTATATTGTGGAGATATAGCTTATAAATCATACTATACCATGGTCTCTCTGTCCGCTTCGCGTCCGGTGGTTCTTTGCCTCCATGTCATGCATTAAAATCGTTTAATGTACAGCTAGCCGTGGATTATTACCTTACCTAAATTATGTTTTTTTTTTTTTTTTGAAAATGTGAAAATGCAGAAAGTTTTCTATGATGGGTAGGTTTAGGGGTAGGGTTAGGAAATAGAATATACAAATTTCCTGAGTACTCATAATTAAAACGACCTAAAAAAACATACTAAACAATGTTTTGTTAAAAATTTAAAAATGCAGGAAGTTTTCTGTGATGGGTAGGTTTAGGGGTGGGGTAAGTGAGAGGGGGTAGAATATAGAGTTTGTACAGTATAAAAACCATTACGCCTATGGAATGTCCCCACAATTCACAAAAACAAACGTGTGTGTGTGTGTGTATGTAAGAAACTGACATGAGCCAAGAATGGTGTCCCATACTCGGAATTTGTGCTCTGGGTAATGAGAGTGGAGGAGAGCGCTGTTGGAAGAGAGCACTGTTCATTCACTCCCCCACCTACATTTCCTGCCGGTACTGAGACTCAAACTCGTGATAACAAGTCGGGTAACAAGTCCAACTCTCTAAACATTAGGTCACAACTGCCCTAATGATTAACTAAAAAAAACCATACTGGATAGTGTGTGTGTGTGTGTGTACACATCTCTGAGCAGCTTTGTGGGGTCATATAGTAGCCTATATTTAGGGCTTGCTTTGACAGACATGCTTTTTTGTCAGGGAATCTGGCAACTTAAATTAAAACTTAAATTAAGTGAAAGTGAAGTGACATGTGGCCAAGTATGGTGACCCATACTAGGAATTTGTGCTCTGCATTTAACCCATCCAAGTGTACACACACAGCAGTGAACACACACACACACACCGTGAACACACACCCGGAGCAGTGGGCAGCCATTGCTGCGGCGCTTGGGGAGCAGTTAGGGGTACGGTGCCTTGCTCAAGGGTCTCACCTCAGTCGTGGTATTGAGGGTGGAGAGAGCGCTGGACATTCACTCCCCTCACCGACAATCCCTGCCGGACATGAGACTCGAACCCATGACCTTTGGGTTACAAGTCCGACTCTCTATCCATTAGGCCACGACCCCCCTATTAAACATGACAAACTACAGGAAACAATTAGGGATGCACCAATATGAAACTTTTGGCCGATACCTATAACCGATAATTCTTTATATTTGAAAGCAGATAACTGATATACTGGCCGATAAATCTAAATCCAAATTTTAATATAATTTTTTGATTACAAAAACAAAAGGCTCACCATTAAAGGGTCATGAAACCCTCTGTTTCAGCAGCAGTCAGTTCTCACCATAGTTTTGAAAAATGCTACAGAAGTGGACGTGGTTAAGCTGCGGAGTGGAGCTAGTATGGGTAACTGCAGCTTGGAGTAATGGGCGTGCCGAACGGCAGGGGCGTGCCGAACGGTTTCTCATTGGTCGCGAAAGCTGCCTGTTCCGCATAAATGCGAGCCATACTCTTAATCGCTTTTGGCCTACAGAAAGCAATAAATCCAACATAATACTATACGACCAAATTCCATTCTTTTAACGTAAAAACAGTGTCAATGATATTAAGAATATTACATTAGATTTTATTTTAAATTACTTTCGAAAGTACCTTCAGAAATTATGCATGGCGCAAATTACTGACGTCATCATTGCGAGTTTAGATCTTACAGTATATCAATCATTAATACAGATTTCTGAAAACCCCTCCATCCCTTTACTTTTCTAATGAACTTAAAGTTTTTGCTGCTTCTATCAGTGCCCTTTCAAATGAAAAACTACTACAGTTGCCTGTTTCTTCAGTGAGCTAAGTGCCCTATAACCCCTTGCAAGAACTTACTTTTCTATAAATGCTTTTCTTTCAATTATATATATATATATATATAATTTTAATTTATTTAAGTTTTCATTTTATTTATTCTTTTTTGTTCTTCATTGCCCTTCATGATTGTATATTTGACTTCACTGTTACATATTGTAATATTGTAATCAGTCATTTATTATTATTATTTTAAGGATACAAATGTCTCTTAACACCATTAGCCGCACTAACTGTTCATAAATTGGAAATGACTTGTTTTTACCAATGGATTGGTTACACATGAAAAATAGCCTACGTTATAAAATCAGCAATTTATACTATTTGGAACTATGATTTACATTTTTTTGTACCTTTCCTAAAAGTGCATGCAAACAAAAAAATGGTAACACTTTACATTACATTAGTTAACATGAACTAATAATGAACTGTACTTCTACAGCATTTATTAATCTTTAATGTATTTTTATTAACCAATACTAACAAAGATTAATAAATACTGTAACAAATGTATTGCTCATGGTTAGGTCATGTTAGAGACAAATATATATGGTTGATAAAACATTCACCACAGAATTGTAAAATTAAAAAAAAGTCAAAAAAAAGTCAAAAAAAAAAAACTGAAAAGAAAAAGAAAAACCCACACAAATCTCTTTTCATTCATTCATTCATTCATTCACATGCTGTAGTAGCAGTACATAGAACAGAAGCCATCAAACTCTTTGTCTGAAAAGAACGCTGTGAAGACCCCCTTCTTTCCATGGCCACAGTATCCAGTGGTGTTTTTGAAGATGCATCCACAGCCATCACCTGGTGAGCTCAAACTCCACTCTGTATTTCTCCTCACATCTGGACTGACAGACTTTCCATCTCCTTCTTCATACACAACATCAAGAAGATGGCTGAAAAAGAAAAAAATTGTAAATGACAATTAGTAATATTATCTATGAAATTACAATTACAGGTTACACATTCAGCCCAAAATATTCAGATGTGCATTAAAATCCAAATTCATAATAAATAAATTAATAAAAGTAAAATGTATGCATATTTGGCAATGTTGTGTAAAAACATTTGTTCATCTGAACAAAGTGACATTTTAAGGTCACTCCCCAAGACACTATTGATTTGATTGCTTGATTTCATTTCTTTTCAATTATTTAAGGGATAGTTGTTGCAGCCCTATATGAATTCTTTTTTTCATTATCACCATGATTTACACTGTCCTTGTTTTTAATATATTTTTACATATCATATGTTTATATTTTAAATTGTTTTAACCTACTATATTTGCCATCAAATGAGCCTTCATTTATATAAGAATTAAATTTTACCCTGAGCCTTCAAGTAGGAGTGTTTCAAAAAAGCAACTATTACTACAATGTCAAAAATGCAATTGTGCTTTTATGCTTTTAAATGACTGCATATCTGTTAATACACATCAGACATCATCATTCCCATAAAAAACAGACAAAAAAAGAAAAAAAAAAGAAAGAAAAAAAAAAGGAAAATGCTTAATGGTTTAGTACAGAACCACCATACAGCAGCTGAGAACATTTGAACAAGAACTGTTCAACTGGAACTTCTGAACATAAACTATTTATGTAAAAGACCTGTACACTTAAGTGTATCTGCCATCACTCAGACCACTCTTGCGGAGCGAATCAAGAAAAAAAAAACTGTCTCAGCTTTGGACAAAAATACTGACATCTATTTGACAAATCATATCAAAATGTCTTAATAATGACTTACACAAAGCATCCAGTGTGACTTGCTGAATGATGGAAATAGAATCCAGTCTTTAGCAGAAGCATCAACCTGTCACAAATAATGGTAACACATTACAATAAGGTTCATTAGTTAAACATTAGTTGATGTATTAACTAACATGAACTAACCATGTAACTAATACATTTGTTACTGTATTTACTAATCTTTGTTAATGTTAATGAAAATACAGTTGTTCATTGTTTGTTCATGTTAGTCACAGTGCATTAACTAATGTTAACAAGATTTTAATAATGTATTAGTAAATGTTGAAATTAACATTAACAAAGATTAATAAATGCTGTATAAGTGCAGTTCATTATTAGTTCATGTTAACTAATGTAGTTAACTAATGTTAAATAATGAACCTTACTGTAAAGTGTTACCCAAATAATTATAATACAAACTACAGTAAAATGTTGCACAAAGTATATTTTGCTCAGTGAAATCTTTTTGGCTGCTTTGAGAGAACGCTTACATCTTCTATGCAACATTCAATTTAATGACAGTAATACATCATAACAGTCAATGAATTCCAAAGTATGCATAATAAACCAGACCAACTAATCATAACTAAAATATTACACTGTTCAAACAAAGTAGGAATGCTTACAGGGATCTGTAACATGGGATCTGCACAAAGTGGGGGAATCAAAGTTGCATTCACGTAGCTGTTAGATGTCCAGACTTGGATGCCCTAATAACAGAAACATTCACAAGTTTCCGCATAAAAAAGTAACTTTTGCATTTTTGCACGTTATACACTCACACTCTCACTCACACACACTCTCACACTCACTCACCTTTTCACACTCACTCTCGCACACACACACATAATAACGCGAAGGAAATAAATGATGGTCGTATTTTAACAAGCTATCGTAATATACATATCTATGATATTTATCACATAGATAAATGTATTTTCTATGACGAATCACACATCACGTCTTACCGCCGCCAGGAAATTACGTAAATGTATGTTTACCGCTGATTGGCCAACACCAATGGTCCTTTCACCAATGAGAAACGGCCCCTACCGTTTGGCACGCCCATTACTCCAAGCTGCAGTTACCCCTGTCTCGAGTGGAGACTGACAGCACAGCAACGGCTTCTGATTCACAGTTTTATTTCGTTCTCATTAAAAGCATCAAAGCTTCCCACAAATGAACGCTGCAAATTTACCATTACATGCAACACAATATACACATGGAATTTGCTATATTTAATAAACAAATAAATGCACAGCCATTCGCATGTTGTTCTCTGCATCGAATACGAACACGCTGTTGTATCTTTGATAACTTTTGAGATTTATTTTGTGGTGTTTTTATAAGCAGTTTGATCGGTTAAAGAGCCATAAAGACCGGTTACACTCACAGTGTGGATGAATCGCGTTTGTGTCGGGGAGACAGATATTGAAGAGCACTTGTGCGACGGCGTCAGTTTTGACCCATTAATGCATCTCTAGCTTATTGTATGCAATCTCACTGTTTGATTCAAACTTATGCGACGCAGAAACTCTTACAAAGCAGTGTTGGTAGTTGATGGCCAACCAACGGCCCGCAGCCAGTCTTGCCCTGGCAGCATCGCGGGGAAAGCCATGCAACACCCGAACTTTTACACCACGAAAACAAACAATTGTGACCCCTGAATGCTTCTCTCATCTACTGCGCGATCTAACAGTTTGACATGTATGTCATTTGAAAGAACCACATCGTGTCCTGAATAATTAAGAGATGGTGTCTTCTCATAAGATAAGAAAACTAAGTCTCATTAATAATTATGAGACACCAACGCGTCATCGAAATACTATAGTGCACCGCCACATCACCACCGGAAGACGAAAATAGCGGAAAAAAACTAAAAATTAACCACTTTCCCCCTACAATTAAATCTAACAGATGCTAACATTGTGTTCAATGATGTTCAACACATATACATCTGTTAAAATCTCAGAAAATTTTGTTTAGGGTTTCATGACCCTTTAAAAGCCATGTCCCAAGCACTTCAACATAAATCAAACATAGGCTATACAAGTTGTTTCCAACATTTATAATAAATTAGCATATTAGAATGATTTCTGAAGGATCATGTGACACTAAAGACTGGAGTATGGCTGATGAAAATTCAGCTTTGCATCACAGAAAGAAATTATATTTTAAAGTATATTAAAATAGAAAACCATTCATTTAAATTGTAATAATATTTTATTACTGTTTTTCTGTATTTTTGATCAAATAAATGCAGGCTTGATGAGCATAAGAGACATCTTTCAAAAACTTAAAAAATAGTAATGTGTCCAAACTTTTGACCGGTACTGTACACACACAGTCAGGGGCTGTATTCACAAAACATTTTATCTTACCACTAAGAGTTCTCCTAAATGGCAGTAAAAGTTCTTAGCTAAGAGTTTTCTCTTAAAACCTTTTCACAAAGACAAACTTTTACTAAGGAACAGAGAGAAGTCTTAAGCTAAGAGTAAGGCCCAATCCCATTTCTACCCCTTACCCCTTCCCCTTTCCCCTACCCCCTCGTTTTGTGCGTTCACGTGAAAAGTGTAGGGGTGTCTCGATTCTTTTTTGGCTGGAGTGGTAGGGGTAAGGGGAAGGGCCAGACAGCCCTTCAAACGAAGATTTTTCGGGACCACACTTCGAACGAAGGGGTATGAGAAATTTCCCTGCATACACCGACTACCGTGCTGCTAGATTGCATGTAGTGATCATGGTAGTGATATTTCCACTCAGGATCGATCATTTATGTGTTACCTGGCTGCCAGTTTCTCCGTAGCTTGCTAAACGTGCTATTTGAATGATGTGAACACAAATGAGTAATACAGTTAAAAGAAATATCTGGCCATCCTTCATAGCTATTTACATCTCGTATCGTATGTAAACTCTTGCGTTACCAAGGCAACAACTGACTCGTTTGTATTACTTTGCAAAGAGGTCCGTTATCGCAGCACCACAGTAGAAAACGAAACCATATCCATACCGGCCGGTGTCCTGACATTTCATCCTACCCATCAGATTGTCCTACCCAGGCTTACTGCACGTGCGCACATCAATATTACATCATTTTTGTCATGATAAATAACACAAAATTACTGTATTTGCATTATTGTAAGGGTAGGTTTAGTGTTGGGGTAGGTGTAGACATGAATAAAGCACAATCTGATAAGTAGCATTTTTCGCTATCGATTTATACTTGTTCTAACGATTAATGCTATATCATATTGTGCTACCACTACTGTACTTGCATTATTATAAGGGTAGGTTTAGGGTTGGGGTAGGTGTAACTGTTAATAAAGCCATAAACCACGTTAATATCACGCTGGAAGCACAATCTGATAGGTAGCATTTTTCGCTGTCAGATTTTGCTACCCACTGTTTCAATGGGAGGTAGCAAAATCTGACAGGGTAGTACAAATTGTCAGAACACCGGCTCGGCACGGAATGGAACGGTTAAACAAACAGCTTGGCCCGATGGAAAAGCGGCTTCACCACTCTTGGGAAACTCGAAGGCTCATACGTTTTCGAACTGAAACCGAGCACCGTTTTCTTAAGTCCAAAATACAGCGCAAAACAACGTTGGGAGCGAGTAATCTGCTAAACGTGCTCGCGCCTGATTTCTGTTGATGTGCGCACTTCATTGCTGTTCATACTGGTTAAATGTTACAGGACACTAATAAAATAAACTAGGTACGATGACGTGTGTAATGGTGTAGTAGTGGTGTCCCATTTCTTAGGGGAATATTGCCACTCTGTTTCAAGGGGCAAGGGGAAGGGCGAAGGGGTAAGCGAAGGGGTATAAAATAGAATTGGGATTGGGCCTAAGGGCGGGGTTGACCTCATTGCTATAGATGATGTCAACAGGCTTACTAACTATGCCCACAGTGATTGGCTGATGGGGGAGGAGTCTCTGTCAGGGATTTAATCATAGAAATATTGTAGAATGGGGTGATGTTGCCATATTCAAATAAAGCTTTTAAAATACAAATGCTGCCATATTCAAATAAAGGTTTTAAAATGTAGGCTAAGGCCACGTTCACACAGCAGCAGAATACGGTTGTCAGTCCTGTATTTGAGTCTTTAATACGGTTGCGTTCACACACAGTACTGGTATTTACGGGAGTGACAACCGCATTCTATAACCGAACTCACACCCGTAAATTTTCAGGACTCACAACCGCATTCTCGGAATATTCGCGCTGTGTGAACGGAATCGCACTGGACAACTAGTTGTCTGTCACATCATAGAGTGCGAGAGAGCCGCTCTCCTAAGGTGTTTTTTGTGTGTGGTTTCGCTTTCAGTAACTTACAGCGACAGAGATATGAGCTGTGCGTCATCTGAAGGTGCTAGATCCAGTTACTGTTCTCCACTGGAGCAGCTCTCGTCAGTTTTGTGTTTCTTTTCCAAATTCAAATGCCGTGTCATGTGCGAGACGTCGCAAAGGATGTGACACACGAGTGCAGCGGTTAAATACTCCGGCTAGCGCGTGTTTACATGCTGCTGTTGGTTAATGAAGTTTTGATGGATGAACTCGCGGTTCAATTAGTCTCTTGTCATGTCAAAAGTGATAAGACTTTTCAGTTTTATGGACGTCGCCATCTTTAATATTAAGTTGGTCACTGTCGCTATGGTTACTAGTAAGAGAATACAGGCTTGACTCTCGTTGCACGTTCATACAGACAGTGTTCCAAACGCTACTGTAAGTTGCTGTGTGAACGGGACATTTCGAGACTCACACCTGTAAGTAAATGCGGTTGTCAATCCCCAAAACGTACAGTGTGAACATGGCCTAAGTGTCACTAATTAAACTAGTATATGTTCAGCTAATTGTCAGCCTCGTACATGTCTGCGTCTCGAGAGAATGCAGAATTCAAACGACAAATTATGTTTTATAAACAAAGTTTGGGAGGAGCGCATTCAAACAGTCTATCTAATCAGCTTGAGAGGAGGTGTATACATAGATGATAGCCGACTCACCTATAGTTACCTCGACAGTTTTCTACATCCCTCTGCCACACCGTTCCTCAATCTCAGCTAGGAATACGGGGGAGAGCTCTGGGTTTGGGCTAAATTACATGCTCTGAGCCCTCGAACCCCTAGCTTGGACAGCATGCCAAATACGCTTATATATATTTTTACCCTATTCGATCATTTGTATGTGTGAACTCGTGAAAACAACTGCCACAGGTAATCGGACATTATTTATTTATTTTTTAAAGATTTATTTTTGCGTTTTTTTTTTTTTTTGTAGATTAAAATCTATAAATCTAAATATGTATTGCATTTATGAAGAAAAGGTTCAGCACCCAAGGCTCTATCACTATTGCCTCAATGGTGTACAGTGTCTTTGAGCAGATTTCTGAGGCGGATTGGATTGTTTGTGATTTGGTCTTAGTGACTTAGGGGTCCTCTTGACTACTCCTAACGTTTCAAAGATTTAGGAGCTAGTTTTAGTGCTAAAATGCTTTGTGAAATACTCTTAGAGCAAAAATGTAGGAGTCCTAAAATTAGGACGGCCATTATTTTTAAGAGTTTCTCCTAAATCGGCAAGTTAGGAGCTACTTTTAGCCTTAAGATGTTTTGTGAATATGGCCCCAGATGTTTTTGTCTCAAAATCGTTTATTGTCAGTAAATCAAACCAGTGACTAAAAGGTCAACTTCACATTGTTTCTCTTAGGATGAAAATAGTCTGTTATTTAAACTGTGATTAAATTATATATAGAAACTGATCAAAGAACGGTCCCTTAACAATCACTGGAACTGTCAATCAAACAGCGCGAGTGTTCTGGACTCTTTCCAAAACTCCCGAATCTCTTATTTACATTGTGTTTGCACTGTTATGATGAAAGCATTCGTTAGTGTGTAGAAATCGAGTTACAATGACGAGATCACTGCATTCATGCATTCAACATGTCTGTGATCAGCTACATGCTCATCACTGCAACCTTTCATGCCACAATCTAAATATAATGCTATAATCAACACTTTTCACAATTAGTAAACCTTAAGAACTGTAATAGTAAAAATGTGCTAAAAGAATTCCACATGTAATACTTAGCTATTTCCATATGCAAAGATGTTAGCCAATCACAGCAGTGGGCTTTTACACTGAAGTCTCACAGCAGACACGCCCCTTAAAACAGAGCGTTCAAATAAGAAGGCTAAAATCAGGTTAGGAAAAATGCCTTTTATTTATAAATTATGAAATTTTTTGATGTAAAAATCATACTAACATTATAATTGCACCCCAGGAAACATTATAAAATAATAAAATAATGCAGTTCTTGACCCCTTTAATATATATCGGCCTAATTTTCTTATTGGGTCGATAACGATAACATTAAAAATGACCGCGGGACACAACACAACAGAATGCGGCTCGGGACAAGTTTTGAATTGCTGAGTTCAGCTGCGGGAGGGAAGATACTGATGTGTGCGCGAGAAGCTGGAGAAAGAAATGAGTCTTGGCCTCCTGCAAAAATATAATTATCTAATAATATCAGCACACAGAAATCTGTAACTGGAGATCTGTAACTGGAGCCTTTCCCAGTATCTTGGGTCGTAGACAAGAAAACACCCTGGACAGATTGCTGGTCCATCACAGGGATGACACACACGTACACATTCATATTCACACTGACACCTACGGGTAAACCTACAGTCTCCAATTCACCTGTATTCTATGTCTTTGGATTTTTATTGCTTCAGGAAAAAAAATTGTTTCAACTTTTTTATTTTTCGCAAATAAATTACTAGGCCTGTATGTAAAGATACAGTGTGGAAAAAAAAACAAATAGCTGTGATTCTCATTCATTCTTTATGCTGTAATACAGTCAATAAAATGAAAATATCTTATGCTTATTCCTATAATGAAATACTGATTTATGTGGAAAAATCATTCATACTTTAAAGATAAAAGTTCATCCTTTATGTAATGCTCCCTATTGCTAGTGTTTTTTTGTTTGTTTTTTTAGGTCAGTGTGTTATGAATGGCAGTGTATGCTTTCTGAATGAGAATTGTTGCCAGTGTTATGTTGGAACAAGCTTAGTTTGAGACATACAGTATATGAAGTGCTTTGCTGAGTTTTGGAGATGAGATTAACTGTTTGGCCAAGATTCATGTTGGTAATGCAAACTACATGAAGAGTTTTGAAAAAGATGCTTCTATACTGACCAATGCTTGTTAGCAATTGAAAAAAAAATGTAGAATGATTTCTGAATATGTGTAAAGTGGCTAGCTTGGCAATGTAAGGTCAAGTCACCTTTATTTATAGAGCGCTTTATACAAAACAGATTGTTTCAAAGTAGCTTTACAGTGGTGTCAGGAAAAGGATTTAATGATGCAAACAGAGTTAATTTTGGCCTTACATCAGCTCTAGAAAAATAGTGTCATTGTTCAGCTGAAGTCAGTTCAGTGTTGATTCAGTTGTAACTATAAACTTGGCTTGAAACAATAACCTGATTCGTGGCACATGGAACAGTATACATACTTCAATACACGACAAGGACACATGGCAAACATGAGGGCTTAAAATAAGGGTGTACTCACACTAGGAACGGTTGCCTTGTACCGTGCCCTGGCCCGATTGTTCCCCCTCCCCAATGGGTAATCACATGACATACATAAACAGAACTGATAACAAGACAATGAACCAATAAAAACATGAACAAGAGGGAAACAAATGACATGAACTAGGAACATGACTATGACAATTTCAAAATAAAAGACATGAAAACATGAATATGAAACAAAACCTAAAACAAACATGACAATGTGACAACTTGTACTGACAAATCTTAAAATATGCCATTGTGCCATTGTTTTGTCTCAAGAAGCACACCACCAGTAATGTTTTTTTTTTTTTTTTTTTTCTAAGGCACATTTATAAAAGCTACTTAAATGCCTTAATTGAACTAAGACTTAATCCTGGCTTAATCTAAGCCCTGTCTGTGAAACCAGGCCTAAATCATATAACATTAAGCAACAGATTATTAGGAGTTCACATTGCGGTTATGGGGCGAACAGAAGTCTAGAGGAAAGTGCCTGACGGTCATCGTAGTGGATGTCGAGGACCTCATGTTAACTTGGAGTGTTGTGCATAAACATTGCTGTCACTCTCATTACATTTCTGATGATGATTAACTGTCATACACCATAAATCTATGATTAAATTGTATTTCATGTCTTTTACCACATGCTAGATTAGGTAACGGTGGTAACGCGCCCTGTTAAGATATTGCATTAACTATGTTTTTCAAAGTATACACATGATGGAGGATAATTATATCGCACATAACTGTTAATTGTACAGGTTAATTTAGGGATTTTTTTACTACATTCTTGAGTTTTAAAAGTGGATTAGTGAACGCCTCTGGATATGACAGCTGAGTGCGATAGTCTTATAGTAGATGGTATTTGTTTATTAGACCGTGTGCTTTATTCTATAACAAGCAATTGTTTATCCATTCATAAGCACTAGGTGACATATTTAGTTAAGTAGCTGACATTAAATACTTTTGACATTCGGCAGTGTACTCTAGAAGTATTTTAACATCATTTTTATGCATACTGTAAACTTTTATGAGCGCATATTAATTGAGAGAATACACATAATATTTGTAAATATTACATGTACCTGTATGTCAGTATATAAAAAATCAAAGGCGTCTAAAATATATAGTTTTATAAAATGTATTATAAATAATAGATAATAGAAGAATAATTGATTTAATAATTTTAACATACAATGAAATGTTGAAAAAAGGCCATTTGGTTTTGAAAAATGGCTTACAGAAAAGTGCTGCATGTCTTCCCTGACAGATCTTCAGTCTCTCCGTTAATTACTGATATATCAAATGTTAAGCTATAAATGTAAAAGAGCAATCAGGTATATTTTTAACACTCATTCACACAGCTCTGCATTTATTGATAAATTAAAGACAACCTGTATGTTTGTGGATTGTACTGTGTATATTGTGTTTGTGGATTTTGTTTTCATGCATTTATGAATGACTTTGACATTGTTAATATTTTTATCTCAATATCTTTGACATAAGACTTTGACATTGTTAACCTGATAAAAGAAATGATACTGTCTGGAACACATCGCAGACAATCGTGCTCTCTCTCCTTGTCTTCACAGCTTTCTACTGCTTTTTTCTTTTACTTTTTTTTTTCATTATTAATTCGACATGCTCTTTCCTCCTCAAATTACCTATTAAATGAGAAAGGGATCTAACAGGCACACAGATCGAGGTTATAGCTCAATCTGACATTATTGAGTTATTATGAGTAATCAACTAGTAAATCATTTTCATTTAAATGTGATTTAAATGGATGCCAACATTAAATATGCATGATTTGCAAATAAGCAAACTTCTTAATAATCACCATGCAATATAAGAAGATTAAACTTTCAAAATGAATTAAACATTTGATGCATGACATCCAATATTTAAAAGCTATTTTATTCATTCAGAGTATGTTACATCCGAACCATCATGGGTGACTACTTTATACTTTTTATTTTACCATAGCATCAATTATATCATATACAGAATCAATTATAACATCAAATCAAAATGGCTGACAAAAGTGGTGTTGCACAAATTACATAATCTGATATTTACTAAAATCCAGTGTCAGTCAAGCTCGCATCAGCTGACTCCCAAGTGACTCGCGTCAACCTATAGGAATGCGACTCCTATCACAGCATCCATATATAAGCTCCTCAGTATTATCAGCAGCTATCGCATTTCTCAGGAGCTAATTACCTTCCTCCATCCCCAGCTCCTCCTCTCTTCAGTCAGGATTGGCCTTATGATTCCCCTGAATCAGACTATTCTTAAAAATATATGTACGTAAAATTATTGACATTAAATGATATCTGCATATGTTGGTTCTGTTCTGTTTACCCTAGGGGGGTTATTGCTGCTCTCCCTGCTCTTATCCATGCTAGGCTGCATGGATGCGCAGGGAGTTCTTGCCCAGAACAGAACCATACCGCCAATACAAACTCTATGCATTATCAATCATATTTGACGATAGTGGTCCTGACAGAAATTACTTTTTTTTTTTACTTTTTTTTTTTTTTTTTTTAAATAATTCAACCATTAAAGGACTTTGTGTTCCAACAGTCCCTAAAGTGTGTACATTTTTTAAAAAAACATTTTTTAAAAAAAACTTTTCTGATCTTATGTGAATCTTTATAGACTTTGGCATTAAATATATTATTTATCGTATGTGTAGCCTTTAGCATTGTATAGTATGCGTAGCATTTTCCATAACTCAGGTGAAAAACTTGTGACCGCTTGAAGAATATACACAAATCATATATTGCTGTAAGCAACTAATAATTGCTACACGATCCATATGTCAAAACATAACTAGTTGTACACTGGTTGCTGGCAGAGGAAGCAAAGTGCTGCACAGAACACTCTGAGAGCTCGAAACGTGAGAGAGGGCTTTACCAATGAAACTGATTGGCACCTAATTTTATTTTGACATTATTTATTTCTTCACTTCAAAATAACAACAAATGGCATGTTTTTTTTCTTGAATGTAGTCAAAAGTAAAAGTTTTCTTCAATGAATATACTTTGATAATGTACAGATGTAAAAATGTACTTAAGTACAGAAATGGAGTAACAGTACTTAGTTAGTGTCCACCATTGCTTAAATTAAACATGTAGGAGCCAAATGACATTTTTGCTTGCCACATGACATCATTGCTTGATATAGATGATTGTTCATAAGACCTTTTGTCCTTGTTTACATTGTTTTGTGGATAACTTTTGATAGGAAGATCAAACTCTGTAATTTTTCAACTCTTTCTTTTTAAAGTCTTAACTGTATTTTTAATTATTGTTGCAAATTTTTGCTAATTGTTTTGCATTATATATATATATATATATATATATATATATACACGCATCACCCTGGACATTGGTTCAACTTGATGTATTATTACTGAGGCAGAGACATGCCAGCAAGTTCATTCTGTTCTGGTGGGAACCCAAACAGTTATGCATTGTCCAGAGCACTTCTGGGATGAGTGATTTTAAATGCAGCTTTTCAAATTGTTTCTGTTAATTTGATTGTGGCTTGAGACTCCTACATATGCTACCAGACTCCAGCACCCTGCTATTACTCACAGCCGCTCAACTGTGTTGTCATGGCTATAATCAGCTCTGCTATCAGTCACTTGTACTTTTCATAATGAATTTTACTAGAGTATTTTATTAATGGGTAACTTTAACTTTTACTTGTGTCAACTTCTTTACTTAAGTAAAATGATTAGCTATTTTATATGACCTTGGTAATTTATTTCTTTAATAATGTCTTCATTTTTAAGTTGTTACCATTAAATCCTTAATCATTTCCCATGAAGGATGACCTTTGAGATTCTGTGCAGAGTTGTTTTTAAACATGCCTACTGTTTCAAATTTGGCAAATCATATCTCCTTCTCTGTTCTGTTGCATTACATTAGCTTTTTATGGTAACCTGTAAGTGCCAAAATAATTTTTTTAGAGCGTCCACTGCATCACAAAGAGACTTAAACATGCTGATTTAATGCCCAGTATTCTCTTGATGATCACAAGTAACACAAATAATCATGCTCAGGTGATTATTATGTAATAATTGAAGCAGCCCTGTTCCACACTAAATGTTTTTGGAAATGCATAGACACATGCACATGTTTTGATTTGAGAATGTGACTGTGCAGATTTCCCAGTGGCAAACTACATGAACTCTATTCACAAAAAGCAGTTAACAGTTTTTGAATAGCATATTTTTGGTGAATGAATTTACTTTAATTCACTTTCATCTTACCATTGTGCAAATAATCTGTGTTCTACAAACCAGCATAGTCAAGATGGCATTGAGTTTACCCATGAATCCTGCATTTCATGTAAGATATTGAGACTTTAAGCTCAAGATGCTGTTGGTTGACTTCTCTGTAAGGCTTAGACCAATGTGAGATGTGATTTCAAATGTTAGTCTTTCATTATTCCAGCGCTCGGGTGATAAATGACATGTTGATGAAGTGTTATGGTTTGGACTTGTCTGTCAGCAATGTACTGTTAAACCCTTAAAATTTTGGTGGATTGTGCAGCAATAGATAACTAAGTGCAAAACATGTCCTAATTTTACCGCCTGAACCACCATGATATAAGATGAGATGGATCGTCCGTCACATTTGTCATAACAACAACACAAGAAACAAGACACAGTCACATTTTGTACTCAAGTACTCAAGTTTGTTTGTTTATTTGTTTTGTTCATTACTCTCATAGATGTCAGTAGCTGTGGTCTTTAGACCTATCAGTTTTAGTATAAGTGGTTACATATAATTTTTGCCTGTTTTTCTTTAATGAGCCTTCACCAGCTGTATTTATTTTTTTATAATAGCTGTTTAGTTTCAGTAATAAAATCACTTAGCAGCTTTAGTGTGTATCTGGATTCAGCTGTTATATCCATGGGTTTTACATGGTCTCTCTTGCTCTCTAAATCATTCCTTCTCGTCAGAAGGTTGATTTTTAAGCTCCTTGTTCCTTTTGAATATGGAAAGCAGTAGTGATTTTAATGATACGGTTTGGCACATAGCCTAAAATACTGAAATATGCAGATTCCACCTTACAAATGTTTTTTTTTTTTTTTTTTTTTTTTTTTGCTTTTTTAGTGGACAGCAAAATTATATCTCGTAATAAAGTACATGTGATCCAAAAAGGCCAGAGATTTCCCCTCATCTGTGTTCTAAAAAGATATAAAAATTTATAAAAGAAAAAAAACATTTAATCAATAATAGTTAAAAATTAATCAATTAAAACATTTATTCTGAAACAACTGCATAATTTTGTCACAGAAAATGCATTTTGTAGAAAACAAAATAATAGGAATGCACAATAAAATTGCCATTGCATTTTTATTTTATTTAGCAGAATCAATCAATATCGGATGTTTAATTATTTCTGCCTTTTTTAGATCATCATCTAGCATTACTTTAAGGGATAATTCAGCCAAAAATGATCTTGTTCCAATCCTGTATAACTTTCTTTGGTTACACTTTATTTTAAGGTGACACAAATAAGTACTGAGTAATATTAATTAATTACATGTACTTACTGTAGAGTTAAGGTTAGGGTTAAGGTTTGGTTTAGGTTTAGCTGATTGTAATTATGCATCAATTACTGTTATTAGTAAGTGCATGTGACTTCAGTAACTGCATAACCTAAAGTGTTACCCTTTCTTCTTTCTATGGAACACAAAATAAGATATCTGAACAATTTTTGCCCATAAAATGAGTCAATGGGGTTTAATATTGTTTTGTTCTTCACAATACCTTTATTTGTGGGGGCGAACTATCCCTTTAACTCTTTAAGATCAACATATCTTGAAGAGCACTGTCCCTTTAAAAGCACATGTTGGTGTGGGAAAGCGATAGCTTGTTTTGTGCATACAAATTATTTTTTCATGAAAAAAAAACAACCTTTAATAAATTTTGAAGAACCCAATAAATTTGTGTATTTCAGAGCACTGTAACGTCTAAGTTTAGTTTCAGTTTTGTTATGAAGGACGTTTAGATTGTTAGTTCCTGTTTTCTGTTTTCCCTCTGTCTAGTCTGTTCCCTTAGTTACTGATTATGTTCACTTGGCCCTTGTTTAGCCTTCAATTATCTCCTGTGTATTTAAGCCCTATGATTACCTTCTTTGTTATGTTTTGTTGAATTTTGTTGAATAAAGTAGAACGGCTGTTCAGTATATACAGTATATCACTCTCTCAACTTTTTTCTCTGTAACTGTAAGTTTTCTGATAAATTCAAAGGTGCTTTTGTTTGGGAAATTTCTAAACAGATTATTTGCTTTCAATGTCTCTCTCATTGAAGTTTCTAAACTCTTTTTCTCAGTTTTGTAAACTCGTACAGATTGATACATCTTTCATCACACGAATTATACAGACTCATTAAACAATTACACAATTAAACTGTACATTTGATGTGGTTGGCTGTTATTCAGTCTTTTAATATGACAGTTTTTGTGAGTGATTTTGTAATGTTTCAGGAGGCGTTCCAGGGGAAAATTCAGACATCTGTTCTCAGTCTAGCCTGGTAAACTTTTGTGTGTGAGTTATATTAAAGCAATATGCCTCAAGAAGACTGATTTCACCATGGTTAAGGGTGTTAAGAATCCCTTTTTTTTCTGCAGTGAAATTGGTATAACGCACATGGCTCAAGTGGCTTGTCATTTTTGTGATAAATGCAAAATGCTAAAGAATTTAAAAAATTGGTTATGATAATCAAATTAAATAATTCTTACACCATAGTTTCTTATCCTAACTGTAGATTGTTTACTCTTGCATCATGATGCATTAATGTAGAATTCGACTGATGTGCGGACACAGGTGTGTGTATTTGATGTCTTTGAACAGGGCTTAGATAGCAGAGTCAGAACTATCCTTTTTATAAATTTGAGGTCTGCCTCCTCTTGTCAGGGAAAAAAATGTCATTTGTTAGAACATTGACCCACTGTCCCATTACTCTGACCAAGACAAATTGTGTGTTTGTTTGTGTGCGGTGACACGGAAAGCAGTGTGTATTGGTAAAGCTCTGTGAGTCACAAAATGATCAGAGTATTGCTGATCTTTAAGAGGACGTGGTGTCCTAGAGACAGGCCAAGCAACGAAGCACAGGTAATCTCTCTCCCCAAGGCCCCTGAAATCTACTGCTTTAGTCTTAATCTGACTGAATCTTCTTTTTGCCTAAGAAGGGGAGGTTAAGAGATAAAGTGTGTAGAAAGCTGAAAAGAGAGATAAAAAAAAAAAGAGAAGAAAAATAAAGAGACAAAAAGAGAAACCCGTCACTATGATGAAATTTAAAAAGAAAATAAACCTTTCAGCAGCTTCTAATAAAAACTACACATGACCTAAAGCTCGAATGATTTTGAAGGACTTAGGGAAGATAATGTTGCAACCTGTTAATGGAAATATTGGAAATCTTGTATCTTTTCATGCGCTGAATGGTCCAAATCCTCAGTAAAACAAGCTATAAAGCTGCACTGATCTAAAGAGGAAAGCATTTAGATACACGCGCTCACGCAGAATTGCATTCATTTCATTCTTCATGGTGGCAATGCTGTATAGCAAAGAGCTGACTACTTGCAGATGCCAGCATGCCTCAGAGGAACTTCAGTAACTAGAGGACTTACAGCAGGCAGGAGCTGAGCGCACACATTCCTCTTATGGGTTCACAGGATCTCCAGCTTATTGTAAATGACGAACCCTGAAATTGTAATGATTTTTTAACGTGATAATGTTAAGTCTTGGTTGACTGTGAACACGCACATTTTCAGTTTAAAGATTTCATTAACTAATGATTGTATCCCGTAAGGTAAAAACCCTTCATCTTGTTCATTGCAAAGTTCATTGCAAAGTTTAGCCATACTTTTACTTAAGCTTAAACTAAAATGTGTAATGTAAAAACAGGATGTGCCGCAAATTGACTGAATAAACTATTATATAGTTGAGTTTTTTAAAAAATGATAAAAGTTAAGATCTTTTACCTTGCTGTACCATATAAAATGTGAAAATATGACAGCAATTTGAGTTACGCTTTGATACTACTTTGATAAAAAACTGATGTTCACAAAGACTTTTTTTTTTTAATTACTTTGGGCCAGAAAAAAACTATTTGCAGCAAACAGTGTTTTTTCATTAGTTATAGCCTGTAGATAATCACAGTCTGTAGTAATTATACTAAATAGAATAATTTATTGCATTAGTATGCATATATGCTTGTGGTTTTAATGTAATATTATAGGCAGGAGCATTTTAATTGTATTTGCAATGAGACATTGTGCCATGTGGGTCAATGCATCTGTAAAATGGATGTGAATATAACAGATTTATTTAATATAACATTAATTTAGTTATTTTTATTTCAAATAAGCAAATTGTCTCTAACTTGCAAATGTATGCATGCAAATTGTGAAGGTGTGTCAGGTGATGCAGAGTGTATTTTTTAGACAAATCCCTATGAAATATAAATTCTATCAAGTATGAAAAAAGTATATTTTGCAATGCATTTTTAGTCATAACATAAACACAAAAGAAAAGTCACTGAAGCACAGAAAAACAGTAAGGGAAGATTGCTTGAACATTTCAAAATGTACAAAAAATATATTTGCTAAAATATATTTTAAAATTTAATATAATTTCTACCAATATTTTTTATATATATTTTTAAAAATATATTTGATATATATTATATATATTTTGCCCAGCATACATATATACGTTCAGAGGTCTTGTGGAGTGGTTATTTTTTCAGGAGCAGTTTATGTCACTTCAGTGGATGGCAGGGTATCAGGGCTGTAATTATCAGATGTGGTGTCGCTATAGCGATGCGCCATGTCACACTTTTAGCAACGGTGGTCCAATGTGCAGATTTGTGTGTGTGTGTGTGAGAGAGAGAGAGAGAGAGAGAGAGAGAGAGATGTGGTGAAAAGTGTGGTGTGTCAGATGACACATCTTCCCTGTTTCCTCCCCTGACACATGAACTCAGATTTTTATTTGAGTGAAAAAAACAGAAATGATTCTGGTTTTAAGTAGGCAACTGAGACAGTTCACAGATCCCCTCCGACTCTAGACTGTGGCCTATTCATTGCTCTTTTTTGATGTATTAATGTTTGACTCATAATCGTATCCCCCTTCAGAATTATATAAACTTTACTTAAGAGCCACTGGAGTTTACAGACAGAAACTGACTTGAAAATCTCAAGTTTGGAAGCAGTTTAACTCAAGGTTTTGGTTTGTAGGTGTAGGTATGTTTAGAAGGAAGGTACAGCTCCTTCTCTAGGTGCCTGCATTATGTGGAGGTATCTTTAAATGTATAGAATGATTGTAGGTAGGTTTGGTGCCAGTGTCTTGACAAACCTGACAGCTTTTTAGTGCCACAATTAAATTCTCTCATAACCATCTTAACTAATGTAAATTATGAATTTTAATGGAAGAAATAGTAAAACAATTAACGTGCAAATGTGCTGTACTGTATACTGCTTGGGAAAGGTACAGTCTAAAAACTGCTGGTTTGTTTCAACCCATGGTTGGGTCAAATATGAACAAACCCAGCCGTTGGGTTTAAAAATGTAATTTAAAAATTTAAACCAACGGTTGGGTTTGTCCAGCATTTTTTTTTTTTTTTAGAGTGTACACTTTCTTTTAAAATGTTGTGTTATTTTACTTTCTTGGCACCATGGAAAAGTAGAAAGCACAACTGTTTTCAACATCGATAAAAACAAAAAATATTTCTTGAGCAACAAATCGGCATATTAGAATGTTTTCTGAAGGATTATATGACACTAAAGACTGAAGCAGGCTGCTGAAAATTCAGCTTTGCCATCACAAGCAGTTATTTTAAAATGTAATACAATTTCACAATATTACTCTTTTTACTGTATTTTTTTAATCAAATAAATGCAGTCTTGGACAACATAAGAGACTGCTAAAACATTAAAAAATCTTACTAACTCCAAACTTTTTCAATGTATATGTATATGTGTGTGTCTCTATAAAAACATCAGACAAAGCAGATTTATAGCTCTTTTTGCTCTTTTGACTTTACTCACACAACACAGATGCTTTGATGATTATCAAATTCCACACAGGTTGCAAATCACATTATTTTTGTTAAACATTCCATCTGGTTTTGATTTTTGATTCGACTTTTCCATTTAGTAGGTCTTTCTCCATAAATTACTGATAAATGGGAGCTCTGCTAGAGGATTTTGTGTTTGTGCAGTTTTACTTCTCTATACTTTGGAGACAAATTTGTTATCTGCTAAATATGACAGAATCTGCCTTTGTAGACATTTGGACATGTACTCATTAGAAAACTAGTTGCATTTTATATATATATATATATATATATATATATATATATATATACTAAAAATGCAAAGAGTTTTCTTATAGGGGTATGACTGTGGGTATGTCTGTAGTCATTATAATTAGCTTATATAAAAATGTAAGTCTGTGGTGTGTTTAGTAAATGTGTGTATGTCTGTGTATTAGCCATGGACGTTAAACAGTCAGATTAGATAAATGCATGAACTGGTAAAGAATATTAATGACTTTATACATATTTATATAATCACACTGGGACCAGCTTAGGATGCTGGCATGCTGGTGGACCAGCATATGTTATCTTTTGTGTGCTGATATGATCCCAGCAAGACAATATAACACAATAAAACATATCACATTTCTTAATGTGTTCATAGTTAAAAAAAAAATAAAAAAACCCCACAACAATTATCTAATTAATTTTAGAAGAAAATGTTGCAGGTTACATGTTTATTGGTACACAGCAAAACATTAATCACAACTAAATCTCCCACTTAACTTTAATCTTGCACAAAAAAAAACATTATATAAGACTTAATTTTAGCATTTACTCTCCCTTTCGAGTGCCATGGGAAAAGCATGCTGGGAGATAGAAATCCCTGCCCAGTTTTAGGTAAACTTAAGTTTGTCTAAATTAAAAGAAATAAGTTCATAAAACTCAAAACAATGAAACAGTTCAGTTTACTTAAAATATATCAGTTCTGTGAACTTGAAAGAAAAATAAAGTGCTAAATACTTATAAAAGTTAATTTGACTGAACTAATTTGTTTAATTTAAGTTTGTCCTACTCAAACCAATTAATTATTTTGAGCGTTAGGATTTACAGTGCAGGAGACAAATCCTTTGAAACGTTTAACAGTTTGAATTTTAACTTTGTTATTCAAAATTTTAGATGACATTAATTAATAATATAATCATAGCTAAAACAATTACATTTTTCAGTTTTACTTTTAACAGAGGGAGCATAGTTAGCATAGTAAAAATACAAAGTTATAATTATATATTACAATAAATCATGTTTTAGTCTTATATTGTTTTTCCTTTACTTCATTAATGTGTTAAATAGAGAAATAAATATGCAAGCAAAAACAGTGCTTGTCCCCAAAACTCTGCTTGCATACAGACAGCTGGCCTCCTCGTACTCAACCCAGCAAGACCATGGGGGTGAACCAGCTCCGTTTTGCTTGAGAACAGCATGACTTTGCTGGTCCACCAGCCAGACCAGCACTACACCAGTACTAACCAGCATAAACCAATTTATGCATAAAAGAATTTATGCTGGATTTTTTTAGTAGGGTAGTCAGAAATCAAAATAGCAAATTTTTGCTAGTTTAAGTATATAAGCCTCAATCAGCATTCACACAATAAAGGTGAAAAAAATCCTAAAAATTAGCATCTTTACATCTTGTCAGACTCAGACGGAGACAGAGGTAAGATGTCAGATGTTTACTGACAGAGACACGAACACAGGTAACAGCAGATGATAAGGTGAGTAGAGTTGCAAGCACAATCAAACAGACACTTAGCTGGAGAGTAACTTGGAATGTCTTTGCAGAACTGGATGGTGAAATGAAGGTGCAATACGGTACTCAGGTGGAAGGTTGAGATGGTAGGTGACTTCGTTGAGCTGCCTCTGGATGGTGAACGGACCTATGTACCAGGGACTCAGCTCGTGGCAGGGCAGTCAGAGACAGATGTCCCTCGTCGAGAGCCACACCTTTTGTCCCGGCTGGTATTGGGGAATTGGGCCTCTTCGGGTGTCTGCGTGTCGCTTGTGTCTCCAAACTGCCTGCTGGAGATGGATATGGGCTGAGTCCCACACTCTCTTGCTCTGCTGGAACCAGTGGTTGACAGCTGGAACCTCGGAGGGCTCACCTGACCAGGGGAAGAGAGGAGGTTGGTAGCCAAGGATGCACTGGAACGGGGTGAGCCCGGTGGTGGACTGCCGGAGGGAGTTCTGGGCATATTCGGTCCAGGGCAGGAACTGGCTCCAGCTGTCCTGGTTCTGGTGGCAGTATAACCGCAGGTATCTCCCGATCTCCTGAATCTTCCGCTCGGTCTGGCCGTTGGTCTGGGGGTGGTATCCGGAGGATAGGCTGACGGACACTCCTAGGAGCTTAAAGAAGGCCTTCCAGACTCTGGAGATGAACTGTGGGCCCTGATCTGAGACGATATCTTCAGGAATGCCAAAGTGACGGAATACATTGTGGAATAAAGCTTCGGCCGCTTCCAGAGCGGTGGGAAGACCCTTGAGGGGTATGAGTTTGACGGCTTTGGAGAATCGATCCACTATGATGAACACACAGGTGAAGTTGTTAGATGCTGGTAGATCGGTCATGAAATCGATTCCCAAGTGGCTCCATGGACGATGAGGAATGGGTAGAGGTAGCAGTTTGCCTTCTGGTAGCCTCCTAGGAGTGTCAGCAACGGCACAGACTGAGCATCCTTTGACGTGTCGGGAGACCTCCTGGGTCATGGACGGCCACCAGTAGTGTTGACACAAGAGCGAGAGGGTACGTAAACTGCCTGGGTGTCCAGAGCCCGGAGAGGAGTGAGCTAAGTCCATGAGGGGCTGACGTTGGGCCGGTGGAACATAGAGGAGCCCCTCAGGACCTCCCGGCGGAGCTGGTTCAGAGGCGTTAGCTTGGGTAATCTGCTGGTTGATGTTCCACTGGATTGGGCTGACTAGCATGGCTGGAGGGAGAATCGGTTCGGGGTCAGGATTTTCTGGCTCGGGCTGATATAGTCGTGACAAGGCATCTGCCTTGCAATTCTTGGTTCCAGGACGGTAGGAGACTTTAAAGTCGAACCTCGTGAAGAAGAGAGCCCAGCGAGCTTGGCGAGGATTCAGTCTCTTTGCTTCTCGAAGGTACTCCAGATTCCGGTGGTTGGTGATGACCTCAAACGGATGGTTGGCTCCCTCCAGCCAGTGTCGCCACTCCTCCAACGCTAACTTGATGGCCAGTAGCTCTCTGTTCCCGATGTCGTAGTTCTGCTCTGCCGGGGATAGCTTTTTGGAGAAAAAGGCACATGGATGGAGTCGTGGGGGATCACCCTGCCACTGCGACAACACCGCCCCTACCCCAGTAGAGGAGGCATCCACCTCGACGACAAACGGGATCTCTGGATTCGGATGAACGAGGATCGGGCGGTGAGGAAAGCTTCCTGGAGATGTTGAAAGGCTTCTTGGGCAGATGGAGTCCAGGACAGAGACTTGGGCCGGCCCTTGAGGAGTGACGAGAGGGGTGCACTGAGGAGACTGTAATTGTGAATGAAGCGCCGGTAGAAGTTAGCGAAGCCCAGGAATCGCTGTAACTCCTTGATGGTGGAAGGGAGTGGCCAGATGCGGATGGTTTCCACCTTCCTCTGGTCCATCTGGATCCAATGCTGGTCAATGATGTATCCGAGGAACTGGACCGAGGTGGTGTGGAACTCACACTTCTCCAGCTTGAGGTAAAGATGGTGTTGGCGTAACTTCTCTAGGACCTGGGAGACATGGTGGCGATGTTCGGCCAGGTTCCAGGAGTAGATGAGGATATCGTCGATGTAGACTATCACGAACCGCTGGAGGTACTCCCGGAACACCTCATTCATGTAGTTCTAGAAGACGGAAGGAGAGTTGGACAGGCCATACGGCATGACCCGATATTCGTAGTGGCCAGATGGTGTGATGAAGGCAGTCTTCCACTCATCCCCCCGTCAAATGCGAATGAGGTTGTACGCACTCCGCAGGTTCAGCTGGGAGAAGATACGAGCTCCACGTAGCTGTTCCAGGGCAGCCGGGACCAGAGGAAGGGGATAACTGAACTTCACTGTCTGGGAGTTGAGATGGCGGTAATCGATGCACGGCCTCAAGCCTCCATCCGATGCGGAGGGTCAATGTGGGGGAGAAATGTTTTATGCGACCACGCCCCAGCGGCTTTCCCTGGATGGTTTGAATTTGCAAATCCTGTTAACATCGTTTACGGCGTACGTTCAGTTTCTGGAGAACCTCGTTGCTGATGAAATTCCCTGCTGAACCGGAGTCGAGGAGGGCTTGCGCTGAAACACAGGTACGAGCATTAAGGACATGGACAGTAGTTCTGGTAAGAGGGGCAGTATGAGCGGGAAACTGGAGGGTACTCACCGCGGGTCGTGGTGGTCGGACGGGACAGGCTGTGATGAAATGATCCTCTCCCCCCACAATACAAGCATAGATGTAATTGTATCCTTCTCTGACGCTCCGCTCGGGTGAGACGATATGAATCCACTTGCATTTGTTCTGGTGCTGGAAGACGACAGATGGTGAGGTGGGCAGAGGATTGACAGTGGGCACAGAGCACGCAGAAAGACTTGAGCCACTCTAATTGTCTTTTGAATAAGATTCTCCAATCCCATAGAGTCGTCGTACACAACCATTAACTGTTTGACTTGAGGATGAAGTCCCTGGCGGAATGCTGTAATCAGCGCCACCTCATTCCACCCACTAGCAGCCGCTAGTGTACGAAATCAGAGCACATACATACTCACAGTTTCTTCTCCTTGGCGGATACTGAATAATTGGTCATGCACGGAGAGGTCGACGGTATTCTGTCTGAATACTTCCCTGAAGTGACTGAATAATTCATTAATGGAGGCAGTGACTGGTGCATTTGACTCCCAGAGGGGTTGAGCCCACTGTAATGCTCGTCTGGAGAGCAAGGAAATGATGAATGCCACCCTGGCTCGCTTGGTGGAAAATAGATGGGCTTGAGCTTCCAGGTAGAGCGAGCATTGTAGGAAAAAACCCACTGCAAACCTCCGCCGCACTGGAGAATGTCGCTGGTCGGGCCATGGGACTGACAGAGGCAGCGGTGGGTGTGGGGTGAAGAAGAGCTTGGCGGATGGCGTGCACGATGGTGTCTGTGACAGCGGCTATTGTGCTTGTCGATGGTGGTGGTAGAGAGGATCGTACAGCGTCGACCAGATTGGTCAACGGATCTGATGTACGATCCTCGCCCGTGTTCGTGGCGCTCTGCATGGTGGTCTGGTCTTCTGTCAGACTCAGACGGAGACAGAGGTAAGATGTCAGATGTTTATTGACAGAGACACGAACACAGGTAACAGCAGAGGATAAGGTGAGTAGAGTTGTAAGCACAATCAAACAGACACTTAGCTGGAGAGTAACTTGGAATGTCTTTGCAGGACTGGATGGTGAACACGGAGAACAGGACACAGAAGACGAGGAGGAACCGATGGGAATACAGATAAGTGGCAGGTAAGGAGTCCAGGTACGTATGACGAGACCAGACAATGAACTGAGGGAAACGTGAGTCTATATAGTGTCCGTGATGATGAGGTGCAGGTGCTCGTGATTAGTATTCCGGGGAGAGAGAGTGGGCGGAGTGTAGAGATCTGGTGACGATGCTTGGGTGTTGGTGGGTGTTGGCTGTGTCTCCGTGACACATCTACACTGTGCATTATTTAGTTAGATTTTAGGGTTCATTTGGATTTGTTTATTTGTTTAAATGTTTAGTTGTGCAACTAAAGCCTTGATCGTCTTGTTCCTGTTGACAAAAACAAATAGCAGAGAGCACACAAGTGTGGTTGTAAAACCATCGCACACAATACATCTGTTTGTGGTAATCGAGCTACCGAACAGAGCAGATGGTGGCGGAAAAGCAGATTGCTCAACCCTCTTCCCTGACACGTTTGAATTCTTTGTCTGTAAAAGCACTTAATAGTTTCACCTTTCAGACTCAAATGACACCATGGGTCAATTTACAACTAAGTGCATCCTATCTGTTTCTCACTTCCACAGATTGTCACGCTAACACTCTTCTTTTTTCCTCCTTTCTCTACTTTGTGGTCATGTATGTTGTTATTGTTGTCTTCATTAGTAAAGAGTTAAGAAATAATGAGTCCTTAGTGTAATGTGATCAGCCATAATTTTGCAAATGATCCCACCTACTCCAAAGTTGTGATAACCATACAGAGAAATCACACATCCAAAGAAATGAACGTCACAGAAAATAAAATAAACCCTGACAGGGTGATCAGGTGTTGCATCATCCTGCAGGTCTCTGATGTACTTCTCTCACCCTGATCACCGCCTATTTCATGATTTTTAACTACAATGTAACATGTCTTTGTCTATTTGAAGTTGTCTCTTACAGGTTTTCTTGCTTTATCTGGTTGCTCCTGAACACTTTAAAAGGTTTTTTTTTTTTTTCTCACTCATACATATACTATATATATGTGACCTGCTCATTTTATATACTCAGTCTCTGCTAAGTATATAATTATTGTTTCTAGAATGGCCTCTAACGATGAACAGTTTTTGACAGAATTAATAGATTTATTTTGAACATACCGCACATTAAATAGTTACCACATTAAAGAGCGGCAGAAAGAATTTTTTCATAATAAAATCAATCATTTCAAAGCAAAGACTTTTTTTGGGCTTAATCACGTTTCTCCCCAAACAAGTATTCCAGAGTTCTCTGTTTATTATTAGATAATTTGTTACTTTGTTCATTCTTACAAACAGTTCTGTCATTTCATGCCTATGTTTAAAACACTTTTAAGACTGAAAACTTATAGCATCCAGTTACTTATTGCCGAAAAGTCCCAAAACTGTTTTTCTGCCAGCGAGTCTTTATGCACAGATCTGTCATTATGGCTTAAAGTTCACATCAGTCAAAACTTTTTTTACAGATTCTGAGTGGAGCCCAGAATGCCAAAACTTGGAAACAAAACATTTTCTCTCAAATAACAGTAAACTGTTCACTTATCTACTGCATTCGCTATTGAGTGCTGGCTTCTCACTCACCTGTAAAGTTTTAACACATTCACCTTGTTCGACCAGATACTCTTCCAAGTCTGAGAGGATTTTGTTAGCAACACCATTTACCCAAGTATTTATGCACCTTCAGAGAAATGCCATTGGATGACTTCACATTTGTTTTGAAAGTTTTGAGTTCACCCAAAGGAGTCACGGTTTCACTTTAGAGAGAAAGAGATGTTGCATCTTCTCTCATGGGTGAACGTTATCTTCTGAGTACTGGATATGGACCTTATGCTTGTTTAAATCGGCATCTGAAGCCATCGCAGTGCAAAGCTGATTTCACGATTGGTGTATATTTGCTACAGTCCATACTCTGAATGTTAACATTACAGAATATGTAAAATTATAGGTCTTTCTTACAATTTTCAGTCTGTCTACAGCCTATGTGAAGCTGAAGCAAACTCAGACATAAGCTTTAGATCTCGGTTCTACTCCATACAGAAGACACATCAGCAAAACTGCAAACCTAGGTACAGGAGACAGTGTTTTGCAGAAGCAACGTTTGTGGTATTTGCCATCTACATTATAGTTTTGCTTGAATTTGCTTGGATGGCAGGTTTATGTGTCTTTTGAAGAGAGAAGCATGGTGATAGCGTCTTTGGCACCTTTCCACGAGTTTACCGCAAACCCATAGGCTTTTGGTAAACCACCTCAGGATAAAGTTGTAATCTTACTCTCTCCCCTTCTCTGTCACTTTACCACACTACATATTAGACCACAAGCAGAGAGGCTCCTGTCTCTCGTCAGCAAAATTGGAGCCTCCTTTTTGTGGGGATCTCAGAGGGCTGAGTCATTTTCTCTTGAGTTTGTCCTCTTAGCCAGCATGAAGAGCTGTTTAGGCATTTAAATCAGTGGCCTCACAAATGCTTCAAGTTTTTTTTTTTTTTTTTTTTTTTAATAGAGGCTGTTTTTATCCATTTTGGATCAGTGCTCGTAATGCACCATTAAAGTCTGTGAGTTGTAAATCATCTCAATCGATAGCCTTTCATCATTCCTCACCCTAACCGATTCCTTCATTCCTCATCTCTGATTTATAATTGAGAGTGGTGACTGTGAGTGTTAAGCATCATAACGAAACCACAGGCACTCACTGGAGCTGAAGCAAAACTGTTGCTACTGTAGCAACTAATTAAAGTGCACAAACACTCTCATAATCACACACACGCGTATTTACATCTTCATTTCATTCATGTTAGTAGCAGCAGCCTCAGAATACAGATGGTTTTACTCTGTTGTGCATAGTTATAAGAGAGCGGAAGACGGGCGTTTCTGGTGAAAGAATGCACATCCACGTTACTGAAATACATCAATGCAGTTACGCTAATCCTGTCAGGTTCTTTGTTGTAGTGTCAGCCGAGGGAAAAGCACATTGTCTCAGGTGTGTTTTGCGACCAGTAATCTTTCTTTGTGCTGACTGGCAGAAGATAATGTGGCATAGAGACTACCTGCTGCAGTGCAGGTTTTATCCTCTGTTGTATAATAGAGATATTCAAGATCAGAAATAGGATCATGCCAGCCTCATTATTCAGAGACCACCTGGTTCATTGGCTTCTAAATAATATGCGCTAGATAAAATAAAGATGTGTATGAGATTGATAATGTTTTTTTTTTGTTGTTGTTGTTTTTTTTGTGCAGGTTGAATTTACAAAGCAATATTCCCACTCTGTTTATTACAGTATATTGTTTTGTTCTGTGCCGCAGCCCGCAAGCTGAGGAAGATTGGACAGATGAAAGGTCCGGAGGAGGTTGGCTCCATTCAGGGCCCGTCAGAGACAGTCCAGTGCCTGTCGCCCAAGCCCAGTCTGACGTTCCACTCGCAGCTGATCTTCCTGAACATCCTGGAGGCCATCGAGCCAGAGGTGGTGAACGCTGGCCATGATCATGCTCAGCCTGACTCGGCGGCCGCTCTCCTCACCAGCCTTAACGAGTTGGGTGAGAGGCAACTTGTCAAGGTAGTGAAATGGGCCAAAGGACTTCCAGGTAATTTAAGCATGTCAAATTGTCATAGCTCATTTCAGTTTCATTTCAATTTTCCTTTTTTGTTTTTTAGAAATGGGTCAATGACACAACTCTCATTTTTAAATCTATTAACTTATCTAAAATATGTTTTAACAAATAATAATTTTACAATAATTACAATAATTTGAATACAGCTCTTCTAGTCAAAAAGGTCAGGATATCATAATGAACAAAAAGCCTCATTAACAGAAGACCTTTTTTTTTAAAGAAAGGTTTACATTTCTTTATAGTTTTAAGTAATTTGGTATATTCTTTTATTATTATTTCTTTGAAAAAGTTTTTAACAACACTGCTTTACTGCTTATAATTATTTGAAAAAAAAATTCTAATAATAATAATAATAATAATAATTTGTTACATTTATATAGCGCTTTTCTGGGTACTCAGAGCGCTTTCCATATGGAAGGGGAATCTCCTCAACCACCACCAATGTGCAGCATCCACCTGGATGATGCGACGGCAGCCATATTGCGCCAGAATGCCCACCACACACCAGCTTATTGGTGTAGAGGAGACAGAGTAATGAAGCTAATCAGTATGGGGATGATTGGGAGGTCATGATTGACAGAGGCCAATGGGCAGATTTGGCCAGGATGTCGGGGTTACACCCCTACTCTTTTCGAAGGACATCCTGGAATTTTTAATGACCACAGAGAGTCAGGACCTTGGTTTAACGTCTCATCTGAAGGACGGTGCTTTTTGACAGTATAGTGTCCCCATCACTATACTGGGGTGTTAGGACCCACACAGACCACAGGGTGAGCACCCCCTGCTGGCCTCACTAACACCTCTTGCAGCAGCAACCTAGTTTTTCCCAGGAGGTCTCCAATCCAGGTACTAACCAGGCTCAGCCCTGCTTAGCTTCAGTGGGCAACCAGTCTTGGGCTACAGGGTGATATGGCTGCTGGCGTAACCAAATCAGAGTCATGTGGTGCAACAACATGCAGAATTATGCAGGAAATTAAAATATAAAACAGCAGAGGACCCCTGCAAGATCCTCATGACTTTGTCAAGGTCAATCAGTCTCTTAAAAAATCACATCATTTGACTTTTTATGACAAGACAAGATTAGTTCAGGTTGTAAAGTGTCATGTGATGCAAACAAACGTCTCAGGTTACGTATGTAACCATGGTTCCCTGAGAACAGGGAACGAGACACTGCATTTGAACACGCTATGGGGAACGTCATCACGTGAACCGGTGTCTGAAAGCAATATCAAATCTCACCAATCCTATTGGCCGGCAACAGCCTATGACGTCATCAAAGACGCGACCCGGAAGTATAAAAGGAGTGCCTAGAGAAGCAGAAGGCCACAGAAGGCCTACCAAGGCCGTTCAAAGGCTTCTGGGACCAACTTCCTTGTCGAAGAAAAGAGGGTACCTCTAAGGGAATGTAGCCAGGGGGCCCGAAGGAACCCTAGCCAGTCACTTTTTAGGGGAACAAAGTCAACTCTGAATGCCACCAGGGAGGCCTAATTAAAGCAACCTAGTCTTGGCCAACAACCTGTCTGAACACAGTCTCAAATCACATTCTTCAGAGAAGATATCCAGTAAGAGTGACTGCAAAGAGGCAGTAACCAACTCAGACCAGAGCGTAGAGACGGGCATCCTGGAGAGCAGGACTCAGCTTAGCGCTTTTTACCCTTACCAATGAGGGAAGTAACACTCTGCTCAATCCTAGGATCTACTCAGCGCCTGATTATTTGCACCGAGGAGGCTATGCACTCTAAAGGAACCCAACACAGGGGAGTACGTTTACCAGCCTAGGGGCTGATCCTCAATAGGGAGGCCTCAGAGAGGCCTTCAACCACTGACCAGCTTAGGGAGCTAAGTACTATGCAGGACAACCCTCAAACGAGGGGACTACAGGGCTCAACCTAACAGATAAACCGTACTGTAGGCACAAAATCATGGAGGCCCAGGAAGGGGCCTGCAACATGACGTAAATTCTACATCGTGTAGAAATAGATGTGGGGGAAAAACTTAAAAGGGCGGCCTGTGAAGGCCACACACCTAGAAAGCTCTCTTGCTGATAAGCAAGATCCCACAAACATGGAACTCGTTCAGAATGAAACCGAGTCAAACTAGCAGATAAGACTGTAGAGTGCCCACATAACAGTCTACCTTAACACAATCCGACAAGCAGTGTACTCAGTAAAAACACTTTTTTACTCTTAAAGCAAGAGGAGTACAAACATACGCCATCACGCTCTGCAGGAGCCTGGTAAGCCTGTAACACTGCCATTGTGTATAAGGCAGCACCAGTCTGACCCGCTGCAGCGTATGCCCTGCCATTCAAGTGAGATGTAATCTTAAGGAGCTTCGAAGGCAGGACCGGAGCTTTTAATGTCTGTGCCCGCCCTGTGACGAGATAGTTAGCAAACATCTCGTCAATAGGGGGCATCGACACATACCCATGCTGGCTCATTCCCTCAACATCAGCAAAATTAGCTCGCTGATGTCGGTGAATATGAGCCGAGTACGGATTCTTCCATGCCTTCTCGATCTCCACATATAGATCAGGAAGGAATGGAAGGCTCACGGGGGCTGCCAGATTATGGTCAAAAAAGGAATCGTACGTCGAGCCATCCGCGTGCGGCCCCTTTCTTAACGTGCTCTCATGGCAGCTGCAGCCTGCCAGAAGCGCGTTCCATAACCTTGAGCAGCTCCGCATATGCGGGGCAAGGAGGCTTTGAAGTTTCAGAAGGCTCGCCTTCTTCCTCTTCAACAGCCATCTCCTGCTCTCTTGGGCTTAAAGCCAGAAGAGCACTCGCTGCTGGATCAGATGATGTCAAAGAAAGAACATCATCATCATTCAGCAGCTTACCCTCATCAGCCGCTGGGGTTTGCGAGAGATATACACCTCTCTCTAACTCCTCAGCAAGCTCCATCTGTGAGCCCCATGATTTCAATCGCCGCTCCGCCTCAGCACGGGCGGGACCAGAACCACCAGGCACAGATGCCGGCCGCTCTTCCCTCGAGAAGAGGGCCAAACGAGAGCGGAGCGTCCTAATAGGCAGACGCTCACAGTTTACACAGACAGCGCCCTCAAGCACTGTCCGTGCATGCTCTTCCCCCAGACAGAAAACGCACAGATTGTGTGTGTCATCGGGTGTCAAAAACCTGGGACATGGATCCACACACTTCCTGAAACATTTGTTAGACATGGTAATATTCTTACCAGATTCGAAGAATCACAATCAGACAAAACAGTTCCTGAAGACAGAAAGATACTGACTGCTTCTCTAGGCGCTCCTTTTATACTTCCGGGTCGCGTCTTTGATGACGTCATAGGCTGTCGCCGGCCAATAGGATTGGTGAGATTTGATATTGCTTTCAGACACCGGTTCATGTGATGACGTTCCCCATAGTGTGTTCAAACGCAGTGTTGAGTTTCGAAAGGGAACACTTGTTTTATATATATATATGATGATTAATGATTAAGAAGATGTGTACACTCACATACATTCAATGTGTAATGAAAATATTATCTTACTGTTTTTAAAGGCACAATATGTAAATTTTCGCTGCTAGATGTCGCTTATTCAAAACAAAGGTGTAGCTTGATGACGCCTTGATTTCGCGGAATCATGGGAGGTGTTTTCGGGACGATCCGTGTCCTGGTTAAAATTGCTTATTTCTCTGGATTTAAACATTCTTGGAAACATTTGGGTCATCAAAATATGTCAACAAAATATATAACATGGTTCTAGTGGTTTTTGGATATTTTAATCCAAAAATCTTACAAATTGTGCCTTTAAATGATATAAAGTTGTTGTTTTTTGTTTTTTTTTAAACATATGAATATATTTCAAAGAAATATATTGACAGAATAATATAAGAATGAAATGAAGTTCCTGCCTGTTGATTCAAATCAGGAAAATTATTTGGTTATTTTTTTCACTGTGATATAATTATGGTTTGTGTTTCCAATTGAAAGGCTTGAGAGTATGTGTTGTGTAATCTACTTCACTCTAATGGCTTTGATAAAGGGCATTTTGAAAAGCAGACTTCAGTCCTATGTTAAATGCACCTACGACAAACCATCAAACTGAGAGAAAAATAGCAGGAGGCAAAGGGGTGTGTCTTGACACAAACCATTTTTTGAACCTCATAGTGTGACAGCATGTGACTGGTTGATGGAATCAGGTTGATGTGATTGGTTGCGGTTCTCAAATGTCCTTTTATTGATAGCAATAATAAAACTGTAAGGCCTGACATTTTAATCTGCACTGAAGCCAATGATGAATCTGTTTAGAGGAAAGTGAGATCAAGTTTTAGCCCAGGAACGTTCAGCGTGTTTCCCCTTTGTTTCCTGAGAGCAGTCATTACAGTATGCTGCCTAATATTCTACAAACTCAGTTTCATTTGGTTAAAGTCGATGTACTAAAAATCCTCAGTTCAGGCATGCATATTTTTTTCTAAGTAACATCAGATGAAATCTGATTCATAGCTTGAGCTGGCGGGAAAAAAAATAGTGCCCAGGCAGCTGACAAACTATGAGCTATAGGCAGCAAACACAAACCACAAATATCTCTCCCATCTTTTCCTGTCTCTCAGGTTTCCGTAACCTGCATGTGGATGATCAGATGACAGTCATACAACACACTTGGATGGGAGTGATGGTCTTTGCTCTGGGTTGGAGATCCTACAAGAACGCCAATGCGCGCATGCTGTACTTCGCTCCAGACCTGGTCTTCAATGAGTCAGTCTTATTCTCTTTCACATTCGCCCTTCTCTTATTTGCCTGTTTTCTTTTGTGTCCAGCACCCATCTGTGTTTTGCATTGTTGCCTCCTTTCTCTCATTCCATTTTCTTCTTCTGTCCATTTGTCCGTCTTGTAAATGTACTAATCCATCTTTCCTCAAACTCATTTTTCTTTCATTTTTCCTCAGCGGCCCACTCTCTGCCTTATTCCATCTCTCTATCTCTCCCCCTCTCTCTCTCTGTCGAGCAGGTACATATCTTGTACTTCATGCACACAATAACAGCCTCGTCGTTGAAACTTCCAAGATTCATTTATAATTTACTGCTGGCTTATTATGGTGTGGAGGATCTTTGTCAAAAACACAATCCCAGAAGAGATTGGATTTTTGGGAGGCTCACATGCGCTCAATGGCCTTTCACCAATATCTGAAATAGAAGACTTCCTTCCTAAATTCATCTTGGCCATATCCCATACCAGTACTGCTGATGGAAACTTGTGTTTTAGGCATGAAATACATTTCATTTAGTAGATTTTGGAGTCATTAGATGACTAAACACATTATTCAGTAGTCAGTACTGTATGGTAATTAGTGGATGGAAAGTTGTTGCAGGCCATCTGAAATTTTCAGATGTTTCTTTGTTTGTCTCTCTCTCTCTCTCTCTTTGTGTCTTTTAATCTTCTGCTATCTGTCAGTCGTAGGATGCATATCTCCAGCATGTACGAGCACTGTGTTCAGATGAAGCACCTCTCGCAGGAGTTTGTGCTGCTGCAGGTCACACAGGAAGAGTTCCTCTGCATGAAGGCCCTCCTCCTCTTCAGCATCAGTGAGTCTACTTCAGAGTCTGTGTGTGAATGTTCACACACAGATTTTTCTGCCAGAGTACTTGTGGATATTAACACGTAATGACATTTTTTATATATATAATTAGAGGCACATTTCCCGTGTTTTTTGTTGTGGCATATACAGTATTAGATATGCTAGGTAAACTTTTCTAAGATGAAATGAGCCAAGCCTGACAAGTAGCCAGTTGTAAACACATAAAATGTCTTAAATCAGCAACTTGAAATCAGTCTTTTAAACTGTATTTTTTGTCCTACATTTTGGTAATAGGGTCACAAAAATTTCAAACCTCATATAAAATGAATAGAAGGTTAAAGGGTTAGTTCACCCAAAAATACAAATTCTGTCATTAATTACTCACCCTCATCTTTTTCCAAACCTACAAGACCTTCGTTCATCTTCAGAACACAAATTAAGATATTTTTGATGAAATCCGAGAGGTATATGACTCCTCCATAGACAGCAATTTAACCACCACTTTCAAGGCCCAGAAAGGTACTAAAGACATTGTTAAATTAGTCCATGTGACTACACGTTCTGACGTAGAACCTGGAAGCGCTGCAACATAAACAGCGTAGGAGAATGACATAGAAGAGAAGAAATATTTGAATAAAGTCGTTATTTTTGTTTTTGTGCACAAAAAAGTATTCTCGTCGCTTCATAAAATTAAGGTTGAACCACAGTAGTCACATGAACTGTTTTAATGATGTCTTTAGTACCTTTCTGGACCTTGAAAGTAGTAGTTACATAAATTGCTGTCTATGGAGGAGTCAGACAGCTCTAAGATTTCATCAAAAATATCTTAATTTGTGTTCCGAAGATGAACGAAGGTCTGACGGGTTTGGAACGAGATGAGGGTGAGTAATCAATGACAGAAATTTCATTTTTGGGTGAACTAACCCTTTAAGTACCTCCTTTCACTGACAAAGTGACTAGATATTTTCTGTTTAGTCCCCATTTTATACCCTATTTGTAGTGAATTTCTTTTTTTATATTATACAGTGAAATGCAAAAAGCAAACACACAAAACCAGTGTATTTCAATGAAAACTGTATGCAAGTTCAGGTGAAGTATTTATTTCTATTTCTGCAGTTCCAGTGGAGGGGCTGAAGAGTCAGAAGTATTTTGATGAGCTGCGTCTGACATACATAAATGAGCTTGATCGTTTAATCAACTATGGCAGGAAGACCAACTGTGCCATGCGCTTCCAACAGCTGACCCGACTGATGGACTCACTGCAACCAGTTAGTAACACACATACACATACATAAACACACACACACACACATACAGAGACAGCATACATCACAATGATTAGAGTGTTACTGGCCCCATGATGTAGTAATGTTCAAATGTTTGGGGTCAGTAATATTAATTAATAGCGTAAACTGATCAAATGTGACCATAAAGATTTTTTTTTTTTTTTTTTACATTGTTACAAAAAAATTCTATTTCAAATAAAATGCTTTCATGGTTCCCACAAAAATATAAAGTAGCACAACTATTTTCAACATTGATAATAATAAGATCCTGAGCACTAAATCAGCATATTAATTAACAGTCTGCAATCCAGTTTAACCAGGAGCTAAATGCACTGCACTGTATTTAAATTAAGTCACTGTCATTCTTTCTAGCGCAAACACACAATTCTATGTAAATTAGGCTTATTATTAATGCACCATATTCACAATACTCAGCGCTATTTGCATTTGGCAGATGCTTTGATCTGAAGCAACATAGATTGCATTCAAGGTATAGACATATCCCTTGGGACTTAACCCACGTGACCTTGCTGTTGCTAGCGGCTGCTACTTTCCAAGCTATAGGAATGCCTAATCTACAGTAAAAGCAGACAGTAAAAGGAATTTTATAAAAGAGACTTTTGTGTATATTTTTTTTTTAATCATGGCAGAAGTAATTCATCAAATGATGGAGAAGATCATTATGACCAGTTCAGGTGAATGCTGTACAATCGCTGTATAGTATGCCCGATTGTAGTAGTCTGCTGCAGAACACAATCGATCAGAGATAGGTTTATTAATTTTTTGGCCATGTTTGTGCTGTTAACTGATTCACATTATTCCTTCAGTGAATCTCGTTCTAAGACAACACAGGTAGCACATGGAAATAACAACACTATTGTCAGGCACAATTAATTGTTGGTGAATTCTTCCTGTAATATACATTAAATATGCTATGATTTTCTCTATCCCTTTTTTCCATGTTGTCATTTTCTTATTCTTGTCTCGCCTTTCCCCTCTTTCTCTCTCTCTCTTTCTCTCCCTCACCCAGATTGTTCAGAAGTTGCACCAGTTCACCTTTGACCTCTTTGTCCAAGCCCGGTCCCTGCCCACAAAGGTCAGCTTTCCAGAAATGATTGCAGAAATAATCTCGGTACAGGTGCCAAAGATCCTTGCCGGCCTGTCTAAACCAATTCTGTTTCACAAATGACACGACTACGCCCCTGAACCACCGATCCATACCAACCCCATCCAGGCCATATGAGCCAGTCTGTTCGGCCTGATCCAGTTTGATCCAGCCTAAACCAGCCTGCGACGCTTTTAATCTGGACTTGAGTCGAGCGATGAGACTGAACGATACTGATTTTTTGATTTTCTCACTCTAACCTCCCTCCCTTTCTATATCAGTCTCGCCTCCCTCATTTTGAAAAATGGTCCTGAAAAGTAGCGGGACCATTACATCATTACAGTTGTCTATCTTCTCCTCAGAGATCATTTGAGCTCATTTTCTCAAACTGACAGCATGGTTTTGTTCTTTCTTTCGACCAGCAGTTATCCTTCAAGAGTTACAGCGTGTTGCCGGTGGACATGGAAAAAATATCACACTGAAGTTTCTTCTAAGCCTTTAATCAAAAAAGAAAAAAAAAATTACAAAAAGGGCCGTTACACAGATCCTTATCAGAGTCTGAGACCTGCCTTGACTCTCTATGCATCGTGAGATAAAAAGGTTAATTTATTGTCTGTAACTTGAGAGACCAGGACAAATCAAAGCTACATGCATAGAGAAATACATCCGAACATGGCGAAAACCAAGACGAATCTTTGTGACTTTTACTCTTGTTAGTTAGAACAACACACTACTAAACACAGTACTGTTGTATTGGCTGGCCATTAGTCTCCTCCCTGCTTTATTAGTTTATTGATTGTAAAACAAGTGCTTCATTCATTTCTTATGAAATGTAGAGGCTCTTCATAAAAGCTTTTTAAAAGGCATCATTCATTCGGAATGTTCAGACAATTTGTGACTTTTTCGTTCAATTAAAAATCTGTTACAGTTGGGTTTGTAAATTGTCACCGAAAACAAAAGGACAGCACGATGAAAAACATCTCAGTCATCAAGAGTTGCCTCCTCTAGACAGCAGACTTTTGTTAAGACGAGGCTCAGTGCCCTTTTTTAAAATCTGGATATTTAAGTGCAGGTTTTAGGGTATAATGTTGACAGTTTGTATATAGAACATAAACACAGCAACACTTGGGTCAGCATAGAAGATCTTCAAATATATACATAAATATAAATCTATGCATGCTGTCTTCATATCATGACAAAACAACAAACAAATAATTGCATGCTAAAGCCCTAGATATTCAAAAAATTAAACTGCATTTCCAGTAAGCTAAATGGATATTTTTAGGAAACGAGAATGTTTCCCATAAGGCTCTTATGAAGTCTCTCTCTCTCTCCTCACTGTCCTTAATGGAAGAATTGGCAAGGTAATGTTCTTGTATATATATGTAAAAGTTAAGCGTGGTTCTTTTCAGTCTTTCTATGTGCTAATGTATGGATGTATTCAATACTTTAACAGTCGTTTCCTCTATTTCCTTTAAGTGCCACTAAGGGATTTGTATTTCTCCGCACTAGCAATAAGTAATAACATGCTTAACACGCTCTTTTAACGAGCTCATTTAGAATACCAAAACACGCTTTAATGGTACACAGCTTTAAAAAACAAACAAAACAAAACAAAACAAAAAAGAGCTATGCGTATGTAATAACACTGGACAGTACTGTTATTTGATCAGAAACTCGTACCAAACATCTTGATCACCATCAACTGTCGCAAAGCAATGGCAAGAGGTGCTAAAGCTCGTCTATTTATTCACGAGGGTGTTAAATGAGAAAAAAAAAAAAAAAAAAAAAAAAGAAGATAAAAAAAGACACAAAAAAACATATATGTATTTTTACTTCGCTTTCGCTTCAATTAAAGCATTCTCTATTTATCTGTCAGAAAGGAACATCTTTACTCGCTTGCCTTATACTCCGGCGCAGCTCGTATTTTCTAGACGTCGTGTCAACTTTTTCCTTCGCACGCTCTCCGTTTCTAAATGATTGAATAATGCCTGCAGCGTTATGTATGTAGATTACTCTTTAAAGAGCCCAAAAATCGCGACGCTGTGTTGTCTTTGTCAGGCCTGGGGTGACCTGGGGTGTACTTTCAGCAGAGCAGGGAGTTTTCCGCCGAGTTAAAACGACGAGATGTGGTTTAACTGCTCAAGCTCTTGTCGCCGCAGAGCATATTGACGGTTTAAATGTGCCAGGCAGAGAATAGGCTGTCAGAGACAGCTCTTCTTCGCTGACAGCACCGAGCACCGCGCAATTACACGCAGGTGTTTACCCATTTAGACGGCCCAAAAGCACTCATTAGAATTTGCAGAACTCCAAACTGCACTTTTAACCTGCCAAAAAAGAGCTCATGACTTCCACAAACATACAGCGCTTTAGGACGGAGCCAAAGCCTAAGTCTGATCTCAAAGTCGTTCGTTAGCCGGCGGAATTTTGCATGCAAACACAGATATAGCCTAGTTCATTCATACTCGACGATGAAGCGAGAGACGCACTCTCTCGCTGTCTTGTAATTGTCTGTTTACTATGGAAAGTTTCATGTCATTTTTAGCGACACTCAGATGCAACACCCCGCATGTGTGAACCAACTTGTGCTTGGTCCATACGCTGATTTGTGACTTTCTTAACATGTCTCTTATGAGCTATGATGTAGAACTCAGTGTGTTTTGGTTTTCAATTAAAGTCTTAGGATTTACTGTTACTGTGTGTGGTGTGTCAGCCAATAGAAAGCATATGTTAATATGCACCCTTGTAAATCTGTTAGCAGGCTCTACTTCGCACCCTTATAGATACAAAAAAGGGGATGCTTTTCTGGTTTCATTTGCAAAATATTGCATTTGGCCTGTTTTAATGACAAAATGCTTGCTTGGATCCTACCAATGTTTCTGCTCTCAAGTGAACCAAAAGAACCTAAAGTCTTAATAACAGTCTGCATGTCACCAGGATGCTTCCTGTGGTTATAATTTGGTCTTTCATTACACAAAGGGGAAAAAAATGTTACCAAATGATTTCTCACTGATATATTTTCCCCAGGATGAGGAAAGTAATTTGTCTTTCTAATGTGTATTACTGCAAAGTATCTTGAAATGAGGTGGTACCTTAAACTGAAACGAGAGCACCACAATGGTTTACAGACACTAAATGTGCTAATGAAACCATATGAAACGTTTGCAGGCAGAGCTGTATCTATTTATGTCCTTTTTCAGCTTTGTAAACCATATAAGAACTCCCATATATGTAACGATGAATTGTTTTTTGTTGTTTTTTTACTCTCTTTGCTGGCTGATACAAGCAATTACACGACTAATCATTAGCAAATGCTTTTTTACAGCTTTTTTCTCTGTGTGAATAATTCCTGTCTTTTCCTGGTGTTATGGGATATTTTTTTGCCTTTCCATTTGCAGATGGAGGAGCTGGGTAGTTTGGCTTTATATGACTAGAAGAGGAAATTCTGGCTTCTTAAACGATGTTTGTTACTTAAATCTTTGTAACTTTATAGTCTTTTTTTACAGCAGTTGTGTGTGAGTGGGTGTGTGTCTGTGCATGCACGCTTTTCGCAGGTTATTTAGTGCTGCTATGTAGTGTTGTATTGACAGTTGTTAACTGACGATTTATTTTTTCAGTTTGCGAACTGATTTCTACTCGTATGGAAAATCGCTTATCAGACAAGCTCTGATTCCTGTTGTGTAGAGCCTGTGTAAATCGGGTTTGTGTCTTACCGCTTTCAATTCAATAAAAAACATTTGAAAATCTTGAAAGTCCTTCTCTGCAACTTTTTTGTGAGGCACACTCTGAATCAGATGGACCTGAACAATTTCATGCAAAAGCAACTGGGCACAAGAAGCATATTTGTGGTGGGAGCTTGTCTAAACTCTTAAGGCCATGACTTTTTTGCACTTCGGATTTTGACAGAATCACAACTGTTTTATTTTAACTGGATTCCAAAGGTCCATTCTCCTCCCAATCATTTATTGATGATTATCATGAGGCCATTTCATTGGATAGATTTCTTCTCTGGGTTGACACGTACAGCTTACTTTCAAAAGAATAAAACAGAATTCTTCATATATTTTTTTTATAAAGTTGCATTTTCTTAAAGCAGTACATTAAAACGAAAAAACAAACAGGGTTTAGTGACTGTTACTAAAGAGTTAGAAATTGAGAACCTGAACAGCAATAAAATATTTACAAAAACTACATAAAATGTCAACTGGAAATTTGAAGCTTTATAATAAAAATAACAATGATAGGAATGTGCCTCAATCTACTTCAAATCTGAAACTGAGCTCATGCCAAACCTGCCTGAAGTGACCTAAAATTTCAACCTTTTTGAAGTACCAAAAACATACCAACATGTACAGTAAATGTGTAAATAGAAATGTACAATTGTGTGAGAGTGAGGATGAGACTTAAAATCTTTAGCTTTCACACTGAAGCTTCACACTGACCAAAAGAAACTGATGTAAGAACCGCTTTGCTGTAGGAACACCACAAACATGTCATAACAGATAAAAGGAGAAGCCGTTTGGAATTACAGTAACTACTCTGTTTGTCAGAAACATTTAAAACCAGAACCCAGGTCATTCATCTCTTTCCAGTAACTAATTACTGAGTAATAACAGATAATTATTAGAAACATGTTCAGCTTCTACTTAATTAAAGACTGATTAGTGTTGATTCTGAATATTATATAATATGTCTGGGGTGCACCACCTTCTATCAGTCTTAAAGTGAAGTCTGTAGTGTGTCTGTAGAGTGAGACTGTAAACCCTAAGTCTTATCGGCTTCTTTAAAGTAGGTCAGAGAGAAGGGGAGATATTGAGAGACACAATGAGCGAGAGAACGGGAGGGAGTTCTCCCTATTGTGTGCAGGAAGGCCAAAATGTTTAAGAAAGAAAAAATATTAATTGCTTTCTTTTTGTTCTTTGATCCAAGCAAGAATCAAAGACTTAGTTTTACAACAAAGTAAGCAAGTGCAAACATTGTCGGCGAAGCACAAAAAAACAGTACCCTGTGCAATAATAATAATTAAAAAAAAAACGGGGGTCGTGGGGAGCCCCATTATGCTCTGTCAGTAACATAAATAATTTATCTATCAAAACCACATCCAGACTCCGGCCTGTGCCATACACTAACATACACAGTCTCTTTATGGCTGACGTGTGTTAAATGGTCCACAAGAAAATGATTCACAAGTTGTGGCAGTGACTGGAAGGAAGTTCCTATTTAGTGTTCTGCAAAGAAAAACAAGTGACAGAAATGAGCTTAAACACTATAGGTTACTTTAATAATAAAAATAAGACAATAGAACATGTCGTACCTCATCTCTCGAAGCTGTAGTTGAGGCATTTGGAGAGGAGCTGCAGGACAAAAAACAGTAAGTTGTTATTATAAATTGAATTCTTTTCAGCAACTTCAATGGATAGTTCGCCCAAAGAAGAAAATTCAGTCATTATTAATTCACAATCATGTTGTTCCAAACCCGTTAGCTGTTATTATTTTTTTTCCCATGGAAAATTGACAAAATTTAAATTATTTCTTAATCTGTTTTTCCTACAATGACAGCACAAAGGCTGTCAAGATCCAAAAAGGTCCTAAAACGACCATCACAGTTTTCCATATAACTCAGAGTTCTAAAGTCAACATGGTGCAGTTTTGACTTCATAAAATTTGGTCACGAGACATGCTCGATCCAATGACAATTTCAATATTTCAACCATATTTCAATTCACCAACAAAATCTGACATGAACCGTCCCTTAACTGTTGTTTATTATGCTCAAATAGCATTAAAAGTCTTATATTTGAGGCTGGACCAGCCAATGTGCAGTCCTAAGTGCACGTCTCAGGACACTATTTTCAGCTGCAGTGATGCAATGACTTTACCAATCGGCGATTGGCTCTTTTATTTAGAAGGTGGGGCTTATTCCGCCATTTTGCATGTTGCACTTTCTCCGATTCATAGTAATATGAGTGCACCATCTTAGTATATCTAAAGTCTTTGGTGAGGTGTGCCACTTATTTGGTAATTTTTGGGGAACTTGACAGCCCATGATCCCTGTGAACTGTCATAGTATGGCTTTTGTATTTCAATGAAATTCACAGCATACAAGATTGGAATAACGTGAGGGTGAGTAAATGATGACAATTTTCATTTTTGGCTGAATTACTCCTTTAAAATGTCATTGTCACTTGCACCATCATCAGTACATTAGATTTTATGCACATGAAATATGGGCACCTGCGTATCGAGTGCTGTGCACAGGCTTGTGAAATGAGTGGGGTGTGGTCCTTCATTACAGATGTTCATTTTAGTTAACTTGGATGCTTTGGTTTGGTCAAACCTTTTATCTTAGTATCCTCTGAGAGTTCCCTTTGGGAGCTGTTCTAGCATTCTGAAAGTCCTTGAACTTGAACTACACGAGTATGTGCGCTGACTTGGAGTGCAGCCATGAGCAGTGAAAAGAATCCTCCTAAACTCAAACAGGCAGCCAAACATGCCAAACTGCTCATCATTTCATACTTCATAATTCAGAATTTAGTAAAAGATCAGCCTTACTGATTTTAGATTACAAATGCCCACATACTGTCCACACAAAACCTGATATCTGAGAGGTAGCTCCCTTCTGACTGCAAAACTAGTCTAACTTCTCTGCACTTTCCTGTAGTGTCTAGAAAAATCTTACAGACACAGTAGCCTTATTTGAGTCTTGTGCTTAAAGGGATAGTTCACCCTAAAATGAAAAATCTGTCATAATTTAATGAACCATATTGACTTTTTTTCTTTGGAACGTAAACTGAGAAATGTGAAGAATGTCGTTCTTTCTCATGCAATAAAAATGACTGAAGACCGGAGCTTTCAAGCATCTAAAATCACAAAAGCACCATATAAAAGTGCCATTAAACTGGTCCAATTTATGACCAGGGACTGTCAAGCTCCAAAAGTACAAAAAAGCACTTTAAAAATGGCCCATACGATTCATGCGACATATTTCAAATCAAGTCACTTCATTGAATTGAACTTGAGTCACAGAACTGAATCAGACTGAATCAGTCTATTTTTTGAATAAACCATTTATATAAATGATTCATTTACATTTATGCATTTGGAGGACACTTATATCCAAGATGACTTACACTGCATTCAAGCTGATGCATTCCTTGGCTATCAAACCCATGACCTTGGTGTCGCGAACACCATGATCTATTGTTTGAGCTACAGTAATACTCATTCGGATCAGATCGCTGATTCAGATTCAGAATACTGATTCATTGAAGAGATGCAACTCAAAAGAATGATTTGTTCAAGAACCGGACATCGGTTAGAGGAGAGCCAGATCGGACTGTTTCTCACACAAAGCTATTGTATGACGAAGAAGTCTTGGAATATACAGTAGCACATAAGTCATATGGACCAATTTTATGACACTTTTATGGTGCATTTACATCCTTTTTGAAGCTTGAAAATGTATCTATTATAATTGCCTGGAAAACAGTGACCAAAACATTCTTCAAAATTTCTCATGTTATGGTCAACGGAAGAAAGAAAGGCCTTGAAACAACATGAGGAATAATGACAGAATTTTTATTTTCAGATGAACTGTTCCTTTAGTTTAAGCCAAAGCAATCAAAACAGGCTCTATGCCTGTAGGTGCAAATGTAAGCATGTGTTTTATGGGCGTGTGCAAGTAGACATAGATCCAATTACCTGCTCTAGAGTAGCTGTTTATTTGAAAGGTTTGAACTAAACCATCGTGCAGGACTAAACAACTGATCGGATGTATGTCTAGTACAGATGTTATTTGGTCTGTAATGCAAGCACTGTCAGCATGTGGTCCTGTATTAAACACAACTTTATTTAAAAGCACCACATCAAAAGCTCATTGAGTTTTACTGGCTCCTCTCTAAGTGAGGTCAGGCAGCTGCTGAAAACAATGAGAGGTTCACACACACACACACACACACACACACACACACACAGTCCGGAGCCAGCACATGCACACAGATGCATGCCCTCACGTACACGTGCACGTACCTCCCCATCTGCCTGGAAGCGTTCTCAAAAAATCTGGTTTTGGAGGCGACACTATGGGTAAAGAAGAATACATCAATCAATCACTGATAATGAACAGAAATCATCTACTGAGATCATAATAAATAACAAGACAAGATTCAGTTGAACTATTTTGTCTATATTTTTCACATTATGTTCATATTGTTGTTTACAAGCTGTGAAAAATATTCCAAACATGCCAGAACAGATTACAATCTCTTCTGAGGCCGAAGTTGGAATCTTGAATCCTAAATGTGAAAATGTGGCCGTGTTGAGGTCTGAGTCACTCTTTGCAGTTAATCTCACAAAGATGGCATGTACTGATATCTGCACTGAATCTCAGTGTTTGTATATTTGCATTTGACACATAAACCATTGTTTCCGTTAAGAAAATATAGCACACTAGACAAACAGAACACACAAATACACACACACAGGTTTCATTTTTTTAGTCATGGTTTTTGTATTTTGTCAAGTCAAATTCTACTTACTCTATTTTGCTCAAATTTTAGTCAGTAAAGCATTTTTGTTGACAATGTTTTGATTAAAAAAATGAAGACCAAACTTTTACAATTTTATTAACAATTTGAAAAAGTAACTTTTAAACATTTATTCATTTATATACAGTGCATCTGGAAAGTATTCATAGCACTTCACTTTTTCCACATTTTGTTATGTTACAGCCTTATTCCAAAAAGGGTTTAAATTCATTACTTTCCTCAAAATTCTACAAACAATGCCCAATAATGACAACGTGAAAGAAGTTTGTTTAAAATCTTTGCAAATTTATTAAAAATAAAAAATGAAAAAAATCTCATGTACATACAGTGGTGGTCAGAATTATTGGCACCCTTGGTAAATATGATCAAAGATGGCTATAAAAATAAATCTGCATTGTTTATCCTTTTGATCTTTAATTCATAAAATTAGCAAAAATCTAACCTTTCATTGAAGGAAAAGAATTGAAAGTGGGGGGGAAAAAATCACATTATGAAATAAATGTTTTTCTCCAAAACATGTTGGCCACAATCATTGGCACCCCTAGAATTTTTTATGAGTAAAATATCTCTGAAGTATATTCCCATTCATATTTACAATTTTTTAGCACACCAGGGTGACCATGAACATGAAATTATCCAGCCATGAATTCCTGTTTCACAGGAGTATAAACATGAGGAAACACAAAGGCCAAATTCCCGTAATCATTCATCATAATGAGAAAAACCAAAGAATATAGTTCTGATGTGCAGCAAAAGATTGTTGAGCTTCACAAAATAGAAAATGGCTGTAGGAAAATAGCTAAAGCATTGAAAATCCCCATTTCCACTATCAAGGCAATAATTAAGAAGTTCCAATCAACTAAAGATGTTACAAATCTGCCTGGAAGAGGACGTGTGTCTAAATCGTCCTAATGCGCGGTGAGGAGGAAAGTTTGAGTGGCCAAAGACTCTCCAAGGATCACAGCTGGAGAATTGCAGAGATTAGTTGAGTCTTGAGTCCCAGAAAGCCTAAAAATAATGATCAAACAGCACCTACATCCCCACAAGTTGTTCGGGAGGGTTACAAGAAAAATCCTCTGCTCTCATCTAGAAACAATCTCCAGCATATTCAGTTGTCAGACAAGACTGGAACGTCAAACAGAAGCAGCTTCTATGGTCAGATGAAACTAAAAAAAGAGCTTTTTGGCAGCAAACCCACCAGATGGGATAAAAAGTACCCCATGCCCAAGGTTAAATATACTGCTGGATCTTTAATGTTGTGGGCCTATTTTTCTGCTGGAGGTCCTGGACATCTTGTTCAGATACATGGCATCATGGATTCTATCAAATACCAACAGATAAAAAATCAAAACCTGACTGCTTCTGCTAGAAATCCAATAATGGGCCATCTTCCATCAGGACAATGATCCAAAACAAACATCAAAACCAACACAAAAATGTGTCTCTGAGCACAAAATTAAGCTTCTGCCATGACCATCCCAGGCCTCTGACCTGAACCCTATAGAAAATGAGTGGAGTGAACTGGAGAGAAGAAGCACCAACATGGAGCTGGGAATCTGAAGGATCTGGAGAGATTCTGTATGGAGAAATGGTCTCTGATCTCTTGTCAGGTGTTCTCCAAACTCATCAGGCATTATAGGAGAAAACTCAGAGCTGTTATCTTGGCAAAAGGAGGTTGCAAAAAGTATTGAATAAAAGGGTGCCAATAATTGTGGCCAACGTGTTTTGGAGAAAAACATTTATTTCATAATGTGATTTTCCCCCCACTTTCAATTCTTTTCCTTCAATGAAAGGTTAGATTTTTGCTAATTTTATGAATTAAAGATCAAAAGGATAAACAATGCAGATTTATTTTTATAGTCATTTTTGATCATATTTACCAAGGGTGCCAATAATTCTGACCACCAAGTATTCACAGCCTTTGCCATGACACTCAAAATTGAGCATCCTGTTTCCACTGATCATCCTTGAGATGTTTCTACAACTTGAATGGAGTCCACCTATGGTTAATTCAGTTGATTGGACATGATTTGGAAAGGCACACACCTGTCTATCCACAAGTTTCCTACACCCCATGAGGCCTTGTGTCAAAAGTGGGAGCGTCTTCCGGTTCGAAGTAAACATGCTGGACGTGACACTCTGTTCATTCAACAGTTGACAGTCATTCAAGATTTAGCGATCCAAACTTGCGAACATTTGGCCTTTACTTAAAGACTTAAGATTCCAACATCAATATTTGAACAATGTTTTACAGTAAAAAATGTTACAGTACCAGTAATTTATAAATTTATTTCAGGAGTGCACATCAATCATGCTGAATCTAACTGATATTTACATTGACATAAAAAGAGAACACATACCGATTCAGTTGCACCTGCTTCCATTCATTTACGATCACAAGAATGCACAAAACAACTCCATTAAGGCGTTTAAGTCCAAAGGCTTACACATTTAGAAATATATTGATAAAATATCATATGTTTACGTCACTTTTCTGAGCATTTCTATTAATTTTCCTCTAAATTATGCGATGATTGCAATCCGAGGACGTTTGAGCGATCTCTCCATCTCTACTGTTATCCTTTCAGCCAGAGCAACAGAGGGAGCTCATGAGAAGAAACATGAGTTATGAGTTATACGAGTTAACCGGAGTGTGGGAAAAGATATGCGTATGCATTAGTCCGGTATCAACAAAGCCACAGGGAAGAGACAGATAAAACATTAAACCAAATAAATACACGATTATAATCATATATGAGTTGTCTACGTTCCTCAAGCAGTCTCTGGTATTTTCCATAAACGTGTGTATTTATTATCGCAATGGTTAGCATAAGTAGCCTTTAGCATCGCATATATGACAGTGGAAACGCGACTGGCTCTGGCACGCACGACACGTTTCACATCATAAAGCTTGGGTGCTAGCATCAGTGACAGGTGAAGTACAAACAGCGGGTTGTTCATGTATTGCAGGGCCAGGACACTCTTGTAGTCATGCACCAGCACTTTTGTGGAAAGTCAGTAAAGAACAATTAAGGGCATGGAAATTGTTTATTGTATTGTGTTATTATTGATTAACTAATAAATTCACTGAACTGAAATGTCCCTGCTCCGTAACGACATTTCTCATAAAGGTTTGCAACTTTACAAAGTAAACAATGATCCGAAAAACACTCAGCCTCTTTGCTAATTAACACACAAAATACCATTGGTATGCTACTTCCGCCACCTCACCGGAAGTTGTACCCACTTTCTTTTTTACAGTAGCGCCCCCCGGAAACAGGTGGATATAGGGTCCCACAGTTAACAGTGCATGTCAGAGCACAAACCAAGCCATTAAGTCCAAGGGATTGTCTGTAGACCTCCGAGACAGGATTGTATAGAGGAACAGATCTGGGGAAGGGTACAGAAAAATTTCTGCTGTATTGAAGGTCCCAATGAGCACAGTGGTCTCCATCAGAAATATAAGTCTGAAGTCATTTCAGGTCGAGTCCGAGTCAAGTCTGAAGTCTATTAAAATGCGACTCGAGTCCGAGTCACTAACTCGAGTGCCCATCTCTGGCCTCCATCTTCCGTAAATGGAGGACGTTTGGAACCACTTGGACGCTTCCTAGAATGGTCTGCCCGGCCAAACTGAGCGATCGGGGAAGAAGGGCCTTAGTCAGGGAGGTGACCAAGAACCTGGTGGTCACTCTGACAGAGCTCCAGCATTTCTCTGTTGAGAGAGGAGAACCTTCCAGAAGAACAACCGTCTCTGCAGCACTCCACCAATCAGGCCTGTATAGTAGAGTGGCCAGACGGAAACCACTCCTCAGTAAAAGGCACATGACAGCCCGCCTGGAGGACTCTCAGACCATGAGAAACAAAATTCTCTGGTCTGATGAAACAAAGATTGAACTCTTTGGCCTGAATAGCAAGCGTCTTGTCTGGAGGAAACCAGGCACTGCTCATCACCTGGCCAATTCCATCCCTACAGTGAAGCATGGTGGTGGCAGCATCATGCTTTTTCAGTGGCAGGAACTGGGAGACTAGTCAGGATCGAGGGAAAGATGAATGCAGCAATGTACAGAGACATCCTTGATGAAAACCTGCTCCAGAGTGCTCTGGACCTCAGACTGGGGCGAAAGTTCAGCTTCCAACAGGACAACGACCCTAAGAACACAGCCAAGATAACAAAGGAGTGGCTACAGGACAACTCTGTGAATGTCCTTGAGTGGCCCAGCCAGAGCCCAGACTTGAACCCGATTAAACATCTCTGGAGAGATCTGAAAATGGCTGTGCTCCGACGCTCCCCATCCAACCTGATGGAGCTTGAGAGGTTCTGCAAAGAAGAATGGAAGAAACTGTCCAAGAATAGGTGTGCCAAGCTTGTAGCATCATACTCAAAAAGACTTGAGGCTGTAATTGGTGCCAAAGGTGCTTCAACAAAGTATTGAGCAAAGGCTGTGAATACTTATGTACATGTGATTTTTTTTTTCTTTTTTTTTTTTCGTTTTTTATTTTTAATAAATTTGCAAAGATTTCAAACAAACTTTTTTCATGTTGTCATTATGGGGTATTGTTTGTAGAATTTTGAGGAAAATCATGAATTAAATCCCTTTTGCAGGGATGCAAACACGGGGGTAAAAAAGGTGAGAAAGATGCGGGGAGGTTGGTGGTTTGCCAAACGCCATGTCTTTAAAATAAGAAAAAATTTCAGAATCCTGGATTATAATGCATCATGATTGTCCCAAAGCCTTGTTAATGTGTACAAAGACTTCATCCTAGTCTTTAAGATTGTACATTTTTATATTAGAAAAGGTGCTAATAGTATAAGTTAGATGCCAAATATATTATATATTCTTTTAAGCATAATTTATGATTCTGGATAATCTGGATTTTATTTTTTTTTAAAATACAGATCACGGTTCTCCCACGACTCTAAAAAACAAAGCATTAGACAACTAAACAAAATAACATGTAATTTACTTGAGGTTCTGACAAAATGTTCTATTTAATGTTATAAATCTATTTGTAAATGTTATAAATGTTATAGAAAAATGTTATATAGTAAAATCTTATAAAAAATATTATTTTAAATGAATTCGTGTAAAAATATAGTTACACGATATAAATAGTTTGAAATTAATGAATGAAGAATTGTTTCGTCCAGAGTTTTTGAACGAATCTCTATCAAGTACATTTTAAAAGTCACTGGTCGCCACCTACTGGTATAACAATATAATACAATCGTTATTTGAAGCGTAACTTTATTTTCAAAGGTCATTTACTCATTTTGATCGCTGCTGCAAAATCAGTGTTTATATATGGCCAGGGTCTGTTTATTGTTGCGAGGTGGTTCTTTCCTTTTTACACTGGGGTTATTTACCCCACATTATTATGTTTTTTGGTTCTGTGCTATTCTCTTCAAAGCAAACAAACCAGCGCGTCTTTATTTGTTGCTTAGTGACGGTTGTGTTGAAGTAAGCCAAAAAATGCGCAGGTGCTGCTCAATTCGGCTATATTTAATATTCATATTGACTTGTGAGTCTGCGCAGATTACATAAACTTCACCAGCAAATTGAGTGAACATAATTTTTGAAACATAACCTGCCAAACTGCCTTGTGATTTGACATCGTTACCCTCCACGGTTGATTTTTACCCGCATTTTACAGGTGTTCATTCCAAACCCTGTCATTATGAAATTGCATAGAACATCTTGTGTGTAAAAGCAAACTGTTTAATTACGTTATGAAAATATAGTATAGCCTAGTAGAGCTCAACTAAAGTTGTATTCGTTTGCAAAATGGTAATGTTAGTAGCGTTATACAAGTTGTATTTGGAATAATAAAAAGTACGTTCGATTCAGTGGAAATAACGCTAACAACGTTAAAATAAAAACAAGTCAGTCATGTCAGGCTTATTAACAGTCCCAAGCTTTAGATATCGATACTTGTGCCAATTAAATGAAGGTTATCATAACGCTACTTTATAAGATTCGGTAACGCTTTAGGTTACAGCCCGGAAAGTACTGCGTAATTACAACGAATTTACAGCGTAACTTTCGATAATTATAGTGTACCCAGGGGTTAAATTGGGCCGGGGCCGTCCAGGGCTGAGCCCCGGCACATAGGCTTATCAGGGCTCGACATTAACGCTTAATTTTTTGAAGGGGCAAGAGAAAGAGAGTTTTACTTGTCCTGATTAAAACATCAATAACAAAAATAGCTAGGGAATCACCAAAACGCAAGCATGATTCTATTACATTTAGTGTAAGTGGCGATTGATAATGGATAATAATAATATATAATGTATAATGTGCTGACGGTAACAAGGTTGCGCTGTTGAGGCTCGCGCAGCCTCTCGAGGAGAAATCGAAACAAATGAGTGCAGCACAAAGAAAACATGCTGCTGTAAAAATTCAAAATGTGGAGTTTTTTTTTATATTCATAACAGATACCAGACTGTCCTCCAAAAAAAAAAAACGACCCTATAGGTCGTTTTTCAAGCACCTTATTTGACCTATATTTACGTTTTAAAGTCATGCGCCCTCTAGCGGGCGTAAAAATGATGACAGTGTCGTGTTATGTCTGTAGTCATGAAATGACGTATGACTGTCATTACCAATCAAAATGCGTGTTCATTTAAATGCAATGTGTGGAATTTTTTACACCATTTGTCCTATTTCCATTTAGCAAAACTCATTTTTTTTTTTTTTTTATTAACGACTACACCCACCCCACCCCTAAACCTACCCTTAGTGATTTATAGTGCATATACACTCTATGGGTCGTATTTCAGGGAAGTGACAAACGACCTATATAGGCGTATTGGTTGGAGAACATGTATGATACAGTTACGTAACATCACACGACCAAGAGAGCTGTTTTCCACGTTATTGGAATCACGATTGAAAATGTGATACTACTTTTATACATTCAATAATAAGTTAATTAAGGGGGGGGGGGGATTCTCCCTGATAAGCGTGCGCACACACATCACTCAGAGCAAGAGCAAGAGGACGCCCATCAACGCGTTTCGTTCGGGATACGGAAGCGTTCGGGATACGGAATTCAATACAAGTTAACAAAGTCACTTACATTTTAGACGCATTACTGACTGCACTCAAAAAAATGAACTTTCACTGTTGTTAGTTTCACTCAAACCATCCTTGTTCACATTACTTAAAAAATTCATGTAACTACATGAACGTAAATTAACTGCGTTGTTTCTACCAAAAATGAGTACTGTCAGCTTTACTTAGTAAGTGTTTGTTCAGTCAACTTAACATTGCTGAGTGAAACACACAAATTAATGTTGACATAACTAACTGGGCAGTGGATCCGTAGTTCCCAGCATGCTTTGCAAGGGACTGCATTAGGAGAGTAAATTTAGGGATTAAAGTGTTATTTTATGTTTTTCAGTAAAGGGAAAGATGTTGTTAGTTTATGTTAGCGTTTAATGTTCAGTTATGTTGGACATTGGGAAACATGGGAGTTTCTGTAATGTTTTTGAATTTTGTGGTTACCATTATGCAGAAGAGTGTCGCCTGTGTTTAGGCTGTGAGCACTCATATATGCATGTTTAGGATGAAATTCCTGCTCTCAATTCAATTGAGTTTGTTCAATGAGTTATTTTCTGAGTGCATTTTGTAGAGAAAATAGTTCATTTAATAAGGTAAATTAAGTCAATAAATGTGTTCACCTTATGTAATAAACATAACATTATTAAGTAAACTGCACATATAAATATTATGTAACAGTGACATTCAAATGATTTGTATTTACTCAAAGAAATTTTGTCAGCTTTATTTGAATTTCTTTTGTTCATACAACTAAATTGTCATTTGTACAAATTACGCAATATAGTTGCCTGGAACCACTTGACACTTCTTTTTTAAGTAAATCCAACAATTAATTTTTTTGAGTGTGTTTTTGTTCTATTTCAGCAGCAAATCACAGCAGAACCATAGCGCATCTCTCACAGCGACATTCAGCTGCGTTTTATTACTGAATGATTCAGCGTTTTGAACGAATCGGTTGAGTCAAAGATTCAATGGCCCATTCCAAAACACCTGCCTCATTCTTGAATGAATCAGCCGTTTGAACAAATCGTTTGAATGAATAACTAGGACAGTCACATGCCGCCACCTACTGGCGGTTCAGTTTCATGTTTAAATTTTCCCAACATTTCTTATTTGTATATTCAAAAATATTTAAAGAATATCATAACATTATTTAATGCAGTTGTAATTTTTCAGTGTAAATTATTTAATTTGATTCGTAACAGTCCTGCTTTATTTTTCTTATTGAATTTATTGATCAAATGTAAAAAAAATTAAATAAAAGATGAAGCATGTAATAAGATTAGGGGGAAAAAATGCCCTTGGGGTAAATATCACAAATATGCAGATATAAATATGCAAAAGCTGATGGAACACTGTTGAGAATATAGCTTCAGAATAAATTATATTTACACCAAAAAAAAAAAAAAAATCCAATTTTTTCGAGACAAGCTAATTTTTTGCTTGGACAAGTGACCAATTTACTTGTCCAAAGGACAAGCACATGACAAGGCTTAATGTCGAACCCTGTATTTTGTATTGATATGCTCTCCTTTAGGCCTACAGAAAGACTTTATTGTTATCAGATGTAGCTTTGCACACTGCCAGCATCTAGAATGATTTTGATCTGCATTTTAGTGTTCATAACAGAGGGCTCTGTCAACTTATTTTTTACAGTTTGTCAATTTATAAGATTTTGTAGGCTTTGCATACACATGTGCACTCCTCAAAAGCCTGAAACCACAAAGCCCCCCCACATAACAAATCCCAATTTAACCCGAGTGTACCTATAAAGTAAGTACGTTTAAGTATAGGGGAACAATATGTAAAGTCTTGGGAATAAAGGGGTAACAACCAGGAAAATAACAAATTATTTATACTGTAGCCTAAGTATTTTAGAACTAAGGGGTACTTATACTATTATGATAGACAACAATCTTACGTTTGGGAGCAATTTAGCGAGAAAATGCACTGATTAAGTTGTTTCAAGGCAAGTAGAAAGAACTATTGCAATCTTTTTTATTACATGGGGAAATATGCTTTTGTTTCATGTAGTTACAGGGTAAGTATGACATTGCGGGCCGTAAATTAAAGTGGTGCTTGTTACACTCTTGTTTCATGTAGGCTAGTTACAGGGTAAGTAATTAAAAAAAAACGCAAACAATCTGTTATCACTCGGAAACCTTTATTTGAAAAACTTATTTCAAAACAGATTTAAATTTACAACACTTCTTATTCGTTTCTCTTGCTTGGCTACCTCCTCCTCTTGTTCCTCTTCTTCTTTTTCTTTCTTTCCACTGATGAATCTTAAGAGAGAATCCCATGTCATTCATTTGCTATCCTGTATTAAAAGAAAATACAGTACACCCGGAAATGCGCTCACCGTTTACTCATCTTTTACCCTCATGCCATCTGAGATGTATACGACTTTCCTTCTTAGGATAAACACAAACAAAGGTTTTTAGAAAAATAAATCATATCTGGGAACGCTTTATAATGCAAGCTCATGTGTTCCTAAAAGTCGAAGCATCAAACAGCACATACAGCAATAACTACAGTAATCCATACGACCCCGATGGATGAATCAATGTCTTCTGAAGTGAAACGATACGTAATTGTAAGAAAAATACCAAATATTTTAAAATTTTAAACTTTCGAACAACTGTCACCTGCGCGTGCATGAGAGGGTTGAGAGTTCATGCTTGACGTAACTTGAAGCGTGACTTAAGCCTGCCAAGAAACTCACGCGAAAAGTCACGCGGATGTCGGATGCCGTCAGTTTTTTTTTTTGTTTGTTTGTTTTTTTTATTAATGCTCACAACAAAATACACAGAATAACAGATAATGATAATGAGAAACAAACAAGACAGAATAACAGAATCTCCCGCGAGAACGTCATGAAAGCTTCACGTTGCTCATTACAATATGCTTCGTCGAACGCAAAGTCGACTCTCATGCAGGCGCTGGTGACAGTTGTTCGGAAGCGAAAAGATGAATAGCCTAAACCATGAGAAAATTTCTGGGTGTACTGTATTTTCTTTTAATACTGAATAGCAATGGGATTCCTTCTTAAGATTCATCAGTTGAGAAACAAGAGGAGGAGGAAGCCCAGCAAGAGAAACAACAACCAAAAAAGGACAAAACGTGTTACTTTCTGTCAGGACTTTAGAATTTGAAATGAAAAGTTGATTTAAAAAAAAAAAAAAAATGAATAAATGAATAATAAGTGTTGTAGACCTGTTTTAAATTAAGTTGTTTTTCAAATAAATGTTTCGGAGTCAGTGATATCAGATTGTTTTTTTTATTATTATTATTACTTAGGCTACCCTGTAACTACATGAAACAAAAGCATATTTCCCCATGTATTAAAAAAGATTGCAGTAGTTCTTTCTACTTGCCTTGAAACAACTTAATCAGTGCACTTTCTAGCTTAATTGCTCCCAAACGTAAGATTGTTGTCTATCTTAATATTATAAGTACCCCTTAGTTCTAAAATACTTGCAGTATAAATAATTTGTTATTTTCCTGGTTGTTACCCCTTTATTCCCAAGACTTTACATATTGTTCCCCTATAGGCTACTTACACGTACTTACTTTATAGGTACACTATAATTATCGAAAGTTACGCTGTAAATTCATTGTAATTATGCAGTACTTTCCGGGCTGTAATCTAAAGCGTTACCTAAGATTCTTACATTAAGGCATGCGGGCAGACCTAGCGGAGATGACTCTCATCCGTCGTGCACTCTTCCCAGGAGCGTTGCAAGTGGTGTGAAGCCAGGAGGTCGGAGTTTTTTTTTTTTTTTTTTTTTTGGACAACGGAGAAGGCGTCGTATGATTCTCTAGATTTCATTCATCATGACCCTGTCCAAAGACTGTCCTCTCAGACCCCTCCCCCCTCCCCAAAACACTTTCTCATCGGATCTACGCGAATCTCGTAGGTGACCCATTTTGATCTCAAAAAGGTGAATTCTCACCTAAAGGTGAGGAGTTTGCATCTATGCTTTTGAAATAAGGCTGTAACATAACAAAATGTGGAAAAAGTGAAGCGCTGTGAATACTTTCCGGATGCACTGTATGTATCAAACAAATACACAAAATACCACATGTGAAAATCTGAGCTCTTAGTATAAATACTAGAGTACTAACAACACTCTAGACGTTATTGTGTTATGAAATTCATTCTTTAAAGACTGATATTAATTTACGGTGTTGTAGGAAACTGCATTACGCATAGTGTGTTATAGCAATGAAATTCTGTATTTACAGTCTCAGTTAAACATTCTGTCTAGCACATTCAAGTTCATCAGTCCATCCACTTTATTACCTGTGCAGGTGACAGTTATAAAACTATGTTAGTTATAAAATGATTATATATGTATTTCAGTGAGTTGATTAATTTGCTAGAAAAGTGCTTCATTTCAGTGACCTTCAGCTCAATTCTCAATATACTGATTTGAACCAGTTCTTTATACATTTTTCTTCTAAAAAATTGTTAGTGCATTAGTAACATATTGCATTGTTCTTTTGTCTTGCCATATTTTCCATCAGCTATATTAAAAATTATTTAATTTTCCCAGTAATTCCGCTGATGTAACTGCTGTGCTTATACTTGTGAGGATCTCCATTAGAGTTATTGTTCCAACTAATTATTGCATGCATTAACTAATTACTGCTAATGCAAACACCTTTAGCTATTTTTAATTTTTAATTAAGACATTATTTGTTTTAATTAGTGTATAAATATTTTTTTTATTATTATTATTAACCATCCTACAAGTTGGTTCTTAAGGGTTTGTAAATATTTAGTAGAAATTAGGCCCTCGTGAGTAAGCAAACCAAATACACACACACCTCATTTTCAGGAGAGAAAAAAACTTTTTGAGCATTTCTTAGATAAGACACAAGACCATTTGACACAGTGGCTGAAACGCCCATGTTTTCTCAGACTCGGAGTTGGTCTAAGATTACTGCTCTCTGCTCCTGCTCATAGAATGGCAATTAAGAGGATCTGACAAGCAGAAACTTATATTTGATTCAAGATTAGCAGCTTATACAAATAAAATCTGCTGTATATAGTATATTTACAGTGGTTTACAAAAGGATTCTGACACTTTACTAAATCTCTCAGTTTACTCAATCCCTGCAGATCCTGAACTGAAATTGAGCTCTCTGGGATGTTTGTATTTCTAAACACTGAAACTCAATATTATTTAAATGTGACTGTCATAGAAATGTAATGTTTTTGTTTTCCAGAATTTGTTTCAAAAAAAAAAAAAAAACCTGAAATGTGTTGTTTGAATAAGAATTCAGACCCTTTGTCACAGAAGTTTTAGGTTTCCACAGATGGAAAACGATTTTGTTAATGAGGACACAAATGCCATCAAATTGACCTCTACCTGTGAATCATCAAAATAACTGTAGCATTTTCTAGATAATATCCCCACAGTTAAGGGTTCATTATTCTAGCTGTGAATCTTAAGGACTGCTGTGAAAATTACAAGTTAAGAGCATTCCTGAGTCCAAGTAAAAGTAAACCAAATAGATACATTTTGGAAAAACATATAAAAAACTATGTCCGAGTGTTTGGAATCAAGCCGCCCAGACATTGCCTAGAAAAAGGCATCCCTCAAAATGCCCCCCTGTGCGAAACCAGAAATCTTCCAAGACAACCGCAGAGAGGCCAAAAATCACTTTACAAGATCAACAGTATTCAGTCATTAACAGATTAAATGCGCACCAGCCAACCAATCCTGCATAACACTGGCCGGTAGGGGAGAGTGACAGCAAGGAGCCATTCTTAAAAAAGAACCATACAAAAGCATGTCAGGAGTTTGCCAAAACGCATAATAGTGGTGCAACTGCAATGTGGAAATAATCAGGTCTTGGTCAGCCTAAAACAATCTGGATGGCACAAATATATATCTGGCCACACCACAAAAAAAAAAACACAAACAAAAAAACATCCATATGCTGATGAAAGATGTAGGGCTTCTCTTCATCAACTGGACATATTCATGAAAGCAGAATGATGGATGGTGCAAAAATACAGAAAGGTACTGAAATACAAGGCTGCAAAATTAATCGCAATAGAATCAAAATTGCAATATGGAAGAGTCTGATTATTAAAGGCTGAAATTGAACTGAATAAAACAATAATTAATTAAAATATGTAGAGAGTTTACAGCATTTCAACAGAGTGTAAAACTATTGCGATCTGCACACAAAATATCCTCCAAACAGTCTTGAGGGTTGAAAGTTATAAATTTACAACAAAAACATAAATTTCAAAATTTAATATAATAACAATAAATCAGTATTATATTACAATGAGATAATATTTAAGATGAAATTGTTAAAATAACTGTATGAATAGAAAGTAGATGGTGACCCTCTCACAGCTAAAGTGGATAGAGATCCAGTCCAACTTAAGTTCAGGTATAATGTAAATGGCAAAAGAACTGGGTTCTTTTTCACTCAGTTCACATTTGGCTCAACTGAAAAAAATCTAAGTTACTCTTTCTGTTAGAAGGAAAGCTTGGGCAAAACAGGACTTAGTTTGAAGACAAAGACTTGCTAGTTTGTAGTTTTTGCACACCCGTTTCAACCTGAGAGCTGCCATCTCGATGTACTTTTATGCCTTTTTTGTTCAGTTAAACAGCAACAATAACAGTGGTTTAATGTTTATTGCAATATTTGGCAAATACTTTTTTTGCACCAGTATTAAAAATCTTTACTATTTTGTCTAAATACTTTAAATAAAAAAAACCCCCTAAAAACTAAAATCAATCTGTAACGTACTGCTCCGAGACTCGAAGGTTGAGGATCTAAACGCAGTTCATTGAAAAGGGTAATCCACAACCGTAATCCAATGTACAGGCAAAGGTCAAAACACAGGCAGGCAATCCAAACAAACAAACAAACACCAAACAAGGCAGGGTACACAGGCAAAGGGAAATCCAGAACACGGGGCAGAATAAACCAGGACACGGGGAAACAAGATAGAAGGAACCAGAGAAATGCTCAGAATTGCAGTTACACATACAGTACTTCGCAGGGAATGACTGAGAGAACCAGGCTTATTTAGGCAGGGTGAACAAGGCTGATGAGCTTAACAAGGTAACGAGATAACAGGATAACAAGGCAGAGTGGTCCAATGAGTGTCCATGGTAACTAACAAGGGGAACAGCAGCAAGGAAACAAGAGGTGAACACACAATAATGGAGACACAGGGAACACAGACAGGGATCGTGACACAATCATTTTAAATGCTACAACATTATAATGTACAGCATGAAAAAACTATATTAGTTTTAAAATTTGCTAAAGATTACATTAACAGTGTTATTAAATTATCTATTCTTTAATTATTATCTAAATGTAATAATTAAATGTGCAATTAAATAACAATATTGACCTAAAAATATGACAACTAATAACTGTTTTGGTACCGATATATAGCACACATCCCTAAAATTATGCAGTCCTATCAGGAGAACCTGTTTTAGTCTACCAAATAGCCAATTTTTGAGAGAAAGTTCATCCTTCAGAAGGTCAGTGATTCCAGACGCAAGGCTAAACAAACATCGCAGTGGCACGAGAACACAAATATATCTTACAATGACCCAATCAAAGTTCAGAGCTCAATCCAACTGAGAATCTGTGCTACTACTTGAAAATGGCAGTAGACAGGTGTGAACCAAGTAACCGGAACAACCTGGAGCAAATCTGCCAGGATTAATGTGCCAAAATCACACCTGAGCAGAGTGCACAGCTAATTTATCCTTCACCCAAAAGACTTAATGCAGTCATTGCTGCACGTGTGCCACTCACTGCGTGCTATGCAATGTTTTTTGTCAATGTTCATAAAAAAAAAAAAGAAAAAAAAAGAAAAAAAAAAAAGAACAAAAAATGAAATTGGAGTTTCAGCAAAAAAATACCACAGAGAATCTGAATCGCAGTAGCATCACAGAGAAGTAAAGTTTGTGGTGAATTGATATGTACTTACTATGATGCTGGAGTGTCTTCGTTTAGAGTTTTATTGGGGATACGGGAGGGTGGATCTGGTGGTCGAGTGGGTGGCCGGCAGATGGAACTCTTCTCTGAGAAAGATCGTCCTTTCAGCCCCTGAGCCTCTCCTGTTACACACACACACACACACACACACACCTGTTACAACCATTTTAACTGACTGACTCATTGGAGCATGATTATTCTAAGTACTGTATGTGTTCTGCTTACCCTAGATCACAAGGGATTGTCATCCTGCTTCATGCACTATGATCATTCATACTTCTTGCCACACTGTTATTACATTACATATGATATGTCGTGTTTTATGTTGTTGTTATGCTAGTTGAACTAAATAACTAATTTGGCAGACAAAAGATTTATAATCAGGGAAGCAGTTTTGTAAAAATATATATAAACGAAATAAAAATACAAGAGTATGCCAAAGTAATTAAGTTTTTCTTTTTGTTTAAAAAATTACGAATTTTCTTTTTATGATATCAGGACAGTTTTATCACACCGACATTTTTTACTTTAGGGCTCCTCAAAATATCAAAATGAATTTTAATATAATATAGTAATAGTTTAATATAATATCATAAGAATATTTAATATAGATATATGATGATGTGTATTCAAGTCAATGTATATATATTTTTGAATAAATTAATAGACAGGTTAAAAAAACCATTGCCCTTTTGGCCTTCATTCATGTCACACAGGGTGGTGGATAGATTGGTCATTTGAATTTCTTGTTTACCGGTTGCTCTTTTGAGTTGTGGCCTGCTTCCTTGGAAAGACTGGGCTCGGTTCACTGTCACTCCTGATTCCCCATTGGTTGTCACCATGGCATCTGATCTCTGACCATCCTGTATCCTAACATCAGCATCCAAGGACCGGAGAGCAGGTCTGGGGTTAACAGGCTTCCGAGATGTCGGAGAGGAGAGTGGAATGGATGGAGGAGAGATGGAAGGAGGTGCCAGTTTTGTTCTTTGATGAGGAACCGGACTGGTGAGGCCACTGTCTCCCTCAGGTTCGCCGTCAATATGGGTGGCGCCGTTTTGCTCTCGCCCTGCGAAGCACAGAGTCAGTCAATGCAGGCAGTTTAGATAAAGCACTACTAAATGTCTGCTGGGTCAGAAGTACGATTACAAGTTTAGCCCTGAACATTCCCCCGAGGGGAGATTGTATCAGGGGTGTCGTTAAAACTTTAAATTTCCTGTTCTTGTAGTTTTGGCTTAAAAAAGGGAGGTTGTGATAGTTCTGATAAATAAAGAGAACAGCTCTAACAGACGCTCTGTCTTCTTGTATTTCCACAATACGAGAAATACAAGCCAATAAAGCCTGAACTAGTCAAAATCAAATTACTCAAAGTGAGTCATATCATTCCAATAGCTTCAACACAACCAGAACATAATGGAAGCTTTAAACTGAAAGGAAACTTATCTGAAGAAGCCATGAGCTGCTTTACCCAAACACGCTGATTGTTATCAGCTCAAGCCACACGGTCAAAGTCTATCTCCGTCAGGCTGGATTGTTTTTTGTTTTTTTTCCTTCCGATCTCTTTATAAAGAAATTACATTTTTTATGTCTGGAATTAGCATTATTACATCGAAATGATAAAAGATAACTTTAATTTCAGATAAACTAAGAGGCATTTACACCAGACTCTATTGTTTCTTTCACACAATATGGTTTTTATGCAGGGGAAAGTGCTTTTATAGTCTTTGCTTATTTAACTGAGAAAAATATGAGTCAGAGACAAAAAAAAGGCAAGAATGAAACACAAACTGATTTACAATCTGGTTTGACTCCAGTTTAGTGTGTGAACAGATGAAATCAGTCTCATAAGAAAGGTTGCTATGGTGAGAACCAAGGACATGAGTGTAAAACACAGCTGTGTGTGTGTGTGTGTGTGTGTGTGTGTGTGTGTGTGTGTGTGTGAGAACAGTATCAGTCAAAACAACCAGCTGTGTGCGAACTAGCCAAACTGGACATGGAGACATTTGCATGAAAATGCATTCACAAACACATTCGCATTTTGGCAGGGGTTCCCAAATACACAGTTGGTCCTAATACTCCATGACTGTATCTGTATTCTCAACAAAAACACAGAAACGCACACACACAGGGACAAGTTTACTGACCATAAAGATCCAAGATTCACTGAAACTCAACAGGTGGTTTGACGCTCACACACGCACAAACAAACACACATATCCCGCCACCAGCAAAAAAAAAGAAAAAAAAAAAGAAAAGAAAACTGGAAACGAACAGTTATGATTTACTCAGATTAATGATTTGATTGAAAAATACAACAGAAGGGGAGAAAAATTTATTCCACTGATCTGAACAAGCAAATATCCAGCATGCTTTAATAAGCCAAATTTCATGAATATACAAATGAACCAGAAAGTCATATTAATGGATTAATGCACACATTCGTTTTTGATAAAGAGAGAGAGGGAAAGCTCAAAAAATAAAAATAGCTTATTAGAGGGAAAAAGGTCCAAAAGCCAATTGAAAACAGATTGAGAGAGACTCGTAAACACATGCAGGCATTAGCTCGCAGACACACTGGGTAGCGCTCTTGGACACACACGATGACATACCAACACTCGTACGCACGCACTCCCGCACACACACTCTGAGACCCATAGGTGCTGATGCACGCACACGCTTGCTGCAGAAGGGCAGGTAGTCGTTTAGTTTTCATGCTCTAGTGAGTGTACCATTAGCTTGACTGTTGTTAAACACTACAAAACACGGCTCACAATGAGGGGAGGACAACATGTCAGAGAACGAGTATTTATCAAGGCAGACACACATACACACGCCCTGAGATCCTGCAGATTTAATCATACAATTCACAATGTGCATTGAGAAGGGCTTCTAAACTGGCACATGAGGAGTATGTGTGTAAGATAGAAAGATCTGGGAGGACTGGTTGTATTTTCTTCATTTAGAGAAAATCACTTAAGGAGAAACAGATCTAGTCTGAGGTCCCTTCCAGAACCTATGAAACCCGATCAGCTGTTATGTGTGTGCGCTCGCTAATAACTTCAATGTTTAGGTGTGTGTATTGTATTTAAGCTCGCAGTACAAGAACAGGCTTTGCAAAAAAGGTAAAAGCAAAAAAGGAACATGTTAAAGACTAAAAGCAAAAAAAGAAAAATATTGAGGCAGACAAAAAAGCACAATATATAGATATAGATCTGAAACACAATATTGTATGTCTTAACTGAGATATATAGATCTTTATAAAAAAGTAATATTTAAAAAACAAAAACAAAAATCCAATCTACAAAAAATCATTTTTCATCTATGCTAAAGATAAATCCTTACAAATATAATTCACATTCAAATTAATTCACTGATAAGGCAAAAAAAGCATTATATAATGATGAAATGATGATGCCGATGATGATGATGATGATGCCTATGATGTTGAAGGCTATTTACGCTCAAAAACTGGAGGCTGAAGGCCGGGGTAGAGACGGGGTGGGCGTTTTGAGATCGTGATTGGCTGCCGTCTTCGTGGCGTCACCCTTGGAGGTGGGATAGGAGGCAGTATGGTTTCTTCAGGAGGACCTTTAAAGATCTGAGAACATCAGAGACGGCAGTAATTACAAAAAAATACGACATCATTAACATCATTAAACTGCCATCATCAACCACCACTGAAAAGGTGACCAAATGTTTTTCAAATTGTTCTCTTATGAATCACACAGCATTTTTGTTTTTATTTCAAAATATTTTAGAGTGCAAATATAGCAGTTCTCAATAGAAACTGTTTTCTGAGCATTTTGCGTGTATAATAATAGAGACACAGATAAACTGTCCGTTGATCAGTTGGAAAGGGGCATGTCTGACCTTGCTGTAGTCCTCAATAAGGATTTCCATGACGATGTTCTGGAACTTAATATCCAACATGGCCGCCACTGTCTCCTCCTCAGCTCTCATGAGAGTGGGGCCAAATATTACACCCATATTTGACACAGTCATCAGATTTTCACTGCTATGGCTGCAAACACTAAAAAAACAACAGAGATAATGTACTGAGCTTTGGTATAGGATATATGGATTGTTTCTGTCATAAGTACTGTACAGCTTTTAATAAAACTAATAAATGGTTACAGTGTCTGACTCTGCTACCTATCAGGGCCAGAGTGAGAAAGTTTTGGGAAGTCTTTCCTTATTGGACCAGAGTGTTGTTGTTACTAGATCGTACATTTGTTATACAATGTATTTTTTTTTTTAAAAAACTTAAAACATAAAAAAAAACTTGACAGGGCAAGTACAAATCTGAACTACTAAAAGAAACCGTTGAGCCCTGTGTCATCATGTGCTGATCCATGCTTGACTGCAACTTAAATATTTGCAGGCTTAATTAACTTTACACATTATTAATATAATATTACTTTCATTTATATTTAGTATATGAGCTTTAGTATAAAGTTCAAGCTACTGTATGTGAATATGTTACTCAAAATATTTTATACACACACAAAATGAAGCATAGATCAGGTGACTTAGTGTCAGGTTTGTCAGAACACAAAACTTTCACACACAACCTGTCACATTAACCACAATACAACTCAAATATATAATTATAAAGGTACACCCAAGCAAGCTGGGTAGCGGTTAGAAAAATCACAGTCTGCGTGTATGTGTGTGTGTGTGTGTGTGTGTGTGTGTGAGCATTAGCAGGTCTGTGTGCACGCATGCCTGCAAGTGTGTCTGTGTTACCTGACCAGGTGTTTGATTAGCAGTTCCAGCATATCTCTGTTACGCTCTGGGAGTTTGTAAACAAGCGAGTGAACCGCCCCTAACCGATAGTCCAGATTCTCCGACTCTGAGAAAAAAAATTGGGAAAAGTCACACACACACTATAGATGGACATGATCCACATATTGCCTCATTAACATAATTGTTGTGCCAGTTTGTGTTGAGTCACACCCACGGAAAGAGTGGTTCATGCTACATTTCACTGCCACAAATCCCATTACATGGGAAACAAATGAATAGACTTTGAAGAATGCAGTGTGAAGGCAGAACGAAGCAGACAGTACATGTCAGTGCACTTCTCTGCCTACACTAAGACTAATAGAGCTGTTAAAGCTAATAGAGCCATTTGATTGTTAGCAAGCTAGTGGTTTCTAGAAGTGTTTGTTTATTTTCTCACCGCAGACATCTTACGACAGTTTGCTAAATGTCTTTCAACTTGTCTAAAGATAACTTGTAAAATCCTAAAAGGATCAGTGCAGACGCATTTAATGTGAAATGTGGGATAAACACAGCTTTATCTGAAAATACAGCCTGTGGCAAACTGTAACAAAGCTTACTTTACAGAGAGCAAAACAAACACGTATACTTTTTGAATTCTGTACAGCGATTGTAAGAGACAATGTAGCTTCTTTAAAAGAGTCGAATGAGTCCTCTCGACGTCTTTAATATATAAAAACATAAGAAATTCTACAACACGACAGAATGGAGTTCACTTGGGCCAATTGAGTAAAGCGCATCAAAGCAAGCCGTAAATCTCTCGACAGGTGTAGCCCTTTCCTCTGCCCTGCTGCGTTTGTTTAGCTGTGTGTAATCCGAGCGCAAGCCAAGTATGCAGACAAGCTATAATAATCAAAGCTGCTTTAATGGCTTCTAATCTTATTATGGGCAGGATTACAATACAGCACTTTCAACACAATTTGTTGAATATGCTCAAAGCTGGACGCACACTCACTCATTCAGACACAATGGAATCGCACACACACACATGCTGGGTTTTCATGGTTTGTGGGGACTTTCCATAGACAATGATTTTCATACTGTACAAACTGTATATTCTATTCTATTCCTTAACCCTATCCCCTATTTTTACTTTTTCAATTTAGTATGATTTATAAGCTGTTTTCCAAAAAATGTCCCACAAGGTCAAAAATGACTGGTATTACTATCTCTGTGGGGACATTTGGTCTCCATAACTTAGGGTATACATGAAACACACACACACACAGGAGGATATAAAAAGAATGGTTTTGACTAATTTCGGATTGGATGAGTTGCATTATATAGTGCTAAATTGCTGGCAACTGTACACATCTACAATTATGCTAATGAACTATATTACTTACAAGAATAGCTTATTCTGAATATTACTATTTATTGAACATTGGTGTCTTCTATCTTCTATGCTATTGCTGTCGTTTTATAAAAGTAATAAGCCACTTGAAGCCATACATTTTACCTAGATTAAGAGGGTTTTAGACCTAATAATACCCCTCTCCGTTGTAAAATCACTGTAAAACATGCCCTTAAGTGGCTTATTGTTTTAAACAAAAAGAAAGACCATGCATAACCAGTACAGTACAGGCAGTGCAGGCCAGTTTTGGCGATGACATGAAGTGTAAAACATTACAAAAGATTAATCTGTAAACACAAGACCAGTGAAAGAGGCTATTTTTCTTTTAATGATATGTCCATGTAAATGTCAGTCTTGAAAAGGCCTTTTACTCGGCCAATCGCATGCTTGACTACAGCAGAGTGAGCGCAGGCACTCGGGGACTGTGACAGGGGTTTTCTGTAGGACTACAGACAACTTAAGTCTAAATGCAGAAATAAGGTGCAATTTACCCTGGTTAAATGTGTTTATCATTTTATTCAGTGTGGAACAGAAACTCGTTAATACTGCAATAACTTGCTTTGGTTCATAATTCAGAATTATATTTAACTGCATGTAAGACATAGCTTACATTATTACTGCAAAGTAATATTTCTAGTTTACAAGACATTTCCTCTGTCTATGTGATTCAATTTTTTTCTTTGATACCTTAGTTTTATTTCATGAAGCTGTTAATTTGTTACCTGAGGTATCCATTTATTATTGATACCAAGATACTGGCATACCTAAAGTTAACATTTTGATTCAATCCTAATTGAATCAAATTAGTTTCTCTTTTCTCATATTATACTGAATAACATTTATGATTATGAGTAATATTATTGAAATTGCTTTTGGAAAAAAGTAACACACATACAGTTCCGTTCAAAAGTTTGGGGTCGGTAAGATTTTTTAAATGTTTTTTAAAGAAGTCAAAAACATTTAAAAATGTGAAATGGTATTACAATGTAAAATAATTATTTTCTATTTTAATATATTTTAAAATGTAATTTATTCCTGTGATGGCAAAGCTGAATTTTCAGCATCATTACTCCAAGTCTTTAGTGTCACACGATCCTTCAGAAATCATTCTAATATGCTGATTTTGTGCTCAAGAAATATTTTTTTGTTGATAACAGTTGTGCTGCTTAATATTTTAGTGAAAACTGTGATCCATTTTTTTCAGGATTCTTTGATGAATAGAAAGTTCAAAAGAACAGCAATGAAATAGAAACATTTTGTAACATTATAAACGCCTTTACTGTCAGTTTTGAATAATATAATGTATCCTTGCTAAATAAAAATATTCATTTCTTTCAAAAATTACCGACCTCCAAACTTTTTAACGATAATGTATTCTTTGATGTGTGTCATTCAAATGTATAAAACATGTTTTATAGGGTTAACAAAGCAAAATGGTTGAGAATCACTGAGGTGCTTTTTTGTACAGTGCTAAAAGAGCAAACTTTGGCACGTTTTTCCCCTCTTTTAGAGCTATGCTTGTGTTGAACTAGACAGACCCACATAACAGATGGAAAATACATATAAGCACAGAAAAGTGTATGTCTATCTGTTTGTCAGGATGGACATGTGGGTTTGTGTATCTGGCTAGATGCGTTTCTGTCATACTTGCAGCTAAGATTAATTCTCCATGCAGGCTGTAGGTCATCAGAGGTTCACTCAGACTCCTGGAAAAACATATGTAAATGTACAGTACACAAACAAACATTAAATCAAATGACCAAAAAGAAGTAGTTATTAAACATAATGAAATAATTTGTTTAACTCACCGCAGATAGAATTTCAAAGCACTAGTGATGGTCTTAATGTCCATGTCAGTGGAATTGAAATCTACATCAGCTGGACACTTTGGGTCTGCAGAGAGAGGAGGACATATTAAGACAGAGAGAGAGAGAGAAAGAGAGATAAACGGCCTTCCTCAGATTGTTGTTGTTTTTCAGTATGTGTCAGGGATTTTGTAGCTGTTCAAGGACGCTCTCATGGACGTATATCTGTGCTTTGGTTTTCTCAGTGTTTGCAAGTTCACAAAGCTTACTGCAGACATTAAACACAGATTCACGAGTCATTAAATTTATCATCCACATAAAACGTGATAAGCCTCTTGACAAGAAATAAAGCTTGTTTGTATATTTGGTTGTAAATGTTTGTGTATAAATATGGTTTGCTAGTTTTCAACAGAAACACAGTAAGTGTATGTATGTGTGTGTGTATGTGTGTGAGAGCATGTTCGTATGTCTTCCCCTGTACACACACACACCCACAGCAGATGTTCTTTTGGCCATTTCCTCACCAAAGAAGGCATTCAGAAGTTTTTGTACTTGAATATTGCTGCCCACAGTCCTGTAGACCCCTTCCTGAGTCAGCCCTACCAGAAAGAAACAGAAGAAGAGAGAAACCAAAAAAAAAAAAAAAGGAAAGAGAAACATAAAACATGATTTATTGACTGAGAAAATTGGAGAACCTGGCATGAAGGAGAAAGAAAGGGGGAGTGTCTAACAGTGGAAAAGTACAGCTTTACCGAAAAATGTCAGCAGCGGTGGAACTGGCCCGTTTTAGGTTCGTTAGCAATGCAACTGAAAGTTTACTTATTGTTAACATACACCATGTTGTGCCTGATGACAAGGCTGGACTTGTAACGGCACTCAGAGACTGACAAACACATACATCAACACTTCAAAGAGAACCGTTGGTGCTCAGTGATCCCGCAGTTAACCTTATGGTGCAATTGTGCTTATTAATAAGCATGAACCGCCTCTTCACGATTTTACTGTCGTACTTTAGCAGCCTCTAGCATGGAAACACCACAGCCAGATTTCAAATTACTTGCCATGTTGGAGAAAAGTGACACTTCTGCTATCAATTTACATATGTGCACATTTTTTTTCTCTTTTACTTAGTATGATATATTATTGATAAAAACCTGCATGTTTTCCATTTACAGTTGGCTCAAATCACTGGACACGCAGACGTGAACACTAATGGTGTGCTGCTGCCCTCTGCTGGCTACACTTGAGACATGAATCCAATAAAAAATAGTGACATTGTGCTTGTCTTTCCATCTCTGATTAATTAAAGCACATGGTGGCAATAAAGTGCAAAAACAGGACCGAAAGTCAGTCATTTCAGAACAGGTGACAAAATTGTTACATATTTATAAGATCATTCCAGAAACTAAAATAAACAACTGTTATTTTTGTTATTCTAATGTGTGAAGGCACCTTTTGTTTCCACAAAGTTGATGCATTTTCTGACGAACTTGAAGCCGAGGTCATTCAGGTCCACTGAGAAAAAAAAGAAAAGAAAAAAAAATTTATATTACATTTAATAAACACTGTTCATCATCCCTGTATGCATTTCTCGGTAGGTTACTGCACACTATTTATGGTGTAATTATACATGTTATTGCACAGGCATGCAAATATCAGAATCTATTAAGCAGCATTTTCTCCATCTATTTTTAGAGTTTCATGTGTTCTGCAATTTTTCTCTTTTTAGAATTCATGTATTTTATACCTGATCAAAAAGTTGGGATATAATAAAAGCAAAGATTTAGATTTTAATCATTTTTAAATTCCACATCTAGTAGCTGACAAACATTACTGAAATAGTCTTGAAATACTACACACCTACACTACTGTCCAAAAGTTTGGTGTCTGTAAGAATTTTTAATGTTTTTGAAAGATGCTCATGACAGTTGTATTTATTTGATCAAAAAATCTAGTAAAAACTGTAACATTGTGAAATATTATTACAATTTAAAATACCTGTTTTCTTTTTTAATATATTTTAAAATGTAATTCATTCTTGTGATCATGGCAAAGCTGAAATTTCAGTATCATTACTCCAGTCTTCAATGTCACATGATCCTTCAGAAATCTTTTTAATAAGCTGATTATCAGTTGAAAACCATTGTGCTGCTTACTAACAGTTATACATTTTTTCAAGAATCTTGATGAATAGAAAGTTCAAAAGAACAGTATTTATTTGAAATAGATATCTTTTGTAACATTGTAAATGTTTTAACTGTCACTTTTGATCAATTTAATGCATCCTTTCTAAATAAAAGTATTCATTTCTTTAGAAAAAAATCTTACTGACCCCAAACTTTTGAACAGGAGTGTATCTATGTGCCATTCTTAGACTTATGTGAACATGTGAAAAAGAAAATTCCAAGGGAGCAGTCAACACTTTTTAGAAATGCTAAAATCAGAAATGCTATTCCTGTGAAACATTTAGCACATTCAGGTTTTCTGACATGTGGGCAGTATAATTATTATAATTAAGCAGAAAATAAAAGTCAGTGGTTTTCTGATACAAATAAGCATCTGTACTAATATACCATGAATTTATACTCACTCTCTGCCTGCTTTTGAATGGGTGAATGATAAATCTGGAACAGAAAACATGATCAGAATCAGAAACATGATCATATACAGTAGCAAGGGCTCTTAATGAGGAGTGAGGAGAGATAATGTTAAACCCACTGGTTCTTTGCCATCCATAGCCTCTATCCACTGCTTCCTGTTGACCTCAGAAATAGCCTGTAGCAGGACAGGGCTGCACCTACAGAAACACAACACAAAAAAGACTTAAGACAACTGCAATGGAGTAAATAAAGCACCTTGTTTGTGTGAATTTTCTCCAGTATCAAACAAATGCCTGCACATTGCAGAGCTCAACTTCACAGTTCAAGACGTAAACATGTTTTTACAGAAGAGTTCATGTAAGTGCTTTAACAAAAAATATAACCTTTCCAGTTTACTGACCCTCCTCTGGTCCTAATAAAACCTTTGAACAAACAGCCAAGAGAATGAGTAAATTTTAAAAACAGGACCCTCACCTTTCATTTGTCTCGATGTCAAAGCAGAAGCGTTTGTCAGTGGAGTCTGTTTTACGGCGTACACAGGACTTCAGTGTGAGCTGAGCTGTGGTCTGAGAAAAACAAATAGACAAATGTAAGAGAAAAGGGCTGACTCCACTTCACAAAGTAATAACTGTATCTGTAATAATTCTGCACCTGTTTGGTTCCTGTCTTTTGTTCCATTGGCACCATAATGAATAACTTGTTGTCCTTGAAGTATTTACAGTAATACTTTACCCAGGTTACGCCAAGAGCCCCTAGAGACAGAAAGACCAAAAGCAAATGTATCATTTGAATTATTGATTGGATATGATCCGATACACTGTTTTGTAAGGGATGATGTACAATCATCAATATTGCAAAATTAAATCCTGACCAGCTGACTGACCCAGACGTGACATGGAGCAGTCTTGTATGAACCCTTTTCTGGAGTTTATTCTGCTATAAAGACTGGTTGACTGTATGTTATCCCACTTATTGCAGTTACTTGTTAAATAAACAGTCATAAAATATTGATCTGAGTTTAAATTATTTTGTTATGTGAGAAAATGGAGATCGAGACATGACTCTAGCACAGCTACAAGAAATCTGGAGCCAACAAAAATCAATTATATAGTTTAGCGTCATTATAACACTCAATGCTGTTGTTGACCAAAGAGAAAGTTGTGTTATGAAGTCTTTTATCAACCATCGTAACTCATTAAGATTTGTGCTGTGTGTGGATACTGACCTTTAAAGACAATTACTAGCTACTCTTTCTTCTACATAGAAATATTTCTCACAGGTTAGAATAAAGGAATATTTTTTCTTTGACTGAGAGTCAATGGACTTCATCTGTGTCAGGCTGGTGATTACTACAGGCAACAATTTTGACTCATCCCAAAGTTTATAAAAATGAATGAGAAAGTTAATACAGTAATTCACTTTTAATGGAAACTTAGCAAGTTTTGAAAGTATGGTGTGACCGATATTCATGACCCGAAAGAATACCAAGAAGGAACATGGAAAGGATGCGATTTTACTGCATGCACAAGACCAACAAGCTTTTGTTGTTTTGCAAACTACATTTACTGGATTAACATGTTATCCATAAACAGAAGTAGTCCCACCTCAAAAAGAGTTTATAGTTTACAACTTTAGAGTTCAAAATAGCAGCAAACATGTTTTTACTGAAGAATTCATGTAAATACTTATATGAGCTTCATTCCTCCGGTCCACTTAACTACTAGGCTTTCATTATCAAGTGTTTTTCTGTTTCCTGCACATGTATGAACACTGAGAGACGAGTTGAAATGAATGTCTGTGTTAATGCACAACATCCCACACATGCAGTGCTGCAGAACTCACATTTCTCCTGCACATAGAGGTATCCCTCCATAGTCGCCTGGCCGTGTCTCATACAGATCTTTGCCGACCCCTTCATTCTCTTCATTAGCTCTTCCATCTCCTCTCTGGTGCTCTCAAAGTGGTTACGGGTCTATAACAACACCAGCAGCCAATAGAAAAAACACATACATATTACATACAGTCACATTACATACATTTACATATTAAAACAGATATGTTGATATAATTTGCTCCATAATATTAATTATAATTAATATTAATTACACTACTGTTCAAAAGTTTGGAGTTGGTATGTTTTTAAATAAGTACTTTTATTCAGCATAGATGCAATAAATTGATCAAAGTGACAGTAAGATGGCAGGATTTCTAATGTTAAAAAAAGATCTTATTTCAAATAAATTCTGTTCTTTTAAGCTTTCTATTCATCAAATGTATCACGGTTTCCACAAAAAATATTAAGCAGCAAAACTGTTTTCAACGTTGATAATAATAAATGTTTCATGAGCACCAAATCAGCATATTAAAATGATTTTTGAAGGATCATGTGACACTGAAGACTGGAGTATTTGAAAATATATTAAAATAGAAAAATAAGTTATTTTAAATTGTAACAATATTTCACAATATTGGAAATATTTCACAGCGCTGGGTGAACATAAGAGACATGTACATGTAAAATATTACAAAAATAATAATATTTTAAATTAATCAACATTAATGTATAAACCATATTAATAATTATTGGTGGAATACTGTTCATTTTTTTCATCATTTATTAAACCTGTATGTTCACAACACCACTGTGAATGCAATAAGTGAAACACACTTTGGATAAAACCATTTACTAAACGACCACTCAAAAATAATTTGAAAAAAAAAGAGTGAAGGACAAACCATATCTGGATGAAAGGTTAAAGTCATTATTGATCGGTAAAGCTCTCACATTCTGTAGACTGAGCTGAAGCTCCTGTTTATATGGGAGGAAGTCCTGAGTCATCTCCACAGTGAGATTATTCAGAGTTAGGATGCTCTGCAGAAAGGCTAAAACCTGCCAATCACACACACACACACAAGAACAACATGCTCTAGTCAATGCATTGTTTTTATCAGTATCATTAAAGTCTTCATTTGTGCACCTATAGATGCTTTCTTGTACACACATTCAACCATCTGTTACTAGGGGAGGGCGATATGACCAAATTCTTATTTTAACGATATGAGAGATTATATTTCACGATAACAATATATAACCACAATATAGTTATTTTATGTTATTTTATCTTATTTCTGTTATTAAAAATAAGAAAAAAGAAGCAAATTACAAACAATTAGGACAAATACAATATAACTATGAATTAAACAAATTAAGTTTTTCAGGTACAATAGGTTTATTTAACATGTAGTTAGAATTAGTACAGAAATTTAATAATCAAATGTAAAAATAAAATAGTGCATAGTCTTCACTGTATGAATTAAAAATAAATATATTCTTATTAAAGCTAAAAAAAAGTTATTCAGTCAAGAGCAGTAAGTTATTATCCCTTTTGTTTGATTCACATTAATGACGGAGCAGCAGGTAGGTTTATTAGGCTGCTGTCACTTTAAAGGGATAGTTCACCCAAAAATGAAAATTCTGTCATCATTTACTCACCCTCAAGTAGTTCCAAACCTGTATGAATTTCTTTGTTCTGCTGAACACAAAGAAAGATATCTGGATCAATGTCAGTAACCAAACAGATCTCACCCCCTATTGACTGCTTTTGGTTTGGTTTGGTTTGGTTTGGTTACTGACATTGATCCAAATATCTTTCTTTGTGTTCAGCAGAACAAAGAAATTCATACAGGTTTGGAACTACTTGAGGGTGAGTAAATGATGACAGAATTTTCATTTTTGGGTGAACTATCCCTTTAAGACCAAACTGATACACATCCAGTTTACACCTAACCGTTTACTTTCACTTTAGACAAAACCGGCTGTGTTTACATGAATACTCCACACGATGGGCAGTTTGACATAATTGCGCGTGTATTCAATTATTCAAGCGCAATAAGACGTGAAAGAGAACTGAATTCACGATTACATGCTGAGAGACGCGGCGTTCTGTGCAGGCGCTTACACTGTGTGTCAGTCAGCATGAGCACCGCACTGAGTTCCTTTTCAGGATATGTTGTGCTTTTAACATCAAGAACGTCCCACTCTGTAAGTTCTCATTCATGCATTTCATTATTCTGAAGCGTCAATAGTGCTAAATACTGTATTTACATATCGTGATATACACGATATAGCAACATCTCTAACAATATACTTTTTATACTGTGGTAACACAATATATCGTCATACCGCCCTGCCATATCTGTTACTACAAAACACATTTAAAAATAGAAGTGTATGTATGTGCTTGAGCAAAAGGAAGTTCACACGCACTGGCTCCACAACATCAAACTTCTTCCTGTACTGAACCTGCTGAATCTGGTACACATATTCAACAGATGACTCGTAAAATGTATGACGTTCCTTATCCAACTGTTCATCGGCCTATAAACACACAAAAATAAAGATTTTATTTTTGTTTTGTTTTTGTTTTTCATTTTAATTTAACTGTATTTACAAATGTACCTCCTGTAGCTGTGTCTCTTTTTTTTTTGAGGACAGGTTCACATGTTTGTCCAACTGAGAGTAATACTTCTCACTCTCCTTCTCGAACTTCTTTCGTCTCTCCTGAAACAAACGCATGCAAACAAACAATCTGAAACTGAGAAAATGAGACCGAAAACTGGAGTAGAAGTGCTTGAGTTCACTAAACCCATTCTTAATAAAAACAAAACAAAAACTGTCCTTATAAATTTTTTTGCAGACTTGTAACTGGTTCCTTACAACCTATAATTTTAACCAATAATCTTTGAGAAGCCACACTAAAGATCTGCTGAAATGAAACTGATACTTCAGTAATGTTAACTGAAGCATGCTGTCGTGGAAAGAGTCTAATCCAGTGAAAAGTCTTTGGAATTTTGAAACTTTCCATGTGTCATTTTTCCAACAAATGATTTCGCTTTCCTTCTAGAACCATGATAGCTCCGTAACTCTTTCTCAGTCTCTCTAAAACAAATAGTTTTTCCATGGATTCTCCAGTTACTGACGCATTATTCATGTCTAGTTGTGTGTGTGTGTGTACAGCTAATAAATAAACCACACACACATGAAAGCCCGTTCAAACACTGTCTATATATAATATATGTATATTTGTGAGTTGTGGTATGCTGTACCCTTTGCTCTGAGAAAGGAAGTAGAGGTGGAAATTATAAGCATGCTCACACACATGTGGTCATGTGATGGTGTTCTTAATGTGTGTAAATGTGTATAATAAAAACTCACTTTTGTGACTCCAATCTGATCTTTCCTAAACTTTTCCAAAGGTTTTATAAGCAAGTCACAAGCATTCTGGACCTGCAAGAGAAGGGTCAGGTTTGTAAAACTCTTGTTCCAATATTACAAAAGATTTCTATTTTAAACAAATGCTGTTTGAAAAAAACTTTCTATTCATCAAATAATGCTGAAAAAATATATCATGGTTTCCACAAAAATATTAAGCAGCACAACTTTTTTCAAAATTGACAATAAATAATTTCTTGAAATCAGTTTGTTGAATACATCAATTTGTTCATCTCTATGGGTTAATTAATTTCAACCTATATAATATATGGAATAATTGTTTGGGAATTTCCCTCATAGTGGATGTGAAGCTTGCAGGAATAATTAAAATTGCATGTATCTGCAAATATTTATTTCAGCCCTGTCATGCACTTCACTCAATTTTGAGTGTGTTCTGCACCTTTTAAAGAAGGTAAAGGTCACATTTTCGTCTGAATCTGGAGTTTCCAGTTATATATGCCACAGTTAAAATAGAATTCTAAGGGTAAATTTTTTCAAGTTCAAAAACCTAATAACTAAACCAAACAAGTTTAACCGGCCCCCAGCACAGGGAGATTGCAGATTGTTAATGATTGACATATGTGAGGATCTTAGGTGTTTTGTTTTGCATATGAGTTTAGATTATGTTTGACAGTGTTTTACAAGGGTATGCGAAGAAATGAACTCCACCAACCAGCATCATTCGGCCCTCTTCCACATCCTGCAGCAAACCAGCAAACTCACGAAATGACTCAGCTGTGAAGGTAAAACGTAGACATGTAAACAACACATACAAGTCAGACACAAATATATGCACAAATATGCAAAACTGCCACAACACATTCATTCCACATACAAATTCAGCAGAACAGTGAAATAAAAATGACATAATCATATCACATAAATGAAATGGACATGCTAATGAGCACTACTCCAAACAGGTTAAGACCTGCTGTCAACTCACCGATGTTCATCTCATCATCAGTCAGATGGTCACCAATGAAATCAAACTGGAACGACTGAAGGGTCTGAGAGAACTTCTGCACTGCTAGCGAGTATTCTGGAAACAACATCGAAACCATAAAAAAAAACAACAAAAAAAAAAAACAATCAACAATCCACATTAGTCTTTGTTGGTTTTGTTATTTGGCCAAAATGAATTGCTACTTATGAAGAACATCAATAGGAAAACATTTCCTGATTTAACATATGGGTCCCACATGCTAAAAGGTTTACAGCTAGTCCACTCGGTCTATCCCAGGGCAGCTATTTTCTTCTTCTTTCACGATTTATTTTTGCCGTTTTTGCCTTGAGATAGGATAGTAAAGTAGACAGGAAGCGAATCTGGAGAGAGAGGGGGACGGGATAGAGAAAGGTCCACGAGACAGCACTTGAACTTGGGTCGACTGAAGCGCAACCGCGCTACATGTCAGAGTGTTGGCCACGAGGCTATCGTCTCCGACGGGCAGTTACTTTCTATGCAAGTAACAGGCACGTTGGCAACAACTGTATCTTAAATGTCGCTTTTGTAGCTCAAATCATGTTCTCTGGCTCAAGAGTAAACAATAAAAATAAGGCGACTGGTTCTTTAAATTGAAAGGCGGGATATCCTTCTCCTACATCTTATACTGTCTCTGGCTTCAATCCAGTCCCAATGAAACACCCTCTATATCAACTCTCACGGTTTCACTGAAGCTGCCAGGAAATTCAAACACAAACACCCTTTCAACACGTTGCTTGGTTGCTGGCCACTTTGCATATGTGGCCAATAATTACCAAACCTCTGAGAAATAAGAAAAACAGCTTTATTGTTAAGTGAAATCAGATGTTGTGGACGCAGTGAGGATGGAATAATGTTTCAAACTCTCTACACAGGTTCAGTGCCAGAACGCACACACACACACACAGCAAGACAGACCACTGTCAGATGCATTCATCCACAGCATTTTACATTACTGCAATCGATGGGACGTTCTCCCAGTCAAGCCTCAAGTCTAGGGTTTATAAGTATTTTGATCATGGGTCTATGAAAATAAAGCTGTAGTGGGATCTCAGTAACTCTCCAGATCATGGGTCCCACCTTCGGGATCAAACATGCAACTAGTGGCCAAACAACTGTATTGTTATTATCTATAAATTATCATATCAATAATCTTATTTTGATATATCTTATATATTTCAGGTATTTTATGAATAAGGTGCAAACATTATATATGAACATTAAATAAATTATATACATATAGTATATATATATATATATATATATATATATATACAAACACACACACACACACACATTAATGTACAAATATAAAGACAGTGTATTTTAAATATTTGATCTAACAGGTAGGAAATATACAGAAATTCAATAAAGTTATCAAACACTTCAGTCTTCACTGCATAAATTATAGAATAATCCTTAATAAAGTTATTCAGTCAAGAGCAGTGAGTGATCTTGTCTTTTTCTTTTGTTGTTTGATTAAGCTTAATGACAGGCTGCAGACTCTTTACGTTCATTTAAGACTTTATTTAACTCATTTAAGACTGTGATTACGAGGATACTGGACAAAATGGGCATTTTGGCATAATCTTGCAATAAGGATTTGCATGAATAAGAACGTGATCATATAATGTAACGCTAGCTAAATGACGATGGAAATAAACGGATCCTGCGTTAATTGCATTAAATATTTTTAATGCATTAAACTGAAAAATATTATTTGCATACGTTAACACATTAATTTTGGCAGCCCTAACATACACACACGCACATATATATATATATACACAGTAGTGGCCAAAAGTGATGTCCAGCCTAGGAAATTTGTCATCTACACCCTTTATTCAAATATTATTACAAAATTTGTTAAAGATTTCATGAGGGCTGGGCGATATGGCAAAAAAATTAAATCTCGATTTTTTCAGAATGATTGACCGATTCACGATTTCGATTTTTTTTTTTTTTTTTTTTTACTGTTTAACTAGTCAACTTAAAAACTTAACTACAATATGATTTAAGTAACATTCTCTTTATTAACAATCTGGTTAAAAAAAAAAGTTCCATTCCAAGTGCACCACACATGAAGATCAACATGGTGTAAATGTAAAACAAATTGTTAAATATCTTTGTAGAAATATGCCTAAAATATGAAGGCAAATGTTGTACAAACTTACTTTAAACACATCATATATACTCAGAAATAATATAAAATAAGAAAATGCTAAATATTTCTTAGCCAAAAAGTAATAGCAATAAATAACACCAGTAACAGGCTATTATTAACAGCAAATGCTTTGTAAAAACATGTTTAGATGTTGATTCTAAAAACACGGTGGTCAAGTAAAAAAAAAAAAAAAAAAAAAAGCTCAACTCGCGTTTAATAACTTTGCCCTTTTTTCTCATTCCACTGCCTGTGTCTCATTTTTATAACGCAATAACGCATTTCTGAATGAACAGCCGCTTAAGAATAGTGATGTGTTCTACGTTCATAGAGCGTCACATGAGAGCGGTTAATCAGGTGCGCCGCCGCCATCATGAGGTCGGATCATTTTCTTCTACTAATACGGTTATCATTGCTGTATTGTCAACATGTCTAACTGTAACGCTTGCTAACATTTTTATTCAAAATCGCGATTTCTCGATTTAAAAAATAATAAAATCGAGACAAAACATTAAATTCGAATTAATCGAAAAAATCTGAAAAATCGCCCAGCCCTAGCTTATTGTGTCTTATTATAATTGTGCTTGGAGTCAATGTTCACAACGAAACATGCCAAATTGTACAGAAATAATTTCTTTGTATGACAGCTTGACCACAAATTATGAATTCATGCAAAAACCAAAGAGAGAACTAACAACATGCTTTGTTCTTTCCTCATATTTGAAATATTTAAAAATATATAAAATGTTTTCCTCATATTTTGATGGTTTAATCAAACTTGTAGGGTCACTAAAAACAAATACCCCTTCCAGACATCACTTTTGGCCACTACTGTATATACATATATGTACACCTGTTCCACTGCTCGTTAACGCTAATATCTAATCAGCCAATCACATGGTAGCAGCTCAATGCATTTTTAGGCATGTAGACACAGTCAAGATGATCTGCTGAAGTTAGGAAGAAAGGTAATGAACATGGCATGGTTGTTGGTGCCAGACAGGCTGGTCTGAGTATACATAAAATATTCATTTGAAAACATAGACCTCTGTATAAACTGAATCAATAATAAACTGTAAATGTATTCAGCATTCTGCAACAAATATTTTTTGGATTTTGTAAAGTGAGCAGGATATATTCAAATTTAACGTATGGTTTCGGCAGGCATGTATCATGATACTAATCGGGGCAGCGGGTCCCTGAGCCCTCCCCAGCTCTACAGCACCCCACAATTTTCCAATGTAATTCTGTGGTGAAAAATGGAACTGCAGCGCTTTCTAATTTAGAGCCATTGGGGCAGATTTGAGACTGCCCGGCATATTTTCATGTTACCTTACATAAACCTCACTCCAGACCAAGACAATATCAATTCGCTTCAGCTATGTGTATATTAGTCTGCAATGCATCAGGTCAGTAACTAGTTGGCATGCCTGTTCTTCCTATGTGGAGTAGCGTATCAAACTAATGAAAGTATAAATCCTTTAGTCTAAACATGTTCATGTGAATAGCCGTTATGTATAGTTCTTCTGTTGTGTTCGTTTTATGTTTGTTCTGAGAATAGACATCACTTTCTTTTCCTCAGCGGAATTCCTCCACAACTAATATTCTAAAACATCATTCGGAGGCAATAAATGCTACATTAAGGCAGTTCTAAAGGTAGCATTCTGTGCGTGTGTCATGGTACCTAAAGCCTGTGAATCAACTTTAAAGCGCCACCCTCAGGCTGAATAATGCAACATCTGCCAAAAGTGTTCTGCATGTGTTCAGTGATTAGAAAATAAAGCTTAAAATGTTTATTATAAACTGCCGATAAGGCCCAGAATCTGCCCTGCCTAAATTTACGGTCAGGAGTCGCTACTGCTTTGGGATGTGAAGGCCAAGTATGGCCTAGTATTGAGAATCGAACCCACAAGCTTCAGGTTACCAGTCTCTAACCATTAGGCCAGTGGTTCCCAAGCGCAGAGTTACAAAATGTGGGGTGCGGCAAGGCTGAGGGATAGTGTACAGTCACCAGATTGTTATGCAAAAGAAACCTCTGCAGGGTGATACAAGACCATACTGCGTAATTATCCTGCTTAAGCCCCAGGCACACCCCGTCCGCATGCAGCCCAAATTTTGAGACCGCGTGGACGGTGCGCGTGCAACAGCGCATGCGCAAGCAGGACAGAAGAGTCCACTAAGTGGCAATACGCACAGTACTGAGCACAACGTGCAGTCGTCGAAGAAGAGTGTGTAAAGAGCGATTCAAAAACAAGACGAATAAACTCAGAAGCATGCCTTCTCCATCGTTTTTGATTCCTGTTCTCTTGGTGTATCTTCTGAACTATGTTGCAATGGTGGATGCACTATTTTTCTTCTCCGATCCTACCCAGCAAATGTCCCGTTGATGACACGATGTCTGGTAAAGAATATAGAAAAAATTGTACTGCGCATGTGTCGAACTCGGTCATCCGCGCCAGAGATCGTATTATTATAGGGAGAAGAGGGTCTGTATCTCTTACCATTGGAGAAAGCCTAATGGCTAACTTAATCACGTGCAGCCACTCTCAGCCTATCGTGTTGCCGTTCAAAACTCCTCCCTGCGTACTGCCAAAGCCACTGGAAGGCAAGCCTGCAACCTTTAGCCAAAAAAGCGTAACGGCTAATGCTAACGCCCCGCCCCCGGCGGTACGCAGGGACGGAGACCAGAGGCTGTTTTTTGAATGGATGTCAATGGATGAGAGGCTTCACTATGTTGATTAAACAGCTTTTGTGGGGAAATAGCTAATCATTTAATTAATCGACAGCCTGTTTGCTAATCTCCAGCATGTTTTACACTAAACAATACTTTCTTTGGGAACTATATGTATATTTTAGCTTGATAAACATGTATTTTTTTAAGAGAAGGCAGACTTAGGGAATGTTGCGACTGATGTCACTGCCATTACACGATAGGTTGAGAGGTGCCGCACGTGATTAAGTTAGCCGTTACGCGTTCTCCAATGGTAAGAGATACAGACCCTCTTATCTCCCCATTATATACAATCTCTGGTACCGCCAATGCGTACCGCCCGTACCGCCAGTTAGCATTAGCCGTTACGCTTTTTTGGCTAAAGGTTGCAGGCTTGCCTTCCAGTGGCTTTGTCCACGCGCATCCGTGGTTTAGTATTCTTTGAAAGATGCGCGGACGCAACTGCGCGCGAGACGCGTCCGGGCGCGGAAAGTGAAGTATACCCAGGGCTTTTTGCGGCTACTTGCCACATATGTAAATAATTGAACAAATATTAATTTGACATATTTTAATTACCTCAAACTGACTCGCAGTACTCGCTTGAATGCTCCGTTATCAGTTGTAGCGGTTGTCGTGCAATAAGCACTAGATGGCGCAAAGAATCAGAATTGAGTATTGCAGGAAGCCATGTAGGAATATAAATGTATCATGGTTCTGCCCTAAGCATGGAAATGTTTGTGAAAAGACTGCTAGCACAGGGTAAGTGTAAAGCAAGTTTACACGACAACGATGTACTAAAAACTGAAAAGTTTTTTCTTTGTACAGATGACAACGTTATCAAAACTATCCCCGATCACACGGATCCGCGAAAATGCCTAAAAACGCTGTATTATGCATACCAGACAAGTAGTTGGCGATGTCACATTGTAAAGAAAGACTACGTGCCTGCGCAAATGCATTCTTTTACAGAGCACTCGCGCCAAACGCGTATGCCTATCCACCTTATTTTTACAGTTTAGTGCACTTTGATATTCTTCTCGTTTCTATATCGGCTAATAAATTGGAAGTCTCGCACATTCACAGAAAACATGTTGAAAAATAAGCCGAATAAGATGCCAAGTAGGCTGGTTAAGTAGTACTGTATTAATCACAGTTTTTCAAATCATATATAAAATTTCAATCAAGATCATGTCTGAGAGGGTGCATGTATGTTTATAAAAGAATCCTGAAAAAATAGTTTCCTCAAAAATATGAAGCAGGACTGTTTTCAACATTGATAATATCAGAAAATTCAGCTTAAAATTAACATGTACTACACAGTATTTACTTATAATTTATAATATAATATAGTATAATATAACAATATTTTCGGATATTCTTAATGGTTCAATTTTTACTCCACAGCAATTTGTGATACCACAGCAAAAACCATGTGTTTTTATTTTTTCCTAATTAAAAACACATTTTTATTTTGTTCTAATAAATAATGGCCCAGTTTCACAGACAGGGCTTAGATTAAGCCAGGATTAGGCCTTTGATTAATTAGGGTATTTAAGTAGCTTTTATAAACGTACCCTAGAAAAAAAAACATTACTGGTGTGCATCTTGAGACAAAACAACGACAGTGACCTATTTTAAGATATGCAAGTTGCTTTCAGTTAAAACAGCTCAAACATGCATTTTAGTCTGGGACTAGATTAAACCTTGTCTGTGAAACTGGGGGAGCAACCCAGCAGCTCATTGTGACATTTATAGCCTTAGAGAGTAGGGACTTGTGTTTTTGATGTCACTTTGAAGTGGCAAATTGAGAGATTCATATTCTATTTTTTTAAATAGAAAACAAAAAGGGAATGGTTTAATATAGGGCAGATTAAACATTATTACAGTAATATAAGGTTATTCTAAATTAATAATGAATATGATCTGGTTAGTTAAAATGATTTGAAATTAAATCAATATTCAGGGATTGACCTGATTGGCAGTATAGAACCTATTGTGTGTATTGTTTCTGTCTACCCTAGTATACAAACAATATATTAAATGTTTTTTAATCATACCATACATGAATGTGTGAACTGGCAAGACAAAACATGCAAATTATAAACTTTCACTCTTTGGTGATTAAACTTGCAATTAATCCATGAAACACGTGTGGGGCCTGGTCCGTACGGATCACGGATCAACTACTATCTGTTTAACCCCTAAATAATCTTGTAAATGTAAAAATGAAAATATTCTAATAAAATCTGGTCTTCTGCTGCATTTCTACAAATTAACTTCCAGAAAAGAATTTTTCCTCCTTCGTTTAAAAAAAAAACACGCTATGAAGCGCTGTCAAGAGCATGCCAAACCAAAAGGTGGCGATATAACTCTAATCGTAAAGCCAATCAGAAGGCTGGAAAAAAAGGTTATTACAGGTTTCGGCTCCGACGTCACAAGCCAAAATCTTCGGTTTCACCGTCAACCCCGTAACCGGAAGTTTCAAAAAATCTTCACCCTGGCAGGAGTTTTCAAAAAAGTTCTGTTTCAGTGACCGAATACTGCGTTTGCATGTGGACGAATAGCCAAACCACATAGAAAAAGCTGCGGTTTTGAAAATACCCGTATTCGTGTGGACAGGGCCTAACTCTATCTGGCTGTGCTCTGTGCTGTAGGCCTGCACACTCTGTGAAGTGAGCGGTGCTAACAGAGGAGATGGCTTGAAACGATTATATCCCCTCTGATGAAAAGGACACAAAGAGTGTTTGTCTAAAGCATGAAGAGCTGGCATGACGGACTACACTCTCCAAACCAGATCACAAAACCCGCCCTGTCCGGCCCTCTGACAAACACAAATACGGATCTCAAAAGGGAGCTATTTTACTCTTGCAACATTAGACAAGAAGTGGTGTAACAGGTGTTCTTGAAATACATAACAAAGTGTGTATGACAAAGTGTCAGTTTGACACTGACAAGGTGTCAGTTTGTACTGCAGGTTATAAACTACTAAACCACAGTTGAGGCCAAGAATCACATCCTGGAAGAAGAGAACCAGACTCGGCTGAAAAACCGGTCAGTGCAGTTAAAACAGATGACAAAATGAGATCGCAAAACTAAACAAATGATGTTTGAATGGAGAGGTGCCAAAGTGTTGTGTGAAAGATTATTTGTTCATTCAAGATTTTGAAACCACAGCCACCACAACAATTCAGTATAAGCTTAATATTAAAGCTTCCTCAATTCTTCTGAAAATCTGCCATGTTGATATTTTCTGTTGTTTAGTCATAACAGGAGCAATAGATCTCCAAGAAGGTTCCTCATCATTGGAGAAAAGGAAATGCTCAACTTCCTGTGTCAAGTTTCACATCCACATAGCACCCGAGATATTCCTCAAAAAGTGCAAAACTACATAAGCGCAGGAAGTAAGCATATCGAAACCACTAAGTCAGGTCATATGACTTTAGAAGCTGCAGAACTTCAGATAGTGGAAATATATTGTGGGCTCCAGTGGTTCCTTCAATTACCAAAGCAAAAGTTTCTGAAGACTCCTTACAAGACACTGGAAGTATCCGAGAGCAGACTGCAGTCATCAAATTACAGCCAGTCGTGCTCTGCACATTTCCGTAAGGAAATCTGCCTTAATGGCTCAGCATTCTGCTTTTGGAGTGTTGCACTCTGAGGTATAGAAAGAGGCTTATGGTTAGTCAAATTAGAAGCTTGCACACTCCCTCAGGCAAAATAAAAACATGCATTTTTAGAAAACTAGTGCATTTATGACTTCCCTAGAAATTAGGGAAGGAAGCCTGAGAAGGAGATAAATTAAAGCTGAATCATCAAATTATTACTGGCAGAAAGACCAACTGTCAAGTTTTCTATCCAAACTTAGATAGTGAAATGCAAACGGAAAAACTGACTGCCAATCAGCTGAAACTCTCTTTTTGTCCAATTAATTTACATTACTTTTCCAATAGCTCCAGATTAATGGATAACGATTTTAAATATTAATTTTATTTTAAAAAGCAATTTCTAGCCAATTAAATTATTTTAGAGCTTGGAATGATCATTTATTTATTACTTATTTATGCTTACATTTCATTGTATTTTTATCTATTACAAGTCAACATTCCATGACGTATTTAATATATTGGAGTGTCTATTTAAGCTAAGTGCAAACAGAATGTCTGGTTGAGCCAGACAAATTTACAGGAGCAGTAACAGAAGCAGTGGCGACCGACCCAAGTTTGAATCCGGCGTTTACCCAAAACCTTCTCCCTTGTCCCATACCATATCCGCTAGGAGAGGTTTTTATTTTAAATAAGAAAATACTCAAAAAGTGGAAAACATGCCTAATGAGTATTTAATAGTGGGAATAAAGTGTTTATCAGGTAAGGTTAGAGGTAGGTGTAATGGGCTTTAAGTATTGGGACAAGTAATGATTTTAATAAATATAATATCATATACACTGAATATGTTGTTATGCTGTTTTATAATATACGCCTACAATACAGTGAGGAGCAAATAGTATCTGTCACTATTTGCACTAAGTATAGTTAGCATCTAACAACTGTTTACACCGAGTGTAAATAGCGTCCAATTACTATTTAGACTTGGTGCTAAGAAAATACTGCTATTTTCACTTAGTGTAAACATCATCTATCACTATTTAAACTTGTTTAATTCTAATTGCACTTAGTACAATGAAAATACTTCTGTTGTTATTTACAAAATGTAACATTTTTATGATAGCATCATTTTAACAAAAAAAGGTGGTCATTTTTATTGATTTCCATGACCAGGCCTGGAAATCACACTTTTACAATTACCTGATATTTCTCTAAACCCTGATGACAAAGAGGACCACATATGAGCTGTGCACTGGGAAATGTACAGCTATAATTACTATTATATCTACCGGTATATCTATAATGACTATAATACAGCTCTCGGGTTCAACAGCTTTTCCTCATTAAACAGAAGCTACTATCTAAAGTATATTGTTTGTAGTGATAGTTCCTCTGTCGTTAACTGCCTTGTTCAGGGGAACAGTATTGCTAGAGCAGGAATTGAATATTGGAAACTTTCCATTTGTAGATTGTTGCTTCATAACACTTCAAAGATAAGCTAAACAAAAGAAGAGGAAGTAGGAAGAGAGACATTACATTGATTGTGGTGTATGGCCATTAAAAAATGAATGCTTCTTAGACTGCTAGTTTACAGCCTGCATCTCTCTCTCCTCCATTTCGACGATGCAAAGTGCCTTTTAATTGACTTCTATGAGATTAGCAGAATAGTGTTAAGTGCTGATAGTGATAGTATCTGGGTTCATATGACTACTAGCTCTCCCTCCACCGTTCACACTTTCTGGTTCAGTTCCATTTACTAATCTGGAAAATTAAAGGTTCCTGCTATAAATAAATCAACGTCTCCTAAAAGTGCTTGCCAGCATCTCTGAGAGGGGGATCTTCCAAGAGCTGCGCACCATCTGCCAGATCACTCCCTCCCTCCCCTCTACAATTCATAATCCCCTTTAAAACCAACCAGTGACCTGCAAGTGAAAGCTTTTTCAAAAAACGCTACGAATGAAAGGAAAGTTTCCTTTGAGTAAAACCAAATTATATGATCGTGCGTATTCGTTCATCTGCACGGCTTTGCAAAGGCGGATACCTCGATCCACCTCCCCCCAGCGAAGAACACCACCGGCCGCTGCTGTAAAAGACCATTTTACCTTTAATCGTGTTGATCACACTGTTCCCGTCCTTGATGACATCCTTTAGGAACTTGTTGGTTTTTTCCAGCTCGTTTTCGTAGCATTTTAATCTTTCTCTGAAATCTGGACTGTCGGAGTAGCAGTCGGTGAACTCTAGTGGAGGATGCCCCATTCTCACCCTCTGACCGATCAACGATGATAACCGGCCTTTTTGTTGTCAATAATGTACACAAACCACGACTGACGTGCCTTTTGATCACTCGACTGTATTAATCAAGTTGATTTCGATTAATCGGTTACGATAAAGTTCCCCATATTTGACATATTGTATGATATGCAGTTATGAAAAACAATAATCCAACGCCCCGGTAGTGACTGACTCCGTGTGCACGCGGTATTGCTATAAAGACTGTTTTAGTTTGAGTTGCAAAGTAGGCTAAAACTTAGAAGTGCTGATAAAGAAAGTATTTGTGTTTCAATACTTTTCCTTGTTTTGGGAGCGGAGGGACTGACAAACGCGGGCAGGGCTACATTCTAAACACTCCCACATCATTGGGCGGCAAATGTCACTAGTTAGTAGCTAAAACGATTACTTTTACGGTACACACCGTTTTCTTCCTCTGGGGGGCGCATGAGTGCCCACAAAAGGAAATCCTCTATTGAACTGCATTTAAATTTCAAGATGTATTTTGTATTGCTGCAGCCATTTATAGGCTAAACATTATAATCATTCAAATCTATTGTTTGCAATCATTGGTACCTAAAATACAAAAGGAAACATGCCTCTATAATCACTATTAAATTATGAATTAAGGATCGCGGCATCCAGCAATCATAAAGGGCTACTATTGGTCTATACTGAGCGACGCTGCAAAAAGAAACATTTACCACGTGACATGCCGCTAACGTTGTACGTGAGCAGTGATCTGTAAAAAAAAGTTACATCTGAAAAAAAGACACTTAATAGCCATTGTATTGACATATACAATAAATAGTTGAAATAGAACAAAAAAATTATGTTGATCAATCGTGCTTGTCCATGTAGAGACAAACATCCGGGCCACTAAAAGCCTCGCCTATTTTCATACATCAAAGTCATGCTAGTTGTCATTCTGCCCGCACGTTGTATTTCTAAACCAAAACTGACTCCGACCCTTAAAGAGACCGACGCTATTTCTATGAATCATCATACAAATAGATTTACAAAGGATTTTTCAACCTGTGTTATTATAATTTCAAAGCTTTGATTAGTTTAAATCGTAGTGCATAATACCATAGACATTTACGACATGTTTATAGTATACAAACCTGTCCATTTAAGGTTAGCCACTGATTATGCGAATTGAACAAGTGACACATTGTTAATCAAATATTACAACGATTATTATTATTATTATCTTTTTTGTTGTTTTAAAGAATTACAATTACAGTCAGGGGGTACATTGAATAAACAAATATAAGACAAATACATAAATAAAATAAAACAGTGACAAATTTAAAAGATAGAAATAAAAGTTAAATAATATGAAAATGTTTACAAATAGAAACACATTTTACAGCTTTCTTATTTTTTAATTATTATCTGCTTAGAGGCATGTTGGCGTTTTTGACGTCACACCCCCGATGACGTATCCATATCCGTGTGAAGATGGCGGAAGTAGAGGAGTCTAGCAAGCCTTTGGTAAGAGATAAAACGTGCTTTAAACCGCTTAAACATCTTTAAAACACATTGTAAAGCTTTTTTTGCTTTTGTCTGTATGGGTACTGATCTCGAGTACTGCTTGGGAATGTTATTTAAATGTGTCAGTAAAGCTCTGCTAGGGTAATACGTGTGAAAGCAGACGGTCGTTTCTCAGCACAACAGAACATTTACTACCTTAACGATTTTTTTAAACCACCCAAATGACCATGCTGACAGATTTGCTGATTTTTATGGAAAACAAGATTACGCATCTTATCGTGCAGTGTTACCAAACTATGTAAACAGTGACAGTGAAACATCATCTGCTATCTGAAACTGTTGGCGACGCTCACTCTTGGTCACCGTCTGTCTGACTGCCTTAAATGTTTATTTATTTACTGTATTAGTGGAGAGATTTTAACTTGTAGAGACTTTAGCTCTAGACTTCACTCCAATGAAGAAATGCTAGATTTCCACCGTTTGATCATAATTTCTCATTTAACGATTGTGACAGAGAGATGTTTACATTTCTTTACTGTTGATTTAACGCTCTACAGCTGCTTGTTAGATGCATTTCCTGTGATCATATGGTTCTTGAAATGTGGTTTCAGTGCATTAGAATGGGTTTTACCGAGTTAAAACTTTGCAATTCTTCTTGAGCCTGAAGTCAAGAAAACATCCTTGTCACCTGTGTCCGTTTTCAGGACAGGAGGTTTTATAACAATTTGTAATAGTGTACAAATTATCATCAGTATATAACTTTACCTGACTGTTGTTTTCTTCTTGATTAATTAAGATTAACTTAAATGCTTCTTTTGCTAATACACCTATGAGCTGAGACTATTCATTTGCTACAGTAACTGTCACTTATTGTGAAGACAACAGAAACACAAATCACAAATTTAAAGGGTTATTTCACCCAAGAAATGAAATTTCTGTCATTAATTACTCACCTTCATGTTGTTCCAAAGACGTAAGACCTTCGTTCGTCTTCGGAACACAAATTAAGATATTTTTGATGAACTCCAAGCCGAGGGTTTCTGATCCACACATAGGCAGCAACTTCATTGCACCTTTTGAGATCCAGAAAGGTAGTAAAGACGTCGTTAAAATAGTTCATGTGACTACAGTGGTTTAACCTTAATGTTATGAAGCGACGAGAATATTTTTTGTGCGCAAAAACAAAACAAAAATAATGACTTTATTCAACAATTTCTTCTCTTCTATGTCAGTCTCCTACAATGTTTACATTGTTTAGACAGTGCAGCGCTACCAGGTTCTACATCAGAATGCCGACTCAGTATTGGCCGGCTCCTGCGTCAGCATCACACGCATGCGTCGTGCTGCTCACATGAACAGCGTCGGCCAATAACGAGCTGGCGTTCTGATGTAAACACAGAAGCACTGCACTGCTTTCACTACATGATCAGCGTTGGAGACTGGCAGGGAAGAGAAAAGATTGTTGAATAAAGTCGTTATTTTTGTTTTGTTTTTGCTCACAAAAAGTATTCTTGTCGTTTCATAACATTAAGGTTGAACCACTGTAGTCACGTTGTCCATTTTAATGGTGTCTTTACTACTGGACCTTAAAAGGTGCAATGACGTTGCTGCCTATGTGTGGTTTAGAATCCTTCGGAATTTCATCAAAAATATCTTAATTTGTGTTCCGAAGATGAATGAAGGTCTTACGGGTTTGGAACAGCATGAGGGTGAGTAATTAACGACAGAAATTAAATTTTTGTGTGAACTAACCCTTTAACTCAGTAATCAATGAGTTGATTCAATGAATTCATTTCAAGTGCTTTCTGTTAATTATAATTGTTTTTTTTTTTTATTTAACTCTATTGGTCAGTCAACACAGAGACCATTTTAAATCCTGCATGGACCACCAGTGACCACATTTTGAGAATCACTGGCGTAGATAAACATGAACTTGTGTTTTTGGGTATATATGCCATGAATGATTTAAACAGTCTTCTTCCTGTCTTAGTTTGCAGGTTTGTCTGACATCTCAATTTCGGAGGACATCCCAGTGGAGGGAGATATATCTGTGCCTGTGAGCTCGCAGAATGCTGACAATGATCTCTCGACGCTGGATGAGCCTGTCAAAGACACCATTGTAAGTGAAACCTTTCGTTACAAGGTAGTGATATATTGGCATATATGGATGGACAATGCACACTTTGTGTTCAAATATTTTGTGTGGATAATTGTAATGAGGAAAAGAATTCTGAATGCACCAGATACCCAGGGGGGGTATCACACACAGTTTCTGCCAATCTCATGTTAATCTTAAGTACCTATAGAGTAGTATAGCATCCTTCATATCGCCGAAAAGTCTTTAGTTTAATCATATTTATAAAAGATACATACGCTGTACCGAGTCTTTCCGAAAACAGCCGAGTGCCTGAAGGCGTGACGTTGTGAGCGGAGCTAGAGTGACGAGCTGTTACAAGCACGCGCAGCTTTTGTGTAGAGATCGGCTGCAAGCTATCAATGGTCAGCTAAACAAATATATTTAAACACACCATCACGTAATCCATGGATAACTTTTGAATCACTATAATGAATATAGCGTACAGTGAATGATGAATAATGAATTTATGAATTCACTACGTTCATGTTTTTTCCATTATATGCACTTAGGCGCCTATTGCCAACAAAACAGACATTTGATGCAGTTTTACTCACCACCTGCGGTTCCGACTCATGACCGGGATCATTATCACTGTGACCGCTCCATCTTTCAGTTTCAAACGATCTGTAAATCCAGCGTGGAACTGGGCCTTGTTTATGAAACCATAAGCGCCGATCCCGAGGGCTCGAACAGCCACGGAAAAACACGAGATATTCTCCATTCATTTTAAGCAATAAAAACGTGATTGCAACTATCAGTTTCTCAGGTTATTTTAATGACAAATATGGAGAGTACATCAATGTAATGCGTGAGAACAAAACTCTCAGCTGTCATTCGTCCAACTCGTGTTTTGAAACTTTGGCCATGTTTAGCATGATAATCTAACTCTTTAACAGTGTAAATAAGTCAGAATGCATGAAATAGCATTATACCCCCCCCTTTAATAAAACTTAAAGTATTAAAAAATCATTTGTCGGTAATTAAAATAAAGCTGAAACAAATTAAAGTATAAATATTAGATGAAAAACTTGAAAACTGAAATAAAAATTAAAGTTGTATAGAAATATTTTTAAAAACATAAAAAAAAATGACAAAATCACACAACAAAATTACTTAAAAATGAAAATGAAAACAGGAAATAAAATAATAATAAATACTATAATATTAATTAAATAATACTGAAATAACACTGGAGTGCACATTCAAGAGTAGTTCTGTTTAAGTTTAAGCAGCATTTCTTATTCTCTCTTTGCTTTGTTTGTGGATCTCAGCTGAGAGATCTAAGAGCCGTTGGACAGAAGTTTGTCCATGTGATGTACCCCAAGAAAAGTTCTGCGCTACTCAGAGACTGTGAGTCCATCATTCACAGTTCATCAATTACTGATGACACAATCACAGATTACATAAAGAATGTGGCCTATTTATGATCACTCATTATTATAAATGTTAAATGTTCTTCAGCTGTCTAACTTAATAAAGAGTTTTATGCGTTCTGTACTTTTTAGGGGACTTATGGGGACCTCTCCTCCTCTGTGTCACTCTGGCCTTGTGAGTAGTAATGTTAACCAGTCCTAGTCAGAACTATTGTCACTATGATTCTAGCAAATATATTGCATTTATAATATTGTCTGTCTCAGAATGCTGCAGGGTGGATCTGCTGACAGTGAGGAGGATGGCAGACCACAGTTTGCAGAAGTCTTTGTCATCATCTGGTTTGGTTCAGTAATCATCACCCTCAACTCCAAACTCCTGGGAGGAACTATGTGAGTAAACAGTTAGATTTTCATTGATATTTCAGTGTTTCCCATAGGTTTTGTGAGACTGTGGTGGATGGACCTTGTTTCCTGTAGCGGGTCCAGGGGGAAATTTTGTACCATTTAATTTCGTTAAATTCGTTAAATTTGTCAGTCTGGTGTACTTTGAGAGTTCAAAATTAAGAGCTCCAACCCATGTTCAGTGTGCAAATTGAACAAAGGAAAATTCAGTGAACTGACTTCTACCTGAACTTTAAAGGAAACTCAAAAAAACTAGGACACAGAGTCATTGTACACTTTGCTTTGAAACAAGCAGCGCAATACTTGTTTAATTAAATCACAGTCTTTTGCGATTTGGTAAGGGCACAGAGTCATATTGCGCTTTTGATTTTAGTTCGTTTGACAGATACTTTGCCAAAGCAATTGCACAAAAACAACGTTAGAAACCTTTTATGTTATAATGAAAAGGCACAGATTAGACTGGTGGGTAATTTGTTGTGGTGGGCAATAGTTTAGGTAATTAATTTTCTTGGTAGAAGCTTTCTTACATGCACAAAAAAGAGCACCTCAGATCTTCAGAGTGGAGGGAGTGTAAATTTACATCAGTTTTACATTTACATTTTACATTTACATCAATATTAAAGAGGAGTGTCTTAAGCCAAGTCAAATTGTTGCCTGTGTTTTGGCATCTGTACCTACAAGAGGGAAGTTGTCTCATCATTAGGTGTAGAAAAGAGAGCTAGTCAACCAGATCCAAGAGAATTGATTGTTTAATGCCACCGACCAATGAGGAAACAGAGTGGGGGTGACAGCAATTGTTTTGTTTAGCCCTCAGAGACCCATTCATATTCATATTCATGTTTTGTTGGTTTTTTTTGTTTTTTTTTTCCACCCTTAAAAATAGCTTTAGGAAGTAATTTCGTTTAGACAAAATTTGCACTGGGGTATAGGTTGGAAAACGTTGCAAAATTGCAATGCTGGGCATTTAGGGTTGCAAAATATTACCACTATTTTCTGATAGAGTAAATGAGAGGTTTGACTTCAAGACACAATTCCGCTTACAAATATATTTGAAAAACAGTACATTTCAACCACAAAAGACCGTAAAGTCATGAAATTTCACTATTTGACCATTTAAATACTGTAATAAAATCATATTTTATATATTAATGTAGTGATTTTAAATAGCACTTAATGTCAGCAAAAGTGACAGCAAAGGCTTTTACATTGTTACAAAAAATTCTATTTCATATAAATGCTGTTCTTTTAAACTTTCTGTTCATTAATTTTTCTGAATTCTGGAAAAAAAAGTATCATGGTTTCCACAAAAATATTAAGCAGCACAACCCAGCGTATTGATTTCTGAAGGATCATGTGACACTGAAGACTGGAGTAATGATGCTGAAAATTCAGCTTTGCCATCACAGGACCAAATTATATTTTAGAATATATTAAACCAGAAAACAGATATTTTAAATTGTAACAATATGTTACAATATTACTGTTTTTACTGTATTTTTGATCAAATAAATACAACCTTGCTGAGCGTAAGAGACTTCTTGTAAAAACTTGAAAAACATTGTTGAATATCAAATGTCAAGTGTCCCCAACTAAGCAAGCCAAAGGCGACAGCGGCAAGGAACCCAAACTCCAACAGGTGACATCAGGTGGCAAACAGGTGTTAAAATGGAGGGAAAAAAACCTTGGGAGAAACCAGGCTCAGTCGAGGGGGCCAGTTCTCCTCTGGCCGACAGCGAACAGTGCATGATTATGATTCAGGCAGCTTTCATATGTCCGATTGGGATCGCAACAGTCAAAGTATTTATTCCAGTTCCATCTAGTTGAGGATCGTATTCATCATGCCGGTATGTGACGGTTTGTTGAGGATCTGTGCCACTGGCTGTTGTGTCGATGAGGCCTTCACAGGGGATGGTCTAGTTGACACAATCTCTGCTGACACTTCAGGGCTGCGTTGTTGTCATGTCTAGGCACACGTCCTCGATCTCACCTGGATATGGCCCGGATCCGGCTGACTACGGTAAACCTCAGGATAAACAGAGAGACTGATATTAGCGTAGATGCCATTCTTCTTCTGATGTAACGAGTACATCTGGTGTTATAGAAAGTGTTCCCAGTTCCGGCTGACCTGAATTTATGCAGCCTAACAATCTTTTAACAGATTTGAAAACATCAATTGATAATGTGTTGTGTATGCCAGGTTAAAGAGATGCGTTTTTAGTCTAGATTTAAACTGACAGAGTGTGTCTGCTTCCTGAACAATGCTAGGAAGATTGTTCCAGAGTTGAGGTGCCCAATAGGAGAAGGATCTACCACCTGCGGATGATTTTGATATTCTAGGTATTATCAACTGGCCTGAATTCTGAGATCGCAATAGACGTGAAGGACTATAATGCGTTAAGAGCTCACTCAGGTACTGGGGAGCTAAACCATTTAGTGCTTTGTAAGTAATTAGCAAGATTTTAAAATCTATACGATGTTTAACAGGGAGCCAATGCAGTGTTGACAGAACCGGGCTAATATGATCATACTTCCTGGTTCTAGTAAGAACTCTAGCTGCTGCATTTTGTACGAGCTGTAGTTTGTTTATCAAGCGAGCAGGGCAACCACTCAGTAGAGCATTACAGTAATCTAGCCTTGAGGTCATGAACGCATGAACTAACTGTTCCGCATTTGTCATTGAGAGCATTTGTTGTAGTTTAGATATATTTTTAAGATGGAAGAATGCGGTTTTACAAATGCTAGAAATGTGGCTTTCAAATGAAAAATTGGTATCAAAGAGTACACCCAGGTTCCTAACTGACGACGAAGACTTAACAGAGCAGCCATCAAGTGTTAGACAGTATTCTAGGTTATTATGTGCAGATGTTTTTGGTCCAGTAATTAGAATCTCTGTTTTTTCTGAATTTAGTAGGAGGAAATTACTGGTCATCCAATTTTTTATATCAGTTATGCATTCCGTTAATTTTGTGAATTGGTAAATTTCGTCAGGGTGCGAAGAAATCTAGAGCTAAATAATCAGCGTAACAGTGAAAACTAACGCCATGCTTCCTAATGATATCTCCCAATGGTAGCATGTACAGAGTGAAAAGCAACGGTCCTAGTACTGAGCCTTGTGGTACTCCACACTGAACTTGTGATCGATATGACATCTCTTCGTTTACTACTACAAACTGGTAACGGTCAGATAAGTATGATTTGAACCATGCCAATGCAATTCCACTAATGCCAACATAATTTTCGAGTCTATTTAAAAGAATATTGTGGTCGATAGTGTCAAATGCAGCACTAAGATCCAGTAACACTAATAGAGAGATACAACCACGATCTGATGATAAGAGCAAATCATTTGTAACTCTAATGAGAGCAGTCTCAGTACTATGGTACGGTCTAAATCCTGACAGGAAATCCTCACAGATACCATTTCTTTCTAAAAAGGAACACAGTTGCGATGATACTGCCTTTTCTAGTATCTTTGACAGAAAAGGTAGATTCGAGATTGGCCTGTAATTTGACTAATTCTCTAGGATCAAGTTGTGGTTTTTTTAATAAGAGGTTTGATAATAGCCAGCTTAAAAGTTTTTGGTACGTATCCTAGTGATAAAGATGAATTAACGATATTAAGAAGAGGATCTATGACCTCTGGAAGCATCTCTTTCAATAGCTTAGTGTAGGGTCTAACATACATGTTGTTGATTTTGATGATTTAACAAGTTTAGACAATTCTTCCTCACCTATAGCAGCGAATGAATTGAATTTTTCCTCAGGGATACTACAATGCACTGTCTGACGCGATACTGTAGTAAACGGTTGCATGGTTATAATTTTCTCTCTAATGTCAATATTGCAAATAAAGAAGTTCATAAAGTCATTACTGCTGTGCTGTTTGGAAACATCAGAAGTCGAAGCTCTATTTCTCATTAATTTAGCCACTGTATCAAATAAATACCTAGGGTTGTGTTTATTTTCTTCTAAAAGATTTGAAAAATAAGCAGATCTAGCAGTTTTTAAGGCCTTTCTGTACTCAATCATTCTCTCTCTCCACAAAATGCGAAAAACCTCTAGTTTTGTTTTCTTCCAGCTGCGCTCCATTTTTCTGGCTGCTCTCTTGAGGGCCCGAGTGTGCTCATTGTACCACGGCGTTGGACTAATTTCCTTAATCTTTTTTAAGCGCAGAGGAGCAACTGAGTCTAATGTGCTGGAAAAGAGAGAGTCAATAGTTTCTGTTGCAACATCGAGGTCTTCTAAGCTGTCTGGTATGCTAAGGCAATGAAACTGATCAGGAAGATTATTTATAAAGCAATCTTTAGTGGTAGAAGTGATAGTTCTACCATATTTGTGGCAGGGAGGCAGTTTAGCAGCCTTGGCTAAATGTAGTATACACAAGACTAGATAATGATCTGAGATGTCATCGCTCTGCTGCAGAATTTCAACAGCATCAATATCGATTCCATGTGACAATATTAGATCTAAAGTATGATTACGACAGTGAGTGGCTCCTGACACGTGTTGTCTAACTCCAATAGAGTTTAGAATGTCTGTAAATGCCAATCCCAATGTGTCTTTTTCATTATCTATATGGATATTAAAATCGCCAACAATTAGGACTTTATCTGCAGCCAGTACTAACTCCGATCAAAAATCAGCAAATTCTTTGATAAAGTCTGTATGGTGCCCTGGTACCCTGTATACAGTAGCCAGCACGAATTTCAAATGGGATTTGTCACTTACATTACATAATGTTACATAACTTTACATACACACCATTACTTTGAAGGAATTATAATTGAAAGACTTTTGAGTAATTCTAAAGATATTAATATAAATTACAGCAACACCTCCCCCTTTGCCTTTCCGACGCTGTTCGTGTCGATAATTGTAACCTTGAGGGCTAGACTCATTTAAAGTAATGTAATCATCTGGTTTTAGCCAGGTTTCTGTCAAACATAGCACATCTAGATTATTGTCTGTGATAATATCATTTACAATAAGTGCTTTTGAAGAAAAGGATCTAATATTCAGCAACCCAAGCTTTATAATTTGTTCGTCAGTAGTTTTTTATTTGTTGAACATTAATTAAATTTTTACCCTTAAATGGGTTTGGGAGTTTTTTGTATTTACTAATTCGGGGTACAGACACAGTCTCTATGTGATAATATCTAGGTGAAAGAGTTTCTGTGTGTTGGGATTTATCTGACTTCTGTGACGTGAGACAGCTAGCAGATGGTCGGTTTAGCCAGTATGTCTGCTTCCTGACCTGGGCCCCAGTTTGTCATGTTTCAGCTCTAAGACTATGTGCCATATTACTAGAGAGAAGAGCGTCACCATCCCAGGAGGGATGAATACCATCTCTTTTCAACAGGTCAGGTCTGCCCCAAAAACTTTTCCAATTGTCTATGACCCCTATATTATTCTGCGGACACTACTTAGACAGCCAGCCATTGAGTGATGATAGTCTGCTAAGTATCTCATCACTCCGACAAACAGGAAGAGGGCCAGAGCAAATTACATTATAATAGAAGCGCTAAAACCAACAAAAGGGCAAAAGTGCTGTGACAAGTCCCAGTTAGTCTAGCAGAGTACACATAGCAAGGTTTTTTTTTAATAAATAACTAAAAATAATTAGATATAATAGAAATAGAATAGAATAGTGAGTGTTAGTATTAATGGGTCGAAAAAAATGAGCGTCTTTAGCCTGCTCAGGTTGAGTTAGGCAGGTCATTCCACCAGCAAGTCCATTAGTCAAGATAAAGGTCAGTGAAAGTGATTTTGTGCCTCTTTGGGATGGCACATGTGTCTGAAGTAGTAAATTTAGGTATAGGGGTGCAGAGCTACTGGTTGTTCTGTAGGCAAACACTAGTGCCTTGAATTAGATGCGAGTAGCTGTTGGCAACCATGTTTATATCTTGTTATGAGTCTATGATGAAACTGCTCAGAAAACATTATTTGGTTTATTTGGTAAACTTTTATTACATAAATTGATTATCTGACCATTCTTTAAATAGGCTCCATTGTGTTAGAACAATAGAAAAAAGTATGATCCCTAATGCCCAGCATTTCAAATTTATGTACGTTCAAAATTTCAGGGCGTGTTGTCCCTATGGAAATTAAATAGAAAAAAAGATATCAAATGCTAACTTTTTTCGTTGTGTCAGTTAATAATTTTTTCCCCACTAATATTGTTTTAACCGTGTTAAATTTCAGAATGTCAGCTACTGTTATGTGTAGCTTTTACTTTAAGCTCTCTTATTTTTTTAACCCCTCCAACTAAAATCAAGTTCTGTCCTACAGCTTTTTTGTTGTTGTTGCAAATCATGTTTCATACAGATGTCACATTACGCAAATAGATGGTAACCCTTGTGCTGCGAAACTTGTGCAGGAGTTTCTAAAAAAATATGAATTTGGTGAAACCCCTCTAAACCTGGTTGGTCATTTCCGCAGTAACAGTTGATTGTTCATTTGTTAGCAACATGAGTTTTCTGAATTTACTAACTGCTCATCAGCTTCTAGACCATTTACAGAGCATAGTAATGAATTAATGTTTGAGCACATTACTGAAACAATGTCATTCCTTCTCTTTATTTCTCTGTCTTACTCTTACTCACAGATCATTTTTCCAGAGTCTATGTGTGTTGGGGTACTGTATTCTTCCTCTGACTGTGGCCATGATAGTTTGCCGTATCGTTCTGCTGGGGGGCACGGGCGGCGTGAGTTTTGCTGTCCGTCTTGTAGTTGTCACCGCATCCTTTGGCTGGTCAACATTTGGTAAGAACCAATCAAAATCATTTATAGAATGTTTAGTTAATGTTTAGAATCCATGTATTTTGTCTTGATTGGCAAAAAAGATTTTCAGGCAGTGCATGTAGCCACCACCAGATGGCAGTGTAGACCAATATAATGTTTTGAGGGTTTTTTTATTTTATTTTATTTTTCACTTTTAATTTGTGTTTAAAATAACTGAGTAAAATAACAATATTCCTGACAAAACAACTTTTAATAATTATTTTACTATTATTTGTAAACTATTGTAGTATTTTTTTATTTTAATTTTGTCTAATTTTTAAGGTTTTAAATATAAGATTTATATTTTGTTTTATTTTAAGCTTTACATAGTGACAATATTTTTAGCTTTATTATGGTTTAGTTTTAGTTAACAATAAAAAAAACTTGACAAAAAAAAAAAAAAAGTGTGAAATTGAAAAAAATTAAATCTGCAATGCAGAATAAAAAATGTGCAGTGCAGAGTAAAATTAAAATTGCACAGAGAAATTACAAATGAATGAATTGCAAATGTACCAGTAATAATGTGAAGAGACAGAAGTCAGATCACTTAACTCATTGTCTCTTGTACACACAGTCTTCGGATTTTGGTGAGATCTGAACTCATATCTCTCTATATGTGTTTCTTTCACAGCCTCCACAGCATTTCTTGCAGACAGCCAACCAGCCAATAGGAAAGCCCTGGTCGTCTATCCAGTTTTCCTGTTCTACTTTGTGATTGGCTGGATGATCTTGACATTTTCGACTTCTCAATAGCATACATATACCCTACTGCAATTGCAAAATCAACCCCTCCCTTTTATTAAGACAACCAGAAGACCATCTGGGAGCTGGCCAGTGATTGGCCTAGCCTAAAAAGAGGCGGAGCACATTGATGGACATTCATAAAGGGACAAACAGAGGACAATAAGGGGATTATTGCATAGATATCACTCCTCCCCATCCCTCATTCAGTTCTATAAGAGGAGAGGAAAGGAGTGGAGGACACTAATTCTTCAGCGCTACTAATTTAACAACAGCCTACATGTCTTCATTATGTGAATGTTTTGTTGTGTGAGGAACGTCAGTGCCGCTTTGAGCAGTTCCAGATGTATTCACACCCCTAACATGGAGGCGTACTATGTTCTGTGTGTCTCGGGTATGACTTTATGTGTGGATGTGCTTACTCAAGCATAGCATGTGACTATGTGAGCGTGCATGTATTTGTTTGTGTGTGATTGAGCAGTGCCACTGTTGGCTCTGCTGGGAGAATTATTCAGCTATCATCAGGCTGCACATTCACGTCAGTCCCCTCACATCGCTGCACACAAAAGTTTCTTTTCTTTGTTTTCATTTTTTTCTGAATGATTGCGCTTTATTAGATTTATGTTTTTTTTTTTGTCGGTGGAAGATAATACATTCCAGAATTAAATAAAATGGACTCTATAAGTGCTGCAAAGACTGTGTTCTGTGTTTTCTGTCCATGGAAAATGAAAAATGTTTCTCAAGGTTGAATTGGAAGTGCTGTTTCTGTCTGTATAAATATGGTCCTAAACGATTTCGCACACATCTTCCCATCTGTCTGACAAAGACAGTCTTCCATACACAATCTCTCCTCATATACAGACACACATCAACGACCTGTCTTTCTGTTTCCCTCACATAGAGAAACATAGTCTTCACTCCTCTTTCTCTCTGCCTTTGCCTCTCTATGTGACAGTAATTCTAATTAGACTTTCCATCTTGTATGCCTAAAAAAAGACTTTAATTTTCACTTCTAATGCATTGCAGCACCTGAACCATAAGGGGCAACTGGGGGGTGTGTGTGTGGTGATTAAATAAAGGTGTGTGAGGGTGAGAAAACCGTCAGTGTTTCTTCTGACCTTTATATGCGTGTATCTAATGGTTTTGTGGTTGCTAAGCTGACCTCTTGTTGGTCTTAAAGGGATGGTTCACCCAAAAATGATCATTGTCATCACTTCTGTGGAACATAAAAGAAGATATTTTGAGAAATGTCTCTTTTTATTTTTCCATGGAAGTCACTGGTCATCAGAACAGTTTGGTTACCAATATTCTTTAAAATCTTTTCTTCTGTGTTCCCCAAGAATAAAAGAAAGTCACACAAGTTTGGGATGACATTTTTATTTTTGGGTAAACTATCCCTTTGTGGCAACATCAGCACAGTTTATAAATATCAAGCGTTGTGTGTGGATTTTATAATCTAGGACAGGCTCATTTGCTGAGTGTGTTGCTGAAGTTTCTCAATGTTTTTGGTCAAGTGTGTCAATATAGAGAACCAAAGGAAGATGGAGCGGAGAAGAGCATGTGGAAAATGTGGGGAAATGACAGCAAGTTTCTAGTTCAAGTTTCTAGTTTCAAAGTTTCTAGTTATACTGTCTATTAATATGTGGTCTTATATTTTATATTGTCATGTCAATGAATTCTCAATATAATTCATATGTTAATGTGATTTGTCAGCTGCTGCAGTGAAGTTTGTGATTGGTTGTTTGAAGTATAACTGAGGTCTCCAGCTCCTGTAGAGTGCAGACTGGAGACAGACACGAGCTGCAGCTCAACAAATCTGTGTCTGCTTACATGTTTTTTTTTGTTTTGTTTTTTTTGTTTTTTTTGTTTTTTGTTGTTGTTGTTGTTTTTTTAATATCTTATTGAATCGTTGTTCTTCCATCCAGACTCAAAAGCAAAGTGCTTGTGCATTCTAAAACAGCAAGTGAGTCATTCGGAGAAGGAGTAGCAGTTCAAATACATTTGAGGAGTCAAATGGCAGATGCAGGTTACCAGATTCCCTGGGAAAATGTGTATTCTGAGTGCACCATAAATTGCTTTGGATAAAATCATCTGCCAAGTGCATGGATGTAAATGTAATGATCAGATTACAGTTTAACAGAAAGAAAAACGGCAGTGCCATATTTGGCTGTTGCTGCTCTTTTGGAAGGAATTGCTCTTTCTTTAGGTGGGATTCCCTCATGCCTGAACCCTCGTTTCTTAATAATATTAATAAACAGTGTTCCAGAGCTGTGGTGCAGTGGACTGTGCACATGCTCAGTAAGAGCTGTTGGCTCCTGTCCTGATCCTATTCCTATCACATTCCCTCTCTCTCAGCCTTACTTTCCTGTCTCCATTTCACTATCCTATATAATAAAAATATAAAATTAATTAAACATAAATTATATATATATATATATATATATATATATATATATCAGTAAGATTTTTTAAATAAAATAATAATTATTATTATTAAATTAATTATTCAGCAAGGATGCATTAAATTGAGCAAAAGTGACAGTAAAGACATTTACAATGTTACAAAAGATTTCTATTTCAAATAAATGCTGTTCTTTTGAACTGTTTAATTCATCAAAGAATCCTGAAACAGTGCATTACAGTTTTCATACAAATATCAAGCAATTGTTTTTAGCATTGATAATAATCTGTACTGATTTTTTAAAATTTATTTTAATTATTTATTTCTTTACTTTTTAAGCAGCAAATCAGCATATTAGAATGATTTCTGAAGGATCATGTGACACTGAAGACTGGAGTAATGATGCTGAAAATGCAGCTTTGCCATCACATGAATAAATTACATTTTAAAATATATTAAAACAGAAAACAGCTATTTTAAATTGTAATATTTCACAAAAATATTCAAAATATCAACAAAAAAAAAAAAAAAATGCAGCTTTGGCTAGCAATGAGCATATATATATACAGTAGTGGCCAGAAGGGATATCCAAAGGGGATGTTTGTTTTTATTACCCTTCAAGTTTGAATCTCTCTTTCTCTCTCTTTATTCTATATATGACTTTCTAAGTCATAGGGCTAGAGCCTTGATACTCTTCCACTGTTTTCAACATGAAATATGTTTGTGAACGTCTCTGCATTTTCCAAACACTTCTATTTATCTTTATATGGGAAAAAAACTGTAGGCCTGTAAGTCAGAACTTACGATTAGGTCTAACTCCTGTTTCTTTATATAGTATAAATCTTTTAGAAGTTTCTGTATCCAGGTCCTCTATAAGGTGAAAGTTATACTTGAACTCAAAAACATCTAAGAAGAGAAGTCAAGTATCTCATAAACAAAGATTTAATTCCTTAAAATTTAAAACAAAGCTATTTTTGTAATGATGTATGCATCAAGGCTAAAGAAGGCAGGAGAATCAGGTTCCAAGAAAACTCAAAAGATTTAATTACACAAAAATGAGGCAAACAGGTATGCAAAGACATCTAAAGACAACAATGACGACCAAGAGCAAACAGAAACTGAGGGCTTATAAACATAGGAAACAGAGGAGCTAATGATACTAATTAATAAGACACACCTAAACTAGGACTCTAATCAAATCTGTAACCTAGGAGACAAACAAGGAGGAAATGAGAAAGACTGAACTAATGAACAAACTGAGAAGTAAACTAGAAACAATTCAATGAAAACAAAGTCAAAACCCTGACAATTTTATGCACCACTTTTGATGCAAAATGCTTAAATAAGCTATCCTGTGTATTAAAAATTACAAATATTATTAAAATTAAATATTAAAATTAAATTAAAAATTATATATATATATATATATATATATATGTATAAACAAAACAATTCTTTTTATCAATGCATAATAGTGGTCTGTGAATTTATGTTGTATTTTGTACGTTTTTATAGGCCCTATAGTTAATGGACAGTTGGACACAAACTCATTTAAATAGGGTAAAATATTGTTTTTTATTGTGAAGTGAGGTTAAATGTTAAGTGGTTAGGTAGGTTAAAGTGAGACCCTTGAGGTAAGATGTTTTAATTAGAAATATTTTCCTAAATATAACTTACCTATATAACAAATTTTAGCAAGAATAGGAAACAAGCCATTTCTTAGCTGTGAGAAGTCTCAGTCTCACGCGCATTTGAAAGCGTCACTCAGGATCACATTCCTCACATCACATCATAAATAGAACGTTGTGTGTGCTGGTTTAATTTTAACAGTGTCAAACCCTCAGTTTTCTCAGTCTTCTCGTTGCTGTCTCGTCTGCTGTTCGTACTGAGTTACCCGAGTCAACATTTGTTATCATGACAATGTTGAAGCGAAAACGTAGTTTTTGCGCTCAGGTGTACTACTCTTACAGCAGCACATCCTCAACATTCATCACCGATGCGGTTAAAAATCATCAGCCCGTTAGTGTTGTTGAGGAAAATGAGATGCCAATGAGAAACAGAAGGAGGATGGATAGTTTTGAGAAGCTGCCGTCTCTTCATATCTGTGAAAGGAGCGGCAGCTCAGATCAAGATCCCGCTGTGAATGAGAGAAGTGCTGAGGGTAAATCAAATGACCATTTGAGAATATCATTGAAGTGTCATTATATGTTACAAACCCACACCATCACACATTATATCGAAATACAACTGAAATTGCAATGAGCAGATTTTTTCCAAGACATGTCATAAATATTTAAACAAGGCTTGTTTTAAAACTATATAAAGTTAAAACAATAAAACATTTCAACTGAAGAATCACCATAATATGAGTATGCAATATTTAATACCCTAATTACAATTGATTGAAACATGCTTTTGTTCAATATTTCCTGCTTTAGATCAGAATTCTCTACAGTACAGTGCCTGTGCTCGAGAGGATGGTCTTCAGGAACCTCTTTCCAGTGGTTTTGTAGTCCTTCCTCCTGCAGATCAGCAGGTTCAAAGCCCTCCAGCTCTCAGTCCAGTCAGTCCAGAACCAGATCACAACAACAGAGTGGATGTGACAACTGAGAATTGGTTTGAGGTATTGAGTCTCATAATGACTCTGAATATATATTAATATTTGGAAGATTTTTACAGCTTTTCTGTGCATTTGTTTTATGTTCTTTGTGATATGAGAAGAAATTTGAGGTCAAATCTCCTCTATGTGTAATGTATGTAGGCACCTACCCTGATTTCTGTTTTTGTGTCTTTTGCGTATCATCAGCCTGTTAGTGAGGAAAATGATAGTCAGGAGAGACAGAGGAGGAAGAGTAGTTTTGGAGAGCTGCTCACTCTTCACTGGAGCTGCAGTTCAGGTCAGGGTCAGAAAGTGGAGGATCAGACCACTGCAGCCATTAGTGAGAGACACGCTGAGGGTAAATCCAGTGACCATTTGAGAATCTGTTTATAGAGCTCTGTAAATCATAAAGTCTGCATAATTTTCTGATAGATATGAGTGTCCATTAATGGAAACCTAATTCATAAATTAGGGGGAATTTTTCTGTTCTTTAGGATGAAGTGTCATTCATTACAATATGTTAAAAATCCACACCATCACACATTTTATCAAAAATCATTTGAAGTTAGATCAAAGCCATGATCAGACGTTTATTCCAGGACATGTCATATATCTTTAAACACAGATGAACCCAAGCGGACATCTTTTATCATTGGCCGAAAGAGAAAAAGTTCTCACAGTGCTCAGGTGTATGACTCCCATCAGAGTACAACATCCAGCACCGATGCGGCTGAAAACCATCAGCCCGTTAGTGTTGGTGAGGACACTGAGATGCCAATGAGAAAGAGGAGGACGGATAATTTTGAGAAGCTGCCGTCTCCTCATTTCTGTGATTGGAGCGGCAGCAATACCTCTGCGAAATATGAAGTGCTGAGGGTAAATGAAATGACCATTTGAAAATGTGTAACTGTTTTTTGTTTACTAGAGCTCTGTACATCATAAAGTCTATATAATGTTCAGGCATATTTAAGTATCCATTAATGGGAACTTTAATGTTTAACATTCCCTGCTTTAGATCAGAATGCTCTACAGTACAGTGCCTGTGCTCTAGAGGATCATGGTCTTCAGGAACCTCTTTCCAGTGGTCTTGAAGGCCTTCCTCCTGCAGATCAGCAGGTTCAAACCCCTCCAGCTCCAGTCCACCTCAGTCCAGTCAGTCCAGAACCAGATCACAACAACAGAGTGGACGGGACAACTGAGGGTAAGTTTACAGGCCTTAACCTCAAACAATTCACTCGCTGCTGTCCATGCTTGACATTTCATGTCAGCTAAAATGATTCATCTTTTAACAGACAACATTCTGAGCCGGTATGAAATCGGCAGAATGCTTGGTAGAGGAAGATTTGGATCTGTCTATGAAGGGAAACGATTGGAGGATGAGGTATTGAGGTATTGTCATTTCCTTACAATATTTAGCTAACAAATTGTTCTGTCTCACTATACCCATTTCAAGTACTTTTAGTGTTTATTATTTTCACTATTTAGTGCACTTGACATGTTGGAAATGTAACAATTTTTATGGTTGATCAGGTGGCAGTGAAAATTGCCAGAAAGCCACGGAACATGAAATACATCAACATTGTAAGTAATCAACAGTCGCTAACCTGTTCTTCTGCTGTTTTCAAATTAAAATGTGTAAACACACTGACAGCACCTTCTTTCTTCAAGATCTTCATGATCTTTCTTCTAGCATGGTCATCCCACACCCGTTCCATTAGAGGTCGGCCTGTTGATCCTTGCTAACAGGGGCCCCAAAGTTCCCGAGATCATTGAGCTGCTTGACTGGCAGGACCAACCTGACCAATACATCATGGTCTTGGAGCGTCCCTCACACTGCCAAGATCTGTGGGATTTTTTGGAGAGTCACCGTGACATTAAGTTAGAGAACCTGCTGATAAACACAGAAACACTTGAGGTCAAACTGATCGACTTCGGGTGCGGGGATCTCCTGCAAGAATCTGCCTATGACGTCTTCTGTGGTATGTATTATGCATCAAACCTGTAGTTTTAGACCTCTAATTTTAGAAGTTCTAGTGACAAGTTAAATTGGTATCATATAAACCATTTCTCACTTTTGAAGTAGTATTTTTTTTAAATTAAATTACACCAGATATTTTTTTACAAAGAAAACATGCCGTGGGATTTCAAGCTTACCCATTAAATACAAAACACAATCTCCTTCCTTCAGGCACTCGAAAGTACCGTTCACCTTCATAGATGGCAAGTACGGTAAACCAGCTACTGTGTGGTCTCTGGGAGTGCTCTTATTCTTGCTGGTGTGTGGATGATTTCCAGAACCCAGAGACATGCAGATGATTCATGACGACATCTGGTTTGGGCCTGGCTTGTCAAACTGTAAGATGGCATTCATCACAGCAAAGAAGAATCATACAAAACAAAGTAACAAGGAAAAAATAACACCCGAGCCAAGTGGCTTTATAAAAGATGGATAATGTGGATAAATCAGGAATTTTTCCAGATTTTCTAAACACTGCAGGTGTAAAGTTTAAAGTAATAATCTGACTTTCTTCCATTGTTCTGCACAGAATGCTGCCACCTGATTCGATCCCTCTTGCAGCAAAACCCAAGCTGGTGGATTGATTTGAAGAAAATCATTTTCCATGAATGGTTTATGGTATTGAGCCTAAGATCAGCTACAAATGATTTTGAAGATACAGTATATTCCTTTTTCATTTTAAAGTCGTTCAGAATTCCTCTCTTGGCCGCTCCAGAAGTTCATGTGAAAGCTGCTCCTTCCACGGCCCACTCCAAAGGATCCTGCACTGGATGTCACAGAATTCCCCGTCTTTGGCCGCTTCATACCTCTTCTTAGCATTTAGCAGGCTGATATGTGTGGTCCCGCAATGCTTTAGCAACTTGTTAGCATCTGGCTCATTGGTTTGAAGCAGTAATATTTGCATCTAGCAGTATTTGGTGACCACATATGTAAATGCAATGTAGATAGTGTAAGTGATATTACAAATCTGTTATTTGTTCCCGATCAAATAGTTTTGACTGAGGGCAAAGTTAGTTTCATAACATATTTTTGTTAAACCTTTGTACTTTTGAATGAGTTGTTCAAACTTGGCTGTTATTGTTCATTAAATATTATTGTTCAATAAATAATATTTTATATAAATAACATTGGTGTATCTGGTATTGAGAAACGATTTGTGTGTTAAGTTGCTGAAAAAAAGCAGTACTAAGTGCAACTTAAGTGCAGGTTATATTGACTTCCATTCAACTTTTGGCCCTTTGACACGTTCAACTCCTGGCTCATGCTCCTTTCCAGTCCCCGTTTCTCTCCCACATGTCCACTCTATTCTGTACTATACAAATAATAATAATGCTAAAAATGCCAAAAAAAAAGCATTCTGGCAGTGAAAAGTGTGTGCGTGTGTGTTTGTGTGCACACGTTTTTGTGACATAGGGGTAGGGGTAGTGTAGGGCGATAGAAAATATGGTTTGTACAGTATAAAAACCATTACGCCTATGGAATGTCCCCACAATTCACAAAAACAAATCTTTGTGTGTGTGTGTGTGTGTGTGTGTGTGTGTGTGTGTACTTGTACAACTATTTTTGTGAGGACCAAGAAAGTAAAGTGAGGACATTTTGGCCAGTCTTCACTTTTTGAGACCCCTTTAAAGGCCTGTTTGAGGGTCAAGACTTAGTTTTAGAGATACGGTTATAATTAGGTAAAGGGTAGGTTTAGGGTAAGGGTTCAGGTTAGGCACTTAGTTGTGATGGGTAGGGTTAGGGTAAGGAGCTAGAGATTGCATTGTGTGAATGAAAGTCCTCACAAAGATAGATGTACAAGAATGTGTGTGTGTGTGTGTGTGTGTGTGTGTGTGTGTGTGTGTGTGTGTGTGTGTGTGTGTGTGTGAGTGAGTGAGTGAGTGACAGACAGAGAGAGAGAGAGAGAGAGAGAGAGAGAGAGAGAGAGAGTTTAGATCATAAACATAAAGCATAGAGTTCCTCCTTTATGCAGATGATCTGGTCCTGCTGTCTCCAACAGAAGAGGGTCTACAGCAGAACCTGGACATCCTGCATCGGTTCTGTCAGACCTGGGCCCTGACTATTAACCGTAACAAAACTAAAGTACTGACGTTTCAAAAAAGACCCAGATGTCAGGGAAAGAGACACAATTTCACCCTTGGTATGACCAAAATTGATCATGCCACAAGCTACACATACCTTGGGCTGAAAATAAGTGCAACTGGAAAGCTAAATTTGGCCGTGAATGAACTGAAAGAGAAAGCAAGAAGGGCCTTCTATGCCATCAAAAAATCAATCCAAATTGAAATACCAATCAGAATCTGTCTCAAAATATTCCAGTCAGTCATAGAATCGATTGCACTATATGGCAGTGAAGTGTGGGGTCCTCTCCTAAACCACGAATTTGACAAATGGGACAAAAATCCAACAGAAGCCCTGCATGCCGAGTTCTGTAAGAGTATCCTGAGAGTACAGAGGAACACACCGAACAACGCATGCAGGGCAGAATTAGGCCAATACCCTCTATTAATCCACACTGAGAAACGAGCCAACAAATTTTGGAAACATCTAAAAACGAGTGACCCCAACTCTTATCATTTTAAAGCCCTTAAAGACAATGAAGTGAACATTGAAAAAAGCCCCCTGATTCAGATGGTTCCTGAGGCTGCAAAAACAAACTAACACGACTAACAACAGCCAGCCTCAGGACACTGACACCGTCATCCAAAGAATTCGGCCCAACCAAATTATAAAAGCACAAAAAGAAAAATATAGCTGCAAGCAGCGATGGCGGGCCCAAGCCCGGGTGGCACCGCCATCCCGGTGGCTTCAGGGCAACTGTGCATGGTGGGCAATAGGCATTTAAAACGGTTAAACATAAAAGGACTATTTCAAAGTCATTTGAATACACCACATTTACTGCAGCAGTTGGTGCCCATATGATCACACACACAGACACACACACACACAAACACACATACACACAGACAGAGACCCACACTCACACACAGAGATAGAGAGAGAGAGAGAGAGAGAGAGAGAGAGAAAGAGTGAGACTGAGGGGGTAGGGGGGTAGGACAGAGAGAGAGAGAGAGTGTGAAAAATCCACATTCAAACCAAAATATCTGACTTCCTGTTGGTCGGAGCTAATGACTGTAAATTAGAAAGTTGTCCGGCTTAATGAGGACAATGTGTGTACCGAGTTTGGTGATTGTAGGTAAAAATAACCCCCCCACTTTTGTCAAAAGGTGGCGCTACTGAGCCCCTCCACCACGCCCGTTTCTAAGGCTTTACCCATGTCTACTGAATGACAATATTGATGTGTGTGTCAATTTTAATGCAATTTGAAGCATGTTAAGAGCCTCAAAAACACTCAAGAATCTTATTAAAGTTTGACGTGTTACCATGGCAACAATATTTAAGATATCACAAATACATTCACAGATCTACATCTGCCATGTTTTGACATTATTCTGATGAAGTTTGAAGGGAAATCAAATCGGGTAAAAATAAGAGGGTGATCTCAAAGCATTTCGAAAGTGACACACTTTCTGCTGCCAGTTGGTGGCGCTGTAACTTTGACTCACAATAGTCACATCAATGTGATCGGACTCCTTCAACGAACACACTGCTGAAGTTTCATAAAAATCAATCAATGTATGTAGAAGTTATAACACACTTCCTGATTCCCTTTTCTCGCCATAAATTCATTGCCTCGCCACAGCCAAACCGTTCGAGATATCAAAAATCCGCTGGCAATTTTTCATCATCAATGTCTTGACTTCATGCTGACCGAGTTTGGTGGTGATCGGATTAATCACCGAGGAGGAGTATATCAAATTCCAGAGCATGCGTTTTTCAAACAACCCGTAATAGTTGACTTCCTGTTGGGGTGGCGTATAACTTAGAGCACAAAAATTGTTAGGCCTGATGAGGTCTATATGTGTACCGAGTTTCATACAAATACGTGCAAGCGTGTTTGATATATGGACCAAGTTTTCGGACTTTGGCTTGGGCCCCAATTACCTGACCTATTGGACTGAAACAACAGAAAAACAAAGCAAACTTGAATGTTATTTGGCCCTAAACAGAGACTAAACCACAACAGAATATCTGAGTACAGTGAAAGACTATAAATTAAGAAGAATAATGACGAGGTACAGACTGAGCAATCACACGCTGACTGTAGAGATGGGCAGATACAGACAGAACTGGCTGCCCAGAGAGAGCCGCATCTGCCTGTACTGTGACCAGGGAGAAATGGAGACAGAGCAACATTTCCTCACCAGCTGCCCTAACTATGAGGAAATCAGAAAGACATTTTATCCAAAATTTGAAATACTTTGCCCTAACTTCATATAATTTAAACAATAAAACACAAATTCAACATTTATTAGGTGAAAAAAAGAGATTGTATCCTACTAGCAGCAAGATACATTGATACCTGTCACAAAGAGAGAGATTTGACTAATCAGTAATGCGCTCTCACACACACACACACACTCACACAAACACACGAACATGCAGACTCACGCACATACACACTGAATTCTAAATTGTTCATAGAATTCTAAAATGTTGATTGATTGTCTACTTACTTTTTTTTATTTTATTATGTGTGTATATGTACATGTATTTTGATTATTTTGCTTTGGCAATACTTTGTAACAATTGGCATGCCAATAAAGCACACTTTGAATTTGAATTTGAGAGAGAGAGAGGTTTGTTTTATTACATTAATAACGGCAATAAGAGAGTTCACTGCTGGGGCAGAGGAGAAAGGTCACTTTTAACTGTAAAAGATCCCTCAGAGCAGCTGCTCCAAATCTCCAACGTGATCATTACAGTGTTTTCATATTCCAGACTACCCTCTCTTTCTGTCTGCACTTCTAAAATATCAACGTTTTAGGAGAAGATGGTGGTGTGCTGTGGGTCAGCTGAGCTAGAGATGTTTTTCACCTGCTCTCCAGGACAGAAGTAGCACCACTGGGACTCTCATCATGGTTCTGTCACAGCGGTCAATCATAATCCAACCTCATTGTCAGCAGGTAAACACGGGACACAGAGGTAAGTGAAGGCAATATGGCTGGTTTATTGATAACAGCAGTAGATCAACACAGACGAAGGAGAATCCAGGTAAGTAAACGTATGGATGGAAAGTCTTAGATAATGTCTTATCTGTATACTGAAGTCTTTCTCTATTCCAGGGCATGGAACAGAGCTGAGGAGGCTGAAGATGATCTCTAGCGAAGACAGAGGGTAATCCCAGGAACAGGTGAGTAACGACCCGGTAAGGTTGAGACCCGACAGTGAGTGAAGGGGAGAAGTGCTGTTTTATAGTGCTGGTGGGTGACTGCTGACAGGTGTGTGTGATTAGAAGTCGGGTGATTGTGATCTGATGACTCTGGTGGGTGGAGACGGTGGTGGCTGTGTAGACTCCCTGACAGTACCCCCTCCTCCAGGGGCGGCTCCTGACGCCCTCCGACGGTGACGGGGTCGACCAGGGCCTCTGGGTGCGGGACGGTCCAGATGGGCTTGGTGAAATTCGGCCAGGAGAATAGGATCTAGCACATCGTCACGATGGATCCAGGACCTTTCCTTGGGACCGTATCCTTCCCAGTCGATTAAGTACTCGAGACGGCCGCCCCGTCGCCGGGAATCCAGGATCTTATCTACTCTGTAGATCAGGGGTTCTTCGATGACTTCGGGAGGAGGAGGTACTGGCGGCTCCTCTGGTGCTGTGGAAAAGGGAGACACAGGTTTAAGGAGTGATACGTGAAATGATGGGTGAATGCAGTACCTTGGGGGGAGTTGGAGATGGTAAGTGACTTCATTTATCTGCCTCTCGATGGTGAAGGGACTGTAGCGTCTGGTCAAAATCGGATCCTGCCAGCCCAACTTTAGAATTTTCAGAATGCTTTTAGCCTCCTGAACTGTTTGTGTAAATCACGAATCGGCTCCGGCAAGTCCGGGACCGATTGCCTCATTGGCACTTTTGTTACCTCATGGAAGGAAAACAGAAGAAATTCTCACCAGCTCTAGGAACTTCAAAGAGTCACCCTGGTGGGGCTAAGGGCCATGTGTTCACAGACACTGGCCACAACCCCAATACACACACACATACAGACACTCACAAACACGCATGGAGATTGTGAATGTACATTTATCCTCCAAATATGACTGTGCCAAAGTGTACCCGTCGTTGTATTACAAGGTGCATGTATGCATCCCTAGTATATAAGCTTAGCTATGACTGTAGTTGTATTAGTTTTATTCTAAACGATAAAATTCATGTATAAACTGTATCTCCCCTTTTATGTCCTTGCCATCTGACAAGTTTGGTCTCATTGTAAAGCTCTTGTTATACCCTAATTGAAAATGTATGTCACATTACTGTAAAATGCATTTTTCTATTTTTAATGGTACTTTGAAGAAAATGTACTCAGATCTGACACTTCATAAACCATGCAAATTAGGTCATAAATGGAGACAAAGAAGAACTTTGCCCGCCAAAATCACACCCTCATCATTGGCTGATGTACCCAAGGAGGCGTTCTGGTCTGTTGTCCTTAAAACACAATGACACGCGTCTCTCGATTGTCTCTCAATTGTCCCTCGCCATTTCCCGCACGTCTCTCCCGGACGTCTCGGCGACCGCGCTTCCATCACGCGCTCCTCTCTTCGGGATGACCATCTTTTGGCAAAGTATTAGCTTGTCAAGCCTTCTTCATCCGTCTCCCGAAGTCTTCTCTCTTCATCGCCTAGGAGACGGAGCCTTTCTTCTTTATTTTCCGGTTATTTTACTCTTAAGTTAAAACCTTGTTCGAAAATCCCGCCGAAGAACACTTCCTCGGAAAAGGACCAATCGCATCCAGCTGCACGAACCGAAACTCCTACAGAAACACGAAACAACCACAGCACCTGAACCTATGCAAGTATAGAACTATTCTTTTCGAAGCGTTTTAAGCTCGATGTATAAGCTGAGTTTCCTTGCTGGCTCTCAAAGGTTTTAACTGTTCGTAATTTGCCATTTCTTTGATCACCTCTGTTTTCCTGACTTTACTTTCGTTTTCTATATATATATGTGTATTATTTGTATATATGTAGCCGTATAACCTCTATATCCGTAGTTTCATATATTAAATACATTATATTCATGCTTGATTGTTTCTGCTGCTCATTCAACAAAACCCAGGTCACTTTAACGTTTCGATCCAGTATCCTTGCTTTACGCATTGATGCTAGAATAGGAAGTCTTTCTCGTGGCCAGAGAAAAACCTTCCTTTTTATAATAGTCTATGAGGAACTAACGGTTTGCTGGACAAACTAATAGTTTCTCTAAATAATTATTAAACCAGAACTAATCATATATGTAATTGATTATAATTCGTTGTAATTAATTCACAATATATGTATAATTCCCTCTTGGGTCAGTATATGTATTATAATTAATCATAAAGCTTTATGATTTATTATATTCATATATTTCACCCATAAATTAATTAAATACCTGTACCATTTCGCTACAGGACCTATGTAGCGGGGACTCAGCTTCCGGCAGGGCTGGCGGAGACGCAGATCCCGTGTAGAGAGCCAGACTTGATCTCCCGGATGATAGACAGGGGTAGGGGATCGACGGGCATCTGCGAAGTGTTTGTGTCTCCGCACAGCATGCTGCAGATGTATATGGGCTGAGTCCCACACTCTCTCGCTCACTCGAAACCAGTGGTCAGCTGGAACATCCGAGGGTTCCTCCGTCCAGGGAAATAACGGTGGTTGGTACCCGAGTACGCACTGAAACGGGGTAAGGCCTGTAGTGGTCTGTTTAAGAGAATTCTGTGCGTACTCGGCCCACGGGAGGAAACGGTTCCAGCTGTTCTGGTTGTTGTGACAGTAGGCCCGGAGATACCTCCCTATCTCCTGTATCTTCCGCTCAGTCTGGCCATTTGTCTGAGGGTGATATCCGGATGAGAGGTTGACGGAGACATTGAGGAGTTTGAAGAAGGCAGTCCAAACGCGGGAAGTGAACTGTGGCCCACGGTCGGAGACGATTTCCTCTGGGATATCAAAGTTGCGAAACAGCTGATGGAAGAGAGCTTCTGCTGTTTCCATAGCGGTAGGCAGTCCTCAAAGAGGAATTAACTTACAAGCCTTGGAGAACCTATCCACAGCTACAAGGATACGTGTAAATCCATCAGAGTTCGGCAGGTCAGTGACAAAGTCGACTCCGACGTGGGACCATGGGCGATGTGGGATGGGTAGTGGAACCAGCTTACCAGAGGGTAGGTGACGTGGAGTTTTGGAAATGGCACAGACTGAGCATCCTTGGACATGTAGGGAGACATCTCGGGCCATACTGGGCCACCAGTAACGAGCCTGAAGGAGCGAGAGAGTTCGCTGGCTGCCTGGGTGTCCAGAGCCCGGGGAAGCATGTAATGAGCCCAGAAGGTCTTTCCGTAAGGTGGTCGGTACGTAGATTTTACCCTCTGGGCCTCCCAGCGGAGCGGGTTCGGAAACTGTGGCGACGCGTATCTGGTCATCCAGGTCCCACTGAATGGGACTTACGAGTATGGCTGGAGGGAGGATGGGCTCAGGTGTAGATGGTTCTTCCGGAGCATGGATTCGTGAGAGTGAGTCGGCCTTCACATTCTTCTCTCCAGGTCGATAGGTGATGGTAAACTGAAAGCATGTAAAGAATAAAGCCCAGCGGGCTTGGCGAGGGTTAAGTCCCTTGGCTGAGCAGAGATATTCCAGGTTTTTATGGTCTGTAATGACAGTAAAAGAATGTTGAGCTCCCTCCAGCCAATGCCTCCATTCCTCAAGCACCAGTTTGATGGCCAACAGTTCTCTGTTGCCGATGTCATAATTCCGCTCCGCTGGGGAAAGCTTCCTGGAGAAGTAAGCGCAAGGGTGGAGTTGAGGAGGCTCTCTGTGCCGTTGGGATAGCACTGCTCCCACACCGGTGGTGGAGGTGTCCACTTCTACGATGAACGGGAGTTCAGGGTTGGGATGAGTGAGGTTGGGAGCAGTGCAAAAGGCATCCTTCAGCGTTTGGAATGCGGCTCGAGCTTCTGCTGTCCAGGACAGAGACTTGGGCGTATGATGAAGCATGGAAGTTAGTGGAGATGACAGGATACTGAAATTCTTGATGAATCTGCGGTAGAAGTTAGCAAAACCTAGGAAACGTTGGAGTTCTTTGACAGTTTGAGGGAGAGGCCAGGTTTGAATAGCTTGAATCCTCTGTCCTTCTTCCCCACGAAGAAGAAGCTCGATGCCGCAGGAGATGTAGATGGTCGGATGAATTGCTGTTGGAGAGCCTCCTGGATGTACTCCTCCATAGCCTTGCACTCCGGGATGGACAGGGGATATACACGTCCTTTAGGTGGAATGGCCCCAGGCAGCAGGTCAATGGCACAGTCCCATGGTCGGTGAGGTGGTAAGTTGGTGGCTGCCTGTTTACTGAATACATCCTGGAACGCCAAATAGTCAGATGGGATCTCTAAGGTATTCTGAGTTTCGGGACTCTCCACACGGGTGGAATGTACGTGAATGGTAGACTCACATACCGGGGGTTCTGGAACTTTGGAAATGCAACTTTGAAAGCAGGCTGGACTCCACCACAGAATCTCACTCGAATCCCATCTGACCTCCGGAGAGTGTTGAGTGAGCCAGGGGCGTCCCAGGATGATGTCGACGGTGGGTCCCTCCAGTACCAGAAATGAGATGAGTTCACAATGCAGACATCCTACTTGTAATGTGATGGGTGGTGACTTGAATCTGACCCTTCCACGTCCTAGCGGTTTTCCCTGAATGGTTTCCACCTTAAGTTCTTCATGACGTTGAAAAGGTAACTCCAATCTTTTTAGTAAGTTAGGCGAGATGTTCCCGGAGGAGTCCGAGTCCAGGAGGGCACGTACTGAAACAACATAGCACGGGGTGAGTAGTTGTACTTCGAGAAGTGTTAATTTCGAAATTGAGGGATTGCATTGGATGGTATTCACCGCAGGACGTGGAGGACGTGTGGGACATGTACGAATCAGGTGTCCAGATCCGCCACAATACAGACACAGTCCATTTGCAATACGACGTGCACGTTCTTGCTGGGAAAGACGACAGGAGTCAATCTGCATAGGTTCTGGTACTGGAGGACAGGCAGCGGGTGAGAGCGGTGAATGAGCGGTTATTTCGGGCATACAAGCTGTAAGTGTTTGAGAGATCTTCACGGCGTTCTGCATAAAACTCTCCAATCCAACTGAGTTATCATAGATCACCATTTGGGTACGAAGCTGTGGGTTAAGACCTTGTCGATAGGCAGTGAGAAGAGCCGTCTCATTCCAACCTCAAGAGGCCGCTAGAGTCCGGAACTGCAGTGTGTAATCGCTAGCCGAAGAACTTCCTTGTCTCAGGCGGATGAGTTGGTCAGAGACCGATAGCGCTCCTGTAGAGAGACCGAAAACTTCCTGGAAATGAGAGGAAAAGTCATCAAACGAGTCAACAAGGTTAGAATGGGAATCCCAGATGGTTTGAGCCCAGAGTAACGCTATTCCAAAGAGGAGGGAGATAAGAAACGCCACTTTGGATCGTTCATTGGCGAATTTATGAGAATGCATTTCAATATACAGGAATGCTTGGAGTAGAAAACCACTACATTCAACCGCCTCACCCAAATAGTTGGAAGGAAGGGCCATGGGACTGGCAGAGGCAGACTGATGGTGTGGATCTGGAGATAGAGCCGCACGAAAGGTGCTGACCAGCCCTTCGAAGGGGTTTTCCGCGGCGGGAGCTGAACGCTCCATCTCCAGATGAAGTTGGTATGGTCGGGTCTTCTGTCAGCAGGTAAACATGGGACACAGAGGTAAGTGAAGGCAATATGGCAGGTTTATTGATAACAGCAGTAGATCAGCACAGACGAAGGAGAATCCAGGTAAGTAAACATATGGATGGAAAGTCTTAGATAATGTCTTATCTGTATACTGAAGTCTTTCTCTATTCCAGGGCATGGAACAGAGCTGAGGAGACTGAAGATGATCGCTAGTGAAGACAGAGGGTAATCCCAGGAACAGGTGAGTAATGACCCGGTAAGGTTGAGACCCAACAGTGAGTGAAGGGGAGAAGTGCTGTTTTATAGTGCTGGTGGGTGATTGCTGACAGGTGTGTGTGATTAGAAGTCGGGTGATTGTGATCTGATGACTGTGGTGGGTGGAGACGGTGGTGGCTGTGTAGACTCCCTGACACTCATCTGCTATATCCAGGATTTCTGTGGCTGGGCTTCTTTTATAGCCTGTTGTACTATGGGTATCAATACAATATCATTATGATAGTCTGTGCCAAAATTGTGTGACCGAACAATGAATTATAAAAGATTTTGTGATTAATTATTTTAATATAAAATTTATTACAATATTAAGTTTTTTTCACCATACAGAGTGCAGACAAAATTAAACTCTGCCCTGGAACATTTTTAAATGTATCAAATATTTATAGTCTTTCCTGACACTTGCTATCAGTGACATGAGGTGTGTCCCAGAGCGCATTACACATTTTCACCATTCTGTCATTAAAGATCATTTGCTGGGATTTTATGGAGGGAACGTTTCAGTGCACTGGAAGGATTTTGCGATTGAGACGGCCCTTATGCTGCCTTCACAACCTATCAGAAATTTCCTACTTCCCAATTCTAAAGCTGTGATACAAGCATGTAGCATTCTACCTATTTATTCTTGCCTATTTATTGGGAAAATGATATTTAGCATTCCATTCATTGACAACCATATAAACATTCACCATGCTATCTAGATAGTCAGCTTGCTGGCGATTCTGGAATTTTGGTCAAATACAGGCTATTTTCGCTGTGTATAAAACATCAATAATCGTCATATGATTATTCAAATATGTAAATATGCTCTACAATGTAGCTGTTGTGGAAAAAACTAATAAAGAAACCAGTAACAGCAGCAATCATTCTCCGCTCCACCATGTTTAAAGTACATGTCATGCCCAACTTGGGAACTTGGGTATCAAAATTATTCCCGAGCTTCCCAGTGGTAAATATGATTTTTAATTATTTTAATTATTTAATTATTTTATTTTTGACTAGGAAACTTGTTTTTACGATAATTCCGATAGTACGTGAAGGCAGCATTAACTGATCTGACTCCCTGAACAGTTCCCTGACTACTGAAGAAACTGACTGAGACACAACCCCCAATATACAGTGCTCAGCGTAAATGAGTACACCCCCTTTGAAAAGTAACATTTTAATCAATATCTCAATGAACACAAAAACAATTTCCAAAATGCTGACAAGACTAAGTTTTATATAACATCTGTTTAACTTATAACATGAAAGTAAGGTTAATAATATAACTTAGAGAACAAAATTTCAGTTTTACTCAAATTAGGGTGATGCAAAAATGAGTACACCCCACTGAAAGTCTCTGGAGCAAAGCTAAATTTTAGACTACAAATGTCTAATTTAACAAGAATTCAACCACAGGTGAGTCTGATTATTCATTACACAGGTGTCCAGCAGACAGTTGACTATAAAAGGGTGTTAAAACCCCTTCCCATTTCATGCTGTCAGCAATGGCACCACATGGAAGAGAAATGTCACAAGACCTGAGAAAGAAAATAATTTCTTTACACCAGAAAGGTGAAGGCTACAAGAAGATCAGCAAAGCTTTACTTATCAGTCAGAATACTGTAGCAAAAGTGGTACAAACATTTAAAAAAGATGGAACTGCAACCATCTCACAGAGACGTCCAGGTCGTCCACGGAAGTTAACACCTCGACAGGAGCGTCTTCTGATGAGAAGCGTTGAAGAAAATCGGCATGCAAGTTCACTGCAGTTATCTAAAGAAGTAGAAAGCCAAACTGGGGTGACTATTTCCCGTGACAATACGACGTACACTGCAGAGGAATGGCATGCATGGGTCCCGTCCACGAAAGAAGCCTCTCCTAAAGCCCAGGCACAAAAAAGCCTGCCTAGAGTTTGCCAGGGCCCATGCTGACAAAGATGAAGACTACTGGGACTCTATATTCTTGAGTGATGAGACCAAGATAAATGTTTTTGGAACTGATGGCTTCAAAACTGTATGGCGTCGCAAAGGTGAGGAATACACAGAAAAATGCATGGTGCCTACAGTGAAACATGGTGGTGGCAGTGTCCTTATGTGGGGCTGCATGAGTGCTGCTGGTGTCAGGGAGCTGCATTTCATTGATGGCATCATGAATTCACAGATGTACTGCTCTATACTGAAAGAGAAGATGCTACTATCACTCCGTGCCCTTGGTCGTTGTGCACTTTTCCAACATGACAATGATCCTAAACACACATCTAAGGCCACTGTTGGATTTCTGAAGAAGAACAGGGTGAAAGTGATTCAGCGGCCAAGTATGTCTCCTGATCGGAACCCAATCGAACACCTATGGGGAATTCTGTTGAGCATCACTCTCTGTTCAGCATCCAGTCTCTAAAAGAGGTCATTCTTGAAGAATGGAAAAAGATAGATGTTGCAAAATGTCACCAACTTGTTCATTCCATGCCTAGAAGACTTGGTACTGTCATTAAAAATCATGGAGGCCATACAAAGTACTAGATGTAGTAGTTTTTGTTGTGGGGTGTACTCATTTTTGCATCACCCTAATTTGAGTAAAACTGAAAAATGTGTAATCTAAATCTATATTAATCTATATCTATATTATTAACCTTACTTTCATGTTATAGGTTAAACAGATGTTATATTAAACTTAGTCTTTTCAACATTTTGGAAATTGTTTTTGTGTTCATTGAGATATTGTTTAAAATGTTACTTTTCAAAGGGGGTGTACAACGTGTCAGACGTACACTTGACTGCATTGTGCCAAGTGTAAAGTTTGGTGGAGGGGGCATTATGGTATGGGGTTGTTTTTCAGGGGTTGGGCTTGGCCCCTTAGTTCCAGTGAAAGGAACTCTTAATGCTTCAGCATACCAAGACATTTTGGACAATTTCATGCTCCCAACTTTGTGGGAACAGTTTGGGGATGGCCCCTTCCTGTTCCAACATGACTGCGCACCAGTGCAAAAAGGTCCATAAAGACATGGATGAGCGAATTTGGTGTGGAGGAATTTGACTGGCCTGCAGAGAGTCCTGACTTCAACCTGATAGAACACCTTTGGGATGAATTAGAGCAGAGACTGTGAGCCAGGCCTTCTCACCAACATCACTGCCTGACCTCACAAATGCGCTTCTAGAAGAATGGTCAAAAATTCCCATAAACACACTCCTAAACTTTGTGGAAAGCCTTCCCAGAAGAGTTGAGGCTGTTATAGCTGCAAAGGGTGGGCCAACTCCATATTAAACCCTACGGATTAAGAATGGGATGTCATTAAAGTTCATGTGCACATAAAGGCAGGCGTCCCAAAACTTTTGGCAATATAGTGTACTTCAAGCGAAATCATAGAATGAACAGATGTGATGTCTTTGAACAAAATCAGGCCAAAACGTTTCATTTGGTGTTCATTTCCCGAGTTCAGACCCAATATATTCACAAGTTATTTTTCGTTCTTCACTGAGGGGTAAAAAGAAGTTCGGAATACGTGACCAGCGACACAACATCCCGCTGCTGCCCACATGAGTGGCGTTTAGATGAATATGTAAATAGAGTCCTGCAGGGATGATGTCAAAAAGAATTCACTGGTGGTTCCCTTGAGATGTTCCTGTGGGTTTTTTTAATGGGGTGTAAAATGTAAAAACCCCATTATGAAAACCCATAGCAAAAACCTTGAGGGAACCACTGGATAATTAGTCTTCTGGGTTTTCACATCATCCCTGCAGTACTCTATATGTGCTGCATGCTTTCCTTTCAATAACAAAATAAACACACAACAAAAATTACATAGTTGAGAAAACAATAGTTAAGAACAGGGCTGTCCTTAGGGTGGTGCAACTGGTCCAGCACTTTAGGGGGCCCCGCGGTGACCAAACAGATAGGGGCCCCACTCTCTCTAACTCCTACTGGGCCCCGCACCATGCTTGGGACGGTCCTGGTTGAGAAAGCACCTGATTATAGCGATGTGGATGTTTGCACAAGCTATGCAATTCAGCACTCCAGTAAAGTCACGTCACATATAGTGACTCATTTGGGACATGCCTTATGTGTCTGCTTTATATGGTGCTCATAAACTACACAACATTCAAAGTTGGACTGCTGTTCTTTTCACACTACACAGCCGTATGTACAGTAGATGTCAATTCCAGTCAAAACACATTTCATACTAAAGTCTGTCATACCATTTAAAACTACTGTAAAATTTACAGTAAAAAAAAAAAAAAACGGCAGCTGTGGCTGCCTGAACTTCACCGTCAAAAGTACGGTAGCAAAGTTTTAGGTTTTATGGGACAACACTTAGTTTATTGTCTATTTTACAGTTCAAAACTGTATAATTTAAAGTTTTATATTGTAATAATTAGAGGTTCAGAGCTGTTTATTTTACACACTGTAAAAAACTTCTGTTAAATTTACGGTAAAAAACCCGGCAGCTGTGGTTGCCAGAAATTTATCATAATAAAAGTACGGTAGCAACATTTTAGGTTTTACAGATTTAACTTAAATTTACAGTAAAAAACTGTATTTCATTAACTGATATAATGTTAATTTACCAAACTATTGAAGTACTAATATCTGTTTTGTACCGTAATACAATGACAACCAGTGGTGATGAGAGTCACATGGTGAATCAAAGCTCATCACAAGCTAAAAAAGGACAATACTAATATATAGTACTAATATACAATACTAATATAATTCTAATATATTAAAAATGCAATAAACATTAATTTAACAACATTAGATGTAACATAAAACCCTAATGTACATAACTGATTAGAAAAAAAACTAAGAAATTAACTAAGAAGAAACAGTTATTTCAACGAAAATACATCAAATGTGAAGTGTCACGCAGGGAATTGTGGGATTTTCACGGTAAATTATACAATGACTTGTTATTTTTCACATCCAAAAACTGTAAATTTAACAGTATTTTACTGTAAAATTACATTAAATATACAGTTAGATCTATTACAGTTATTTACTATATATAGTACGGAAACTTTCTGTAAACCAATGAACTGTTTTTCACCGTAGCAGTTTTACAGTCTTTTACCATTAAAATCACGATCATTTTTTACAGTGTAATGCAAGGTAAGGGAACATGACTTAATAAAAATCCATGTTGGAGGAGCTTGTGATAACTTGAGACAGTACTGCACAAGTAGTAAAGGACCGCAGAGAGCTCAGGAAAGCAATAGAATTTCTCAGCTCTTTCCTCTTTGGAGATAACATCACAGAACATCAGAGAAGGAAGACACTGAGCCCGTCTCTAAAGAAGAGGCATTTGTGACCTGAATGTCAAAAGAACATTTGTTGTCTGCATTCCTGTATTTGATGTAGATATTGGTGCCTGGAATCCTATCTCTGCTCACTGTTAGTCGGTTCAAATGACATTCTTGAGAGATGAGTACCGCAGATCGCTCTCAGTGCCTCTATTAGTGATCAGAAGCACATATATCATAAACAGGTCCTGGTAACAGCACCTCTCTAAAATACCTTTGCAACAGCATCTGGTTGCAATAAAAATGTTCTCTGAAAAGATGGAACCTGGAAGGAAGAAATTGGCTTAAGAGTTATCTAAACCATTTGATAGCTGAACTGTTATGGCAGGTTATCTGCATCATGTGAGTGTTCAGCTGTTATATCATTAATATAGTACATAATGTTTATGTTTACCTCAGTTCAGTTCAAATTCTGTATGTTGTTTCATTTGATATTTCGACTGAATGTTTTTCACAGGCAGAGCTATTAAGGCAACCCTTTATTTTTAGTGCAAGGTATTTCTGATGATTCATCTCTGTCAATTATAGTTTGCATATTTTCATATTAATTTATCCAGTTACTGTCATCCTTTTCTCAGAGTGGAACTGATCAAACTTCTTTTCAGAACCTAATCATTACCAGAAATGTTAAAAAAAAAAAAATGAATGCAAAATGAAAGAGAGAGAATAATTATCATTTTTTAGATAGGGAAATATTCCATAGTGTGCCTTTGAATTACATAATGTTTTTTTTTTTTTTTTTTTAAAAACTCATTCAGAAAGTAATTTTGAGAGTTTCAGAAATAATAAAGGACCATATATTGTAGTCTGCGCTAGCTGAGAAGAATTTGATTTGTCATTTCTTTCTGATTGAGGTAGAATTAATCAAATGAAGTGAAGTGAGTGAATATTGATTGACAGGTCAATTACAGTGTCTTTTCTCTAGTTCTAAAACATAGTTTGACAGAAACATAGATGGTGATGATGATGAAAGAATTGTTATGTTGATCATTGTTATTTTTTTATGGGATATTGCAGGGTGAGACTAACAAATTGGACTTTGTATGGAAATGTTTTTGTCCCTAGGTCAAAAAAATGAACAATAAAAGGTATTTACCATCGTTATTACTGTAATTAGCTCTGAAAAAATCAAACTGACTGCACACAGTGATAGAAAATTTTAATATTGAGGTGTCTGGTTTAATCCCCATGAGAAGCCAGGCATGAGCCAACACCGTTGTTTTGAGGAAAGCACTTTACACCAGGTTGCTGTAGGGAGTTTCTCTATGCAATGAGTGAAATTTTGGAAATGAATTCTACTGGTAATGTCTGTGAGGTGATAAATAGAGAATAAAGTCCAAATGACTTTAATGAGCAGAATGTAGATCATGAGATGCAGAACTTCTCAATGAGTTAAAACAAATCTCGAATGAGTTAGAGGGAAATCTGCTGACGGAGGTGCTCATGGGACTCAGGGACACATTCCTATATTGTATGTGTAGGCCTGTGTAAAGGAGTGTCTGTGTGTGTGTGATCTCTGGCATGCTCGAGTGGGAGATTGAAAACACTGTTCGTTTTTGTTTTCTGTGTTTTTGATACATAACTAGAGTGGGTGTGAGTTCTCAAGAGAGCTACTGATGACTAAACAGATGTGTGTCTGTTTGCCTGCAGGGGTCTAATATAATAGTCAGAAACCGAGCTGAGGTGTCAAATCTTTCATGTTTTAGTGTGTCATCGTTTTTTGGTTTTAAGGTGGTTTTGTGTTCATGCCATCTCAGGCACTTAAGTTTGTTTTTTTCACAACCTCATTTGTGGTAAAAGGCAGTGTCTCCAAACCAAATGTGTCTCCCAACAATGCACGTTTTTGATGTCTCTCTTATCTGATACACCCATTTGACATCTTGGAGCCTCTACTATAATGAACTAAACAGCTGAAGGATGGCAGTATAGACGGAACAGAAACACTGGCTTAATTTATTATTATTTAAACGGCTGAAGTTATCATGAGCCCAAATACATTATATGTTCATTCTGTATTGCGATTTACAGTAGGTGTTACACCAGTCAGTGATCATATGGCAATCGTTTAGAGAAGGGATTCCTAAACTTTGGTTTGTGAGTTTATAAAAATGTGAAAATTAAACAAAATTAGATAAAAATTAATTTAAGATTAAAAACAGTCAAAACAAAACCCCTACTAAAAAAATTAAACATTTAATTGGCCTATCTGCATGTCATAATACCATCAACCAACATCAAAGAAACATGCAAATGTTTTGTTGAATTACTGAAATGTTAACATACATCAAGTAAATATTGTAGGTCAAATATTCAAGTGTACTGTTAGTATACTTCTTTTAAACTAAAAATAAGATAGTGTACTTTCAGTCTACTTTTTATATACTTCTCAGAAATATACTTTATGTACTTCTGAGAAATATTAAAATTGCAATTAAGTATACTGACAGAAAAGTCTAAGTATATTTGTCCTATACTTGGACTCAGTCTTTTGATCGAGATATACTTAAAAGTATAATTATTTTAAGTATACTTGGCTTGTAGTTGTGTTTAATCTTTTGATTTAGTAGCCTATTAAATACTTTTTTTCACATAGTTTTACATACTGTCTTATAAACGTACATTATTTGAAAATATTGATTTATAAAGAAAAAAGATATATTCCTAATTCTTAGTATCTGGATTTTTATGTAGGCTAGTCTACTGGTAGTGTACATTGGAATTTACTTCAAATCTACTTCACTCTTTCCTCGCCATTGACTGAATTTTCAGGCTATACGGTAGGGGGCGCTGTTACGCATCTTCTGAAAGAGTACAGAATCTCCGGATCAAAATACAGGAGAAGAAGAAGCTGAAACAAGCGATTGAAGATTATTCACGCAAATGTTAAATAAAACTATCATCAAACATTAAACAACATATAAATCAAAACTGCCTAACGTTACTTAATGAAATGTCGACCCAGGACAAGCTATAGGACTGTAAAGCTTTGGGGGTGTTGATGGACTCGATCTACCCTAGTGAAAAAAAAGTATGCGAAGTATACTTGCAGCAAGACTAATTATTAATATATTTCAAGTGTGTTAATGATTAGTTAACTTAAATTGTGCTATTTTGAAACAACTAAGTATATTTTAGTTGTAATTAAGTTGTATAAAAGCACAACTTTAAGTATATTTAGTGTACTTTTGTGTGCTAAATTGGAACAACTTCAAGTATACTTAGTAAGCTTTAAGTATATGCCTGTGTAGAGACTAATTACATGCTTGATTAGTGATATTTAAGTGTACTTAATTTGTGTTATAAGTATATTTTATTAGTGTTATAAGTATACTTTATTAGTGTTATAAGTACACTGTGTTATAAGTACACTTTATTTGTAATTTAAGTACATTACAAAATAATTACGAGTGTCTTCTGAACACACAAGCAATATACAATGAATATATTATTTTACAGGTAATAGTATACTGTATGCTCACCTTTGGCTTATTCCAAATACTAAAAATTACACACTTTACAGTCAATAATACACTTTGTTATTACTTATACTTTGTATAATAGTCAACATTTGAAGCGGATCAAAACCTTTAATCAAAGTTGTCCTAAAACCTTCTTAGGACAACTTTGATGAACTTTTTTGATCCACTTTAAAAGTTGACTACTGTACTTTGAATTACATAATCTCACACAATACAGTATTATAATTGTGCTACTATTTAAATACAGTTTAACAAATTACTTAGGTGACATTTTCCCAAAGTTAAATGCATTTGTTTTCAAGGCCATTAAAATAAATAAAATGTAACATCACTGATGAAGAGACATTTCATTAACAAATCCAATGGTTTTTATTTAAACTTAACATAGATTCAGCAAAACTTACCATGTTTTTCATTAAAGAAAAAAAATTATTGGACCAATGGTGACCCTCAATACACAAATACAAATTACACATTATATTCCATTTTCTGATGAGCTTCTCATTATTGTGTCTGATGGCCGCTTACACAGAGGCAGTTAACTGCAGAAACTCGTGAAGAACAGCATCTGTTAACAGAATATACAAAAGATAGAAGGTCAGACAGCATGTTCAACTCTTTATTCACGTTTACAATAGTCTGTCTGAATCCTACATTGAACCAATACTATTTTTGAACAGTAAATGAGGATTAGCAGCAGTGAACTGTATCAGTATGGTTTGGCGATATTGTTTTCAGTACATAGTCAAGCATACAACACTTTATGAATTAATATCGTCGTGAATACGGGCCGATTTGATCAAACATATGAACGGGGCGTTTTGGTGCAGCATACAAACATGTGCCATAAGCCACCACACACAAACTCAAAAAGGAGATATTAAGCCGAAATCTCGCTCTCCGTTTGTTAAAGAAAAAAAAAGATTGTTAATTGGTAGACTACAGCTTACCTCTAAATAGCAGCACTTTTCTCCGGTTCTTTCAGGATCGCGTAGGCCATTAAATTCCTAGCCGGTTGTCGTCGCCATCAAGGTCAGGCTGCGATGTCACTTTATTGAACTGGTCAGAATTCCCAAGATTGAGCGATGTATTGCGCTTTCAGTGTTTTATCAAATAAATTATACATTGCGACATTATACTTTACCTGAAACCCCCGAGTGACTGAGCGAGGGGGATTCAGACGAGGACAGTGACGTCAGCAGCTCTGATTGGCTGAAGGCAGTGAGCAACAAAATCTGATTGGTCACAGACCAAGTTGAAGAGACATTTGAATTCCGATAAGTCTCAAGTTTAACCACTCAACATATTTTTTTCGCATGTAACGTTACTTGTGCTGCTGGTGTGTTGTTTAATATAGATTTGTGTGTACGATTGTAAAATGATTCTGCCACTTATTAAACATATTCACACATATTTGGAAATTATAGGCTACACTGCATATATCAAATGGGCTTGTAATGCATTAGTCATACTGAAATAAATAAGCACAGTAATAAAATGAATTCCAAGGATGAATAAGTAAACTTAAAAAATATACTTAAATTTAACTTTAAATACACTACAACTTCAGGATATTAAATAATGTATTTTTTAAATATACTTTCAGTGCATTGTTACAATGATCATTTTCAGCACACATTTAAAATATACCTCAAATATATTTTTATAAAGTGCAAATAAATACACTTTTAAAAGAAAACTGAACTTACACTTCAAGTATATTTTTCTAAAATATATTTTTTTTAGAAAATATACTAAAGTACAATTATTTTAAAGTGTGTTAAAATTTGTATTGTGAAAATATGATGCTAATATACTTTTTATATATTTAAAGATAGTACATTTTTTGTTAGTATATTTGCAATGTACTATAGAAAAAGGGAATATATTTAAAATACAATAAAGTATACTTTTTTTTCATTAGGGTACTCCATCTGTGTTTTGGTCATCGTTCTGAATCCCATGCGGACGTAGTCTTTGACAAATATGCAATTTTCTCAGCTTTTTGTTTAAAATGTTGCCTTTTTTTTTTTTTAAATGAAACTTACCCATATTTAAGTGTTGATAAAAAATGATTCATGAAGCTAGAATAAAATGTTTTCAAAATGGAAAGAGTTAAAGTACAGTTAAAGGTATTTCAAGTATAAAAAATAATACCTAAATAGGAACATAGTAGTATACTTAAAGTGCAAAAATAATATATAAAAGTAAACTATAAGTGTGATGTTATGTTCACTTAAAATAAACTTACAAGTGTACTTGAATTAAACTAGTAGTTAACTTGTACTACTAGTATTAAAATAGTAAACTACTGGTATACTTATAAGTTCACTTGTAGTACAGATGCAGTACAAACGAGAACCATAGCTGTGAACTAGTTGTGTACTTAAAGTTTACTACTGTTACACTTATAGTACACTTAAACATATACTTCAATTGGGCCAATTTAATCCCAAGCGGTATTGAAATAGTACACTTACAAGTTTACTACTTGTACATTGATACTAGTATACTTACTACATAAAGTATACTTAAAAATATACTTGAACATTACTTAAGTATACTTGATAAAATGAACTTGAAGTATACTTCTTTTTCGTAAGGGTTGTTGGTTCATTTTTTTTAAATTGTCTATAAATATGTGATGTTAATCATGGTTTTGCAATACACAGCAAAGCTTTAATAAAGCCAAAGACTATAGATATAGAAAGACGATTCATTTCTATTAGTTATGAATGGGACAAACTGCAACGTGCAATATGGCGGAATACATCCCGCCTTCTAAGTAAAAGAGCCAATCGCTGATTGATAAAGTCGTTGCGTCACTGCAGCTGCCGTTAGAAGCTCTGGTTCCCATAGAAACCTGAGACTCGCATAGGACTGCACATGTGCATTAGCCTGAAAAATAAGCTTTTTTAACGCTATTTGAGCATAAGAAACAACATGTATGGGGCAGTTCATGTCAGATTTTGTTACTGATTTGAAATATGTTATTTAATGGTGAGTTCGCCAAGTAGTTTTTTTTTTAAATTTCAGGATTCCCCCATTCAAACAGATAGGACTTGGTCTTGGATGCCCGAAATAGCTGCCCGGTGGCGTTGCAAATATGGCCGCCGAGTGAACAAACTTTCCTTGAAAGGGATTTTGAATAAAGCTAACTGAATTTGAATATATTTTGAAGTGTGCAATGACTGCTAAAGTTGTTTACTTTCAGTGTTCTGTATTCTGTGTTCACACAAAAATGAAAATGTTGTCATTGCTAGAACCAACAAAAAACACAATAACAGTGGTCCATAACTATATTCCAAGTCTTCAGAAGTTATATAATAGCTCTGTGTGAAGAGACTTAAATTTAAGCTCACAAATTTCCTTCATTGTGATTAATTAAAAATGGTGTGATATAAGAGTGGCTAATTCTGGCTAGCATCACCTTTTGTATGTTTCTGAAGAAAGAAAATAATACTAATAAACACTGGAATGACATTAGTGATCCCTTTAAAGTTTGCTACGGTGTGCTGTTCCCTGTGAGGTCTCTGTTCTGACAGCAGATCCGGCTGGGCTTCTATGCTTTTCCTGCTGTGTGTTAGCATTTAGCGCTAGCTACAGTGGTATGCAGAGAATCTCTCCTCTTGGCCAGCTGAAATATGGCCTTGTAGCCCCTCCCTATCTGCCTCTTCAAGCCTCTGAGCTCCGGACCATCAGACTCTCAGAGAGCCGTTAATCTGCAGACTCACACAGCGACCTTCATGGCTGTTCACCCTTGACCTTTTGTACCTGACCCTCAGTGTGGCTACCTGTGAACATGGCTTTTGTCAACTGTCTAAGAGCACTTGTCAACCAGGCTAAGGTAAGACAGAGAGAGAGAGAGAGAGAGAGATACATAAAACACAAAGTGATTCTATTTAAGAATTGAAACACCTCTGTGTCATAGACACTGAGCACTAACAAAAAGTACCAAAAGTTACCGTGGTGTTGCCATGTTTTTAGACATTTTTGGACATGCCATATGAATATCATATAGACTATCATAGTACCATCACAGTACTTTCTGTGTAAGGGAACTTTCAAATGTCAGTCAAGGGTAAACATTTTCATTTTTTAAAAAGGAATGTTTTGTATCATATACTATGTGAATAGTTGTTAGAAGTCATGTGTAAGTAAGTGTTTGGGCTGATGCAGTGGGCGTAGGAAATTATCATTTGCTGCATTGGACTCACTCACTGGCCGCCCATAGTGAGAGCCGGCCAAAACTCTGTTACCAGGGCAACGTCTTTTTAAAAGCACCCTTTCAGCCTTTCCGCATTGCTCAGCCAATAGGCTACACTGCAAAACCCATGACATCACAACGTTCCAAAGTGAAAGATCCTGATATATTTACTTTTTTTTCCGTTGCAGACTTAGGATACAGTGGAATGTCTGTTGAACTGAAATTACTGGAGAAACACACTTTGATTCAGAGGCACACTCAATAAACTGCTACTCTAACAATTTCCTTAATCTAAGGATAACAGAAAATTACAAAATTAATCTTAATAGTTCACACAAAAAAAAATACATTTTGGCATCATTTACACAATATTCTTCCTTGTGTAAAACACAAAGTGAAATGTTGGGCAGAATGTCAGAGTTAAAATGAATATTCTGTACTATATATTTGTACTATTGTATGTGCCTATACACATACAGTAAGATTATTCGAGAAATATGTTGCTTTTCTTTTAAAATGTGATTTATTCCTGTGATGGAAAAGCTGAATTTTCAGCATCATTACTCCAGTCTTCAGTGTCACATGATCCTTCAGAATCATTCTAGTACACTGATTTGCTGCTCAAGAAACATTACTAATTATTATCATTGTTGACAACAGTTGTGTTGCTTAATATTTTTGTAAAAACTATGATACATGTTTTTCTGAATTATATAAGAAAGTTCAAAACAGCATTGATTTGAAATAGAAACCATCTGTAACATAAATGTATTGGTCATTTTTGATCACTTGCCTCCTTGCTTAAAAAAACATTAAAAAAAAAAAAAAAAAAAAAACATCTTGCCAACCCCATATACAAGCCATATAAAGCTATTTGGCATTTAATTTAGTCTAAAAGTCTGTATAGCCTTACAGTATAAAAAATGTATTTTAGGCATCTTTGTTGAGGGTTTATTTTATCAAGGAGATGCTGAAGCACAAAGTGAGAGTGCCCAGAGAAAACCAGACACAGATCTTGTTGTTAGACTTCATGAAATATGATTGAAACATTTTTTCTGACGTTTCAGAAGCTGACCTGCTGTCGTGTCCAGCGCTCAGGTAAGGACGTGAGATTCTGTTATAGCTGAATGGCTTTACTACTAACCACATTACTATGGCAGCTGCTAGAGCACCTAGAAAAAGACAAGTATACATTATTTAGAGTGATGTGGACACAATTCAGCCTGAAATGACCTACTAAGGAATGGTTCTATATTTAACTGTCTCTCTGCTATATCACTGTTAATTAAAAAACACTACTTTCATGATATTTCATAATCTATAGTTTGAGCTGTTCTCCTTGCCTTCCCTGACCCCTCTCTATGCAGTCATCTACTGTAGATGTCACCCAATTGCATTTTAGGAAAGTAATGGTAGGATCACATGACACAGAAAGTAGATCATACTATTTTTAACACACCTCAGATGGCATGGTAGATATCTAATGTGTAATTATTCACCACAGACTGTAAGGCACAAGGGTTCCTTATGTGTGCCATTTTTGGAGCCACTCTCTGGAAGTGCTTGAATCTATAAAAACAAATAAAAGTTATAGTTTTATATTTATATTTATATGTACATTTACATGTTTTATGTGGATGATTACCTGCTAATCTTTACAGGAACATTAAAATAAGACTAGAAGTCTTTTCTTATTCTTGTTTAAAAATGATCAGACTAACAAATATTACATATTTTAGGGCACACCGTGTCCAGTTTCTGTTGGGACATTATGGTTATGTTTTATTTGACTCTAATCAGTATTTTATGAATGTTCATAGTTCATAGTTTGCAAGGGTCCCCACAGACTATGCAAATGAATAAGCTCATCAAACAAACTAATGTGTGTGGTTGTTTTTGGTGTAAATTACACACACAGACAAGCTTTAGTCCACATGGGTGATACCTTGTTTTGTTTTAAATAGCCTACTCTAAGTGTCTTTAATGGTTATTCACTCAATGTGATTGCTTCATCTCATCACTGTTCAATCTCTGGCATGTGAACAAACTTTAGAAATGTTCTTCCCATTGATCTTCAGATTAGATCTTTATTGAGTCACATAGTTTGGTCAAGCACTATACCATAAGTGTGAGATATTTACTTTGTTTATTTACACTGTCATTCAGATCAAAGTCAGGAAAAAGTATCAGTCCACAATAGCAGAAGTACCAGGAGCCTCTAGGCATCAGGCCGGGTTATTTACTGTATTATTTTTAATTCGTTGTTACAAAAAGTTTATATTAGACGACTATTAGTTTATTTTGTCCATAGCATAACATTTTGAGTCAGTCTTGTTAAAATGTTTTTGTAGGCTAAATGATAAAATTTAGCCTATGTTTAAAAGTAATGAACTTGACCTGTGTGCATTTAACGTGCCCTTTGCATGACGAAACATAAAAAAGACCTGTAATAAACATCGAACAGCTCAGGGCTGTTAAAAAAGTCCGCTAGGCGTCATAACGGAAACTACCAGTACAGTACAGTACAGTCAAAAGACGCACACGTAAAGAGACTTCATGTCCCGTGATGCTTAGCGGTTTGAATGGTTACACGGCAGCGTCCACGGAAACTCCTTTTAATTAGAGTTTTTTAAAGAAATGAAACGATAGCGCTAACATAATGAGGCAGCAGCATGAATAACCACTGCTCCGTCTCAGGATTAAGACCTCGAACGCATCAAGTCTCAAAAAGAAGTAGTCCAGGGTTAGAAGTTGGGTTCAGAAGTCAGGAGAGAGTTAGCGAAGGAGTTTGGAAATGGATAAAAGCTGCAATGGCCAACAGACGCGATCTCTAACTTCACAATTCAGACAATCTACATACAGAGCCCTGACTTTACTACGGAGGAAGGCGAAACAGCGGCAGATAGCGGGTAAGTTATGCAGAGAAACGATTGTTTTTGCGGAGAATGTGATTGGGTGAGACGGCAACGAGTCAGTCTATTATAACCTTCCAGCAGGGCTCAAAAGTCTGTCCAAGTATGCTTTATACGATTATGAGCGTTTCATTTAATAATAAATGATATATGTTTGTTAAATCATAAAAAAGTAATGAAATATTTATGTGTATCACTGGTTTTGTTGCAATAACGAAACGAACCCTTGAGGTTTTCCTTCATGAATTGCTGAACCCTCTGAAATTTACCGTGGTAACCATGGTTTCTGCCGACAGCATGGTTAGTAAAGATTGATTACTTCTGTGTAAGGAATCTCCTTGATTGTGTTAGAATTTTATTTCCATGTTAATGTATTTATTTTTTTATGACAGCCGGCTAATACAAAGTTCATTAAGTCTATTTATCAGCTATAAAACGTCTACTTGGGTGTGCACGCGCTGCCACGTTTTTGCAAGCAGCTGAAATAAAAGATCTATTCATTTGTTAAAAGGCCAACAACCGCACGCACGCGACTGTGGAAAATGCGTGTATAGAGAGCTAGGTGTGAGTGAGGCAGTGAGAGATCAGTTTACAGTACACCACTCTCCTTGAGTTTATACTGGATGTGTCTCGGTAGGTACACAATGAGCTTCCTCCCTAGATAGATAGCTGCTGCATGTGCATGTGATGCTCAGAAGTGCGGTTTAGGTTGGTACCTCAGTAGGTTTTGAGACATAGTCACTGTCTGTGCATAAATATACGTTAAAGTAGCGCTGCTAATAACTACTTTGGTTGCACACAAAGCTTTTATCTGGAGAAAGAAAAAGTGAGAGAATCTTAAATTGCCTTCAATTAACATAACTGACATATCTGTGTGTTCTCATGTTTGGTCTTATAACAATCCCTACATTTTTATTTTCTGATTTATGAGGCCACTTTCTGCTGATCTCATTACAAACATGACAGTGCTAGTTTCCAATTTCCATAGAGACTTTGATTAACTTAATGAGTTTTCCAGTTGCAGCAATTAACCCATTTTGGAAGTGCACCTCCTTTCTTTAGAAATAGTTGCCTTGTGCCAGTGGACTTTTATCAAGTTGAATTGTTTTCCCCAGAAGACAGGGGTGTGTTTGTCATTTTGGAAGGGATTTTGGACATTAAACTGAGGAGTTTCAAAGGTCAACTGCTTTTACAGAGAATTTGCATTTCCTCTTTCATGTGATTTGTTTGATGAGCTTATGATGATGAGCATGTGATGATCATGTTTCTGATGATTTAAAGGCTAAAGCATCACATTCATTCAGTTTAACTATTGCTGGAATTTCTTCCAAATATTGTCTCTCTTCCCACAGAGTTGTTTACTGTCTCACATTAATTCACATCAATACACATCCACATCAAATAATAAGATGCGACAATAGCTAGATAAAATCAAAATCTCAATTAATTGAACATTTTAACTCAATTATGATTATTGAATGATTATTAATCGTGACTGTTTTTTTGTTTGTTTTTTTTGCCCTCTTAGATCACTGACAAGGTTTGTACATACGGGGCTTTAGACTCATTCTTCCCACTGGTCGCACTGGTGTGACTAACTTTCTAACAAAAGTATCATTGCCATGGGTGTTATTTTATTAAAGTATTATTTCCATAGCGACGCGTCATGCTTGTCACGTGACACACCGCAGCCACAATAGCGCTGTATGGCAGGCAGATGTATCGCTTTTATTTCATTTTCCTTTTTTATTCAAAATATTCACAAAATTGTTGGCTATGTCATCAACTACCTGAAATTCCGATTCTCAAATACATGTAAGTGAATGTGTTTTGTTGTTGAAAAAACTTTATGATGATCGTGTTAGTTGATATATAATGCGTGATGGGCGCCGCCATGTTAGTTTGCTCCGCAGTTCAAAGAATCGGGTCTGATTTACAACACGTCAATTCATTCACTTCTCCTGAAATACATGAAGTGGCCGGTGATGTGGGAGAAGAATAGAGTAAACTTTATAGTTTACTCAGATTACTTACACAAAGTGTATCTGATATGAATAAAACACCTCGTCAATTTATATTTGAATGGATTGTTATTGGCGCTTCCATAGACCTCACTGTGTATTTTACAAACTACAATGAATTGTTTTACTAGTACTTATGTGTATTTAAATGTCTGAAATCGAAAATAAACCTCATGTGGTTGAAAACACTGAATAGTTCTCATATATCTCAAGCATCCGTCTCTGGCTCAATGCCAGCCAAAGCGCAGAAGCACATTTGAATTTAGCAAAGTGCTCCAACATAACTTGAATTAGACATACCATCTCTATTAATTGTGAAGCTGTGGGTTGTAAGTAGTTACTTCAAAAGTAAAAAAATATATGCTATAACTTTTGAGTTTCTAAGCTACTTTAGCGATAATTCACAGGACAGCGTTGACAACGAGTTTCTGTGCTCCTCTCTGTGTGCACGATCTTCACGTGATGTGCGAGCTACTGTGTGCCACAATGCATCAGTGCAGTAGCTCAATATAATGAATCATACACATCCAATGGTCTAAAATCGCTTGAATGTCCAAACTGGCAAGCCTTTAAACCAAGCGGCAACCTCCCTTTGTTTCTCTTAAAGCCAATATGGAAGTGACTTAAAGGGGACCTATTATGCAAAATTCACTTTTGCATGGTGTTTGGACATAAATGTGTGTTGGCAGTGTGTGTACACAACCACCCTATAATGATAAAAATCCAGCCACTCCTTTTTTTTTAATCCCCATAAATCATAAGCAGTGTCTCAGAACAAGCCATTTCCAGATCCCTGGCAATGTGACGTCACATTAGCCACAGGCCCCGCCCACAAATGTTGACAGACACTGCTGTTTTAACACAGAACCGCCCTGAGTGAGTTCATAGCCAGTTGTACAGTCCGTTATTGCTGCACTGACGAGAATGTCTCCCAAGCGTTTTAGGTGTTCTGTAGCTGGATGGATTAATCCACATAGCTCTCTCCATTTACTCCCTAAATCTGAGCCGCTGAAGACGAGGTGGATTCATTTTGTTTTTGAAGAAAATGCTCCCTCAACTCTACCGAAATTCGTTTATGTCTGCGCGAATCATTTCACACCGGACTGCTTTGTGAACCAATGTCAATACAAAGGGACAATACAAAACATACAGTCTCCAAGAGTGATACTGGATACAGCAGTAATAAAGGTGAGAGCACTTTATTACACTTCATCGGAGTTGATTTACGGATATAAAGTTTACCAGTTTATTAAGCACCACCCGAAAAGGCATAAGGTCTTTATATATTTGTTTACTGTTAGTTGTAACGAGTGTTTCTGTGTACTTCGCTGTGTATCTTGATGATAGTGCAAGGGATAGAGAGAGAGAGTTTATGGATAATATTTTAATGCACACTTGCACTGTTTTATTATGCTCTTACATTGATTTTCTAATGTGAAAACAGACGCTTCATCTTTTGTGTGAAGTACAAAAAACGTTATAAAAACTCATCGGTAAACTGGCTTGTACTAATATAGTGGATAAAAACAAGAAGATAATATAAGTTATAACTGTAATTAAACTAAACTATACCTGTTCTATCTCCATGCAGCATATATTCGCAGTTTCTGTCATTATAGTGCGTCCTGACTGACTCCTGACAGGGGAGAACGAGCTCTTGAAGCTCCGCCCTCTTAGGCCGAGCGCAGCAGCTCATTTGCATTTAAAGGGCACACACTGAAACGGCGCGTTTTTGCTCAACCCCAAAAAGTGGCAATTTTAACATGCTATAAAAAATTATCTGTGGGGTATTTTGAGCTAAAACTTCACATACATACTCTGGGGACATCAGAGACTTATTTTACATCTTGTAAAAGGGGGCATAATAGGTCCCCTTTAAACTGCAATTCATCGACTGGCCGCTAAGGACAGGCTCCAAAAGAGAGCAGAGCCCCATATTAAAATACCCAACTTTACAGCAGAAAGAAACATGTTTAAAGGCTGGTACAAATTGTGGTTTTGGTCTATATAGCTAATTTTGGCCTTCATGACAACTGTGAAGGGGGTGATTTTTTTTTTATTTTTTTTTTTTTTATTTTTTTAATTTATTTATTTTTTTAATCCGTTTAAATTATATTAAGCCTTAAAGTTCTGCATAATTAAGGGAGCGGTCACTTGAGTGACAGGTAGATTGCCGCTGCTGTCACCACTAGCCGTTTGTCTGCTGCCGTCACGTCACCTCAGCTTCACTCACGTCCCACCTCTTTGCCCATTTTTCTATTATCCGAGAGTGACACACGGTGACACACTGCCAAGATGGCAACGGCCAGCTTTAGGTTTCAAAAATGCTCTTCAGAAACCTACGGGTGACGTCACAGTCACTACGTCCATATTTTTTTACAGTCTATGCTTTAAACACATACAATTGACAAACTTTTGTGAGGATGCAAGCGAAAGTGATCTCACTTTGGGGATTGTGCGCTGTCTGTGTGTGTTGACTCGGTCTGTGAGTTCGCCTTGGTGTTGCTTCCATGCTGCTGACTGGACGGGTTGGAGTCACATGACTACATATACAGTAGTATAAGGGGAAAGTATACAGGATTAAAAAAAACAAACAAAAAAACAACATGGGAAAATTACGTCGGTTAGAAGTTCAAAATTTTGGTTTCAATTACTTTTCCAGCCCTACAATAGACACCACTTGATATAAAAAACAAAAAAAAAAACAAATAAGCATGTTAATACACATCCAGCTGCAATGCATTAATTAAGTCCCTACCATTCTTCAGAATCCTGAGGCCTACTTAGACCCCCAATTCTGGTTTATAACTTTTATCGAATAATGATTAAAAGATTTCTGCAATCTGTTCATTCTGGCATATGATACTCTAAGTCTTCTGTTTGATGGCAAAAGTTGATATTCGTCTTATAGAATATGGGAAGGGTCAGACATAATTTTACCTCTCAGGGACAACTTTTTTTTTTTTTGTGTACAACTCATTAAAACTTGGCTCAAGCATTTGGCCCACAATCTTAGGACAAATAGATATCAGTCTATAAAAAGTATAATAAAATATATATAATAAATAAAATACATAATTTTATTTTTTTCATATAATATTTTATTTTATTGAGGCAAAAGTCAAAGTTAGTTAATAGTAATATGTTCAAACTGTTAAAATCAGACCAAAATGATCAAGGATCTTATAAACAAATAAACTAGCGATTAGTTTCAAATGTTGGGATAATTCCGAAGAATTTGTAGAGTGGAAGATATATGACATGACCCTTTTGAATGCAGGCAGTGAGCATGTCATGTGCTGGTGTGGCTTTGTGGTTTGAGCCTGTGGATGGCCATGTCATGATACAGTAGTAACATAGAATGTCAGCTGAGAGGAAGCAAGCATGGAAATCCAGTGTTGCAACATAAAAAAGTACATGAAAAGTGCATACTTCCATATCTATAGGTCTTCTTTTATCCTATTAAAGAAATAAAGAGAGAGAAAAGGCTGGATTGATAGTTTTTTTTAATATATTTATTGGCTATGTGTGGCTGTTTACTTGCACTGACTTTGTTACATCCATTCCAGACAGTAAGAGAGAAACAGTACCTTATGGGGTCCTAATGTTGTCAAGCTTGATGCATTAGCTACTTCCTTGGTGCCTCAGAGTTATTAGATGAGATTAATGAATACATTACCGTTCAAAAGTTTGGGGTCAGTAAGTTTTTTTTTTTTTTTTTTTTTTTTTACTTTTTTTTTTAAACTTAGTTTTCAGTAATGTTGAGTGTTATAGGGCAGGTGAAATGAATGTTGTCTGTAAGTCTCTGTTTTTTTATTTATTTTTTTATTTATTTATATATAATATATATATATATATATTTTGTGCTACTTATTTTGAATAATTTAAACATTACAACAAAGCAGCATAAATTTGATAGTAAATTGCAGTTTAATGCTGAAAATGTCCAATAATGAAAATATGTATTAAGAAAGAAGTAAAATCAAATGTTTCTTTGTCTTTCTTACAGTAAAATGTATTAAATAAAATTAAAATATAATGTGCAAATAAATGACTAAATGACATCAATAATTATTTTTAATAGCTTTACAATGTAAACCTAACAAAGGATATTAATATTATACATATAATTATTATATATAATAAATACATTACCATTCAAAAGTTTTTTTTTTTTTTTTTTTTAAACTTAGTTTTCAGTAACTGTTTTTAATGTTAATGATAATAAGAAATGTTTTTTTGAGCACCAAATCAGTATTTTACAATAATTTCTGAAGGATCATGTGACACTAGCTATGTTTCCATTCAAAGTTGTGAATTTAACTTGAGCACAAAATTCGAATGTCACATAAAAATTTTTCGAATAATGCAGCGTTTCCACCCAATGTTTTCAAGAGAACAAAATCGTCACTTCCTGGGAAATTGGTGCAAAGTATCTGTAATAAAAGTTGCTGCTATTGGGGAAGCCACTGTGGCTCTTTTGTCTACATCATAAATGACTTGTGTCTCAGAGTGCGCAGACGAAACGCAATAAACGCTGTCATTTTATCTTGCATTCAGTGGCGGATGCCTGGTGTTTGGGAACGCAGTCATGTGAGACACTTCTGGGAGGTCAGTATATCAAATCATTCTGATGACAGACTTTGGCTCAGGCATTTCAGAATGATCAAACCAACATGTTGATGTTGTGCAATGAAATTAGTCTGCTTGTTAGTCCAGTTATCCAGTCACATCCACTGTTGAGGCAAAGTCACATGAGTTTTTTGTTGCGCATCGAGGGATTTATTCGGTAAATGTGTTTCCATTATAGTTTATGCGCATATCTTCTTATCGGATAAAACATGTATCCCCCCTCAAATAAGCACATAAGCTTTTTAATGTGCATTTTTAGAATTTATGCACATCTTGGCTTTTTCATCCAGCATTTTTTTTAATGTGATATGATATCCCAAAATGCACATAAAAAATGGGTGGATGGAAACATAACTACTGGCTGGAGTAATGGCTGCTGAAAATTCAGCTTTTCCATCACAGGAATAAATTACATTTTAAAATATATTCAAATAGAAAACTTTTTTTTAAATTGTAATAATACTTTACACAATAATACTGTTTTTACTGTAGTCTTGGTGAGCGTAAGAGACTTCAAAAACATTCAAAAAAATCTTACTGACCCTAAACTTTTGAATAGTGGTGTATGTCTCTATAATAATATATAAATGCTGTAAAGTGTTATATATATAATATTGTATATAAATATTATTAACTACTGTTCTATTTGATTTGACATTGAGTTTGCACAGGGACAAATACTGCATCTGTGCTGCTGTCAGGGATTAGTACTTGGGGAAAAATGAAGTCAAACAGAAAGATTGACATGCAAGCTTGTGTGGATGAGATCTCAGTTGGATCTTGACCTGTTGGGTCGATATTTGTTCAGTCACATTGGTCTGATGAGGTCTCAGTGGTCTGGCTAGACTAACCTTAAGTAAAAATGGCACTCTGGTACATCTGAGAATAACGGTGTATTTGATGATGTTGATTTCTGCCAAAATGAACATGTCTGTCATCTGTATCCAGACAGCTGTAAAATCCCACAGAGGAAACCACTGTTTTTCAGTCCCTGCTGCAAGAAATTTAGTGAGAGCTGCATATGACAACACAACAGACACTGACATACAAAAGGGCATGAAAGTACAAAGCAAACAAACAGTAAAAGTGCAAACAGCCCACAAGCCTCTGCAAGAGGAAGTTGATAATGTAACATGTTCTCACATTCTGTTTCATTATCTTGCTCTTTATCATTACTGTGGTGTCTGTGTGTGTGTGTGTGTATGCTGCTAAAATTCTGAGGTCTTGTTAAAGAAAGGTCACTGCAATTATGACCATGCAGCATCTTGCGTGTGTGTGTGTGTGTGTGTGTGTGTAAGAGAAATATTTTAATAACAGCTGTTCTTGGAGCTCTCTTGACCAAATAGGCCAGTGACCTAGACAGGCCACCTGCTGACTGCTGCATTTTTGATGTTACCTTGTGTTTCAGCCTCATGATCTTGGCTGATGATAATGATATTGACAAGTGAGAGTTCAGTGAAAGGGTCCAAATTATATTAAGATTTTAGTGATATTTTATGATTAAATGGAAGTGTCATGTTTTCCTTTTGTCTAGTCTGTAATTTTTCAAATAAACTGTTGTAGATTTGGATGGATGTATTATAGATATTATACATTCATTCATAGATTTTTTTTATGGATTCATCTATTGTTTCATTAATTCATGCAGTGGTCCGTGCATTGTTTCATAGATTCATTAATTTATCCTTTGACTGATTAATTGATTCCTTTCTTTTCAATTAGGGATGGAATTTGTAAGAAATGTAACAGTTCTCTTCTTCTTTTTTAATGATTCTGGTCCTTTAAAGGCCTCGATATACTCACAGCAATGTTGTTATCCCAACATTACCCAAGGTACTGGGGGTAGCGTTTATGCCAGTTTCAGACATACTCCGTTTGCAGTGCTTATTGTTTTCCATGCCCATGTTAACAGTTTAGAGCATTCACACTGCACACAGATGCGGTCTGGCAATGCGTTACAGGAGCGGTGCGTATGCAGCAGTGCAGCAAATGTTTTCACACCGAGACTTTTTTTTTCTGTGCTGCATGCACTGAATTAAAGTGACAATGCATTGTTTGCATTAAAATAAACATGGATTGACACGAAAATGTAGTAATTTCACCATAAATGCATATAATTCAAACTCTACTGTGTTTCACAGTCAACACATGGCTTTTGCCCAGTGTAAAGCAAGGAAAACTACACCTTACCTCACATTTAGATAAACAAGGCGACATAATGGATGGCACTTGTCTCTTCATCGAGGTGGAAAAACTGTTCTTTATGACCAACAGGATTTCTTGTATAAAGATTTAAATGCAAAAGAAAAGGCATGAGAGTCGGCTGTTTTTGTCAATTGTACATTTTAAATTAAAAATGTTTGTGATTTCAAAGGATTAGTTTACTTTCAAATGAAAATGAGGCCAAGCTTTACTCACCCTCAAGCCATCCTAGGTGTATATGACTTTCTTCTGTCTGATGAACACAATTGGAGAAATATTAATAAATATCCTAATGCATCAGAGCTTTATAATGGCAGTAAGCGTTACTAAACGAGTATGAGCTGAAGAAAGTGTCTCCATCCACATCCATCTATCATAAAAATATTCCACATGGCTCCGGGGGGTTAATAAAGGCCTTCTGAAGTGAAGCAATGCATTTGTGTAAAAAAATATCCATATTTAACAAGTTATGAAGTAAAATATCTAGCTATTACAAAAAAAACAGAACTGGCGTCGCGTCAGTTTCGTAAATTGAATAGGGAAGGCGTAGGACGTAGCGTAAGCTTTTGAACTGCTAGAGTTTTAAACTTTCTTCGTAAGTAGAATACCTAAGACAGTCTGGCGGAAGCTAGACATTTTACTTCATAACTTGCTAAATATGAATATATTTTTTTTACACAAATGCATCGCTTAATTTCAGAAGGTCTCTATTACCCCTCTGGAGCCGTGTGGAATATGTTTATGATAGATGGATGTGGATGGAGACACTTTCTTCAGCTCATACTCGTTTGGTAACGCTTACTGCTATTATAAAGCTCTGATGCGTCAGGATATTTATTAATATTTCTCCGATTGTGTTCATCAGAAAGAAGAAAGTCATATACACCTAGGATGGCTTGAGGGTGAGTAAAACTTGGGGTAATTTTCATTTGAAAGTGAACTAATCCTTTAACACATTTAAATGTTTTGCCACTTGCTTGAGCAACTTAATATATTAATCTATATAGAAGTAATGAATTGAATAATATGTTGTTTAAATTATAGTATGTTGAAACATACTGTAGTGTGTTCATGTTTTTACTCGCGTCTGACCTTGATGGACTGAACAGAAGATATGAACCGGAGAAGATTTTTCACGTCAAAGAAGGCAGAGCCTCAGAGCGCACTTATTTCATAATCACCATGGACCAGTGGTAGTTTGAAGGTGTTTATTATCATTAGTCCAGTTACTCTTCAGTTCATCAATGTTTGGAACCCATTCTGAATAAGAACCGGTTTTCTGTTCCCAACTCTAATGGCACATCCACACCAAAACTAGTGTTTGGTATGAAAATTTACTGTGATAAAAATTTGCTATCAGTGTGACTTTTTTATGGATTGTTGTTTTAATCTCTGTTTTTTTTATTTTTTTTTTATTTTTTTTTTTATATTGCACTGCAAAGAAAACTGGCCAATCGATAAGATTTACACTTTTGGTCAAATCTCACCGAATTTTAGTGCAGAACATTTGTGTTGAACAGGCCTTAACACTAATAGTGTTTTTGTACCTGTTGTATCTAAAATTGGATGCTCTTTAATTCAATTAATAAAATCAAGAAATCTGTTTCTCTTGTTGGATCATTTTATCCACAGCAGATATTTCGGCTTAGCAACAAGTTATAGACACACGCTGCTTAAAAATGCTCACAAGAAAGCACATGCGTTTGAAGCAATCTGAAGCGTTTGAAGCGGCTTTCGACTTCAGTTTTCTTGCTATATTTTGTGTGTGTGTGAGTCCGTCATGCTGTGTTTATGTGTTTGAAGTGGAAATGCTGTGTGTAGCAGTATGTCCGAGTGTGTGCTGATAAAGCTCAGTGTATATATAAGTGTGCATATGTAAAGTAATAGCATGTGTTTGAGAGAGGGACAGATTGTCACGGCCATCTTCTGCTCAGTTTGTCACAGTTATTGAGCTGATGTTGCCTTTAGCATTTGATGATTGGCTTGAGAGTATTTTAGGATCCATCATGAGGTCAAAGCTGAGTGACTCCCTGTCATTCATTTCCTCTTTTATATTACATCGTCTGTCTGTCTCTCTCGTGATTCTCTCATGGTCTGTTTCACTTTTGTCCTGCTTTCCGTCTTTCTGTATCTGATGTCTACGACTGGGCATGTGTTTGTTCGTGTGCGTTGCGTGTCTGTTTTCTGATAGACATCAAAGAGGCCCATCGAAAAGGAAGTGATGCGTGTGCGACAACGCCACTCCCTTTTTGCACCGTGACATTTTCTTTTGTGCTTTCCTGTCTGATCCCTTGTTTCCTGAACTGTCTGTTCTTCCCCCCTCTCCTTCACCACTCCTTTCCTTTCCCCTCATTCTCACAGGACCCAAGGAATGAGAGCAAATCCCAGGGAACAGGAAATGACTATACAGACTGTCTGAACTTTGATCCAATCAGAATTGATTGAGTACCAGCAGGACTCACTTGCTCTGTTTAACTACTCCTCTCAATAATTTTTTTTAAAGCTATAGAATTTTGAATGCATAATTATTTTTCATACAAAAACCAGATGGATTTTCTGCACCGTTCAGCAAGGGGTTGTGATATGTTTTGTCTACGATAATATATTGTAATATTGTATTTTAACTATGTGCAAGTTGACATTATCGAGTAGCTATGTCATTCACTTTGCAAAAACAATAGCCTATTAGAATGCAGTTTGAATGCACCGAAAATTTCGGCTACTGTAACAGCTATTTCTGGTTTGAGACCGAAATGGTTTTGGAGGGCCAAAATTAGTGACTGAAACAGATGTTTAATTAGTGCTTCCCCAATGGCACGTTTTGCCTGTGTTCAGCATCTATATCATGCACACAACGTGGATAAGCTACAACAGTTAAACATGTCAGCTGTGTGGATTGACAATATTAATTTCTCTATTTTAATCAGTAATGATATGGTTTCTTAAATCTAAAATCTTTTAGTCTGTGCTGTTTTCTGTTGATGTGCAGAGTGAACAAAAAAGCTTTGTGCTTTGTTAGTTTTAATCATTTTACATGTAAGTTTAAAATATTCTAGCTGAGCCCCCAGCGTGAGCTTTCCATGGCGACGTATCATGCTTGTCACGTGACACACTGCAGCCACAATAGAGCTGTATGACTGGTATATTGCTTTTATTTAATTTTTCCCTTTTTTTCTTTTTTTTTTTTTTTCTTTTCAAAATACTCACAAACTTGCATCGCTTTGATTCAAAAGGCCTTTATTAACCCCCTGGAGATGTATGGATTACTTTTATGATAGATGGATGCACATTTATGGGCTTCAAAAAAAATCACCAATCACTCCCATGATAAAGCTTGGAAGAGCCTGGAGATATATATATATATATATATATATATATATATATATATATATATTAATATAACTCCTATTGTGTTTGGCTAAAAGAAGAAAGTCATATACATCTGGGTGAGTTAATGATGGGTGAGTTAATTATGGGATAATTTTCATTTTTGGGTGAACTATCCCTTTAATCGCGCCCCATTTGAGTTTTTGCCTTATAAGCAATATAACATGAGCGAGACTGCAACACTGCTATAATATATATATATATATATATATCAGGGGCGTTTCCTCCGAGGAGGCAAGGGAGGCAGTGCCTCCTCAAAAAAAATAGGATGAGAAAATAATCCATATTACATATAAAACAACACAAATATTACAAATTATGACATTAAAAAGAGCGCAAGTCACTCTAATTTCTTAAGGAACACTGCCCAACAGCAACATCCGCAGGTAAAGTTACAGCAGGAGTCATGCCTCCCTTTGCTCTCATAGAAAACCATAGAAAACCATTAGACCCCCGGCGTGCGGTGGGTTTTGTGGGGGGTAATTGAGAATGAATGGGGGAAAGTCACGTGAGAGGAGGCAATGTCTCCATCGCGCTATGATTGGATGTAATTGGTTATGATTGGATATGATTGGTTTGTGCGATAAATCCCGCCTCTTGTTGACGTGCACGTTCCGCGTGTCAGTTTGAATGAACAAATGATGGCATCAATGGGAAGACTAACTGAAAAGTAAGTAAACAGATCACCCACTTAGATATCACCGCTTTGTCACGTCAAAATCAAACTTGAAATGGAATGAAAGCATGATGACTGCGGGTTTTTTTTTTAATGCAATCAGCTTGGTGAAATTAAAAATACATTTTCGTGTCTGTGACAGACGATGTTTACGGAGCATGACTGATGATCCAAAATAGCCTAAGTTGACAATTAAAAAGAAAATATATTTTATTTGTGTATTGATGTTTGTTTAAATTATTATTGCCTTTATTATTATTTTGGAATGAATGTAGAAATGCTTAAAACACTAACTTGATGATATTGACTTGGTTTTGATAAATAGAACATTTATTACAATACATTGTTAATGTAAAATTACAAAATAGAATTGTATTTGGTTTCTTTTTTTCTTTTTTGATGTAATGTAAAGTAATGCTCATTCAACGAGGAAGATGTCAACGTTAAGAGTAATGCACATGAATTTACATTGATTCATAAATAAATAAAAAATGTGCCGCCTCATTTCAGAACACCACTGCACGCCACTGATTATATATATATATATATATATATATATATAAATATATAATATAAACGATTTTTCACGATTGCAAATTGTGATTGATTTTATACCACAAGTTCAGTAAATAAAAAGTTAATATGTAAGTTGTATTTTAGACACAATATTGTCTGTTTTTGTTACTGAATGAATCCGTGTTTTTGAATGAATTGGTCGAGTCTGTGATTCAATGACCTATTCATGTCGAGTAGGCACTTCTTTTGAACAAGTACTTCACAACTATTAAAAATCATGTTCTAGTATGAATGTGTGTGGTTTGAATGAACTCTGGAAATACTACGTTCATCATACCAGCGTCAGTTGCATCGCTTCACTGCCATTCACAACTCCTCCCCTGTGGTCTTGTGGGTAGTAAAGTTGTCCATTGGATGCTCACTTGAGAATCTTTCAGGTACTTACCTACTGTTTAATAAATACTGTAAATTCTGACTTTTTTTTCCCCACATACTATTTTTCTTCTACTATATAGTAGGATAAGCATGCATATTCAGATGCAGCCATTGACTCATTAAGTGATTTGCCACCCCCTACTCGCATTTAAAGTTTCATTTTTAAAGTATCATTTTACTATTTTTAACAATCAAAATCACAAAAACCCATTCAACAAAAATTGTCTAATTATCACTATTGTAAAATTTCCCAAAAATATTGAGCTATAATTTATTTTGTCAATATCACACACCCCTACGTGTTCAGCACAATAACGCACCGAAACACACATGCAACTTATTTGAGTATTGCAGGTGTGCAGTTGGGCTTTGGGCTGGTTGTTATGTTATACTTCACCGAGTTTAATAACTTTATGAAGCACCTAACAATCCCTCAGGACCTAACACACAACCCTAATAAGGCTAATGACAGGCTGTCTGGATTACGGCGCTTGAGCTCATTTAGCATGTTGAGGCACACAAGCACACGCAGACTGTAGTGTGGTACGTGGAGGAGGAGTTTTTGAGGGCCAAACATTTGGTCTCAGGAACCAGATGGTGTAAATGGGTGGGGGGGGGAGGTGGGCAGGAAGGGCCGAACTCCCCACCCCCTCTCCCTCAGGATACAGCCACCACAGTAAATCAGATCCCGCTCCACTGTATAGAGACGGTTAAACGTTACTCTTCGATATGGCCCTGTTTGGATAAAAAATCCTTTTGTGGTTGGACCTTTTGGAAAAGTATGAGCGTATGTTGGTATGATGGTCTTGAGCAGGTTTTAGGTGTTTGAATGGCTCTGGCAGGCACTTTTCTGTGTCTCCTGAATGTTAACATGTAATGTTGGACCACTGGAGTTTAAGTGATTAGGATGGAGAGGTCGTCCACACAACAGCGAAAGGGTCATGGTGAGTTTTAACCTCTCACTTTATTCTTCAGTGCATCTGGCTGCGGTCTCCAAACTAAGTGGCTCTGGTAGTTGGCTAGTTTTCTGTAGCTATGTAATTTGATTCAGAACTCAGATATAGATTGTTTAAAATTGTTCATATTGATGTGCATTAGATTCTATATATCTATATATCAACTTTGGTGCCACAGATCGCCAAATATGACCTCCTTGCGAGGTACCCCTTCTTTGAATATACAGTGAAAAATAAATGTTTAAAATATTATTTGGAAAATATTCACTTTCTCTCTTTCTATCTTTTTTTTGTGTCATATCTGTCGGTAGTCAGTTGAATTAAATAATTTGTGATATCGACCAATCAAAATGAAAGCAGAATGATACTGATGTCAACTTTTATTATTTAATTTAATTTAATTTTACTTTATTTAAAATAAAATTAAACTAAATTGTTTTATTTTGAAGAAAAAAAAAAAAAAAAAAAAATATATATGTGTGTTTATATATATATATATATATATATATATATATATATATATATATAATTTTGTTATAAATTACACTTTAATTTAATGTATGTATTTTCTGAACTCTTTTTGATGGTCCGGACCCCCAAATATGATGATCCCCTTAAAGATGCTATATGTTTCAAGCATAAAGATAACCTTTTATAGAGTGAAAAACAAAATTATTAAAAATGTGTAAAATATTACCTGGAGAATATACAGTTTTTATTACATATTATCTTTTTTCGAACCACTATTAAAGTACTTTTAGATGTATAAACTTGGAGCATAATGTAAAATGTTAATTATAGAATAGAACAAAAATAATTCTTATGATTCCAACAGTATGTCAAATTCCCACAGAGAATCTAGCACCCCCTTGTGGTCCCTTGTGGAGTAGGGATGTGCGTGAGTACTCGAGCACTCGGACGTGACAGCGACGATCGATCAAGAATACGATGATCGCAGTGACTTAAAATATTTCTTGTTTCTAATTGGTTATTACGGCATTTTGGACGGTATACCTGAGGTCTGATTGGACAGCATGACAGTCCAGACTGGCAAAATAAAGTGAAACTATGTATTTGAAAGTGGGCAGTGATGCCTGGAATAACTTTGATCATGAAAATACAGTTAAGTGCAGTGCTCAACATTATGATGAGAACACTATTGTAAGAGAATGTTGTGAATTCTTTGTGCTTTATTTTCCCGTGTTTCAGCGTTGTTACGGGAAGAGCGCATCCACAACGGGTGTTACACATTCAGACAAGCACGTAACTTCAAGTTCACTTGAATTTGCGTCCTTTTGTGCAGATACAAGCTGTAATGTTACGTTTGTGTTGTGTATCTAGGATATCTGATTAATATAGGATGTGTCGTACCCTGGAGGTCCCCATTTAGAAAACCCCTGTTGTGGATTATAGGAGAATGTGTTATGACATTGCAATCCCAAAATATACAGTATATGAATATGTGTGTATGTGCAAGAGTGTGGATTTAGACTGCTGTGTTTAATAGCTCGCTGCTGAACTAGCTGGTACGGAAATGCCACGCTGCTTATGACACGCAGGGTTTAGTGAGAATTTGACCTCTGAACCCTGAACCTGAATGTCAGTCAGTGAGGAATGTTAATCATACATTTGTTTGTTTGTTGGGTGAATGAGAGGAGAAGTGTAAGAGGAGAAATAGAGAGGCATAAACAGGATTGGTAAAAGAAGAAAAGGAGAAGTGTAATTGGGGTAAGTAGAGGTGGACTGTGGGATTGTGGGTAGAAGCCAAAGAGCCGCTTAGAACAATGAGCTGTATTCAGCCAAACACACACACATACAGCTAGAGCACAGAAAACATTTCCTTCCCCACACACACTTCACAGATGCTATTTATTCATACAGCAGATGCTTCTATCTAAAGGACTTTTACTTAGAACTACATACACCCAGTTCTGATTATCATAAACCGAATGATATGAGGTTAAAAAAAGGTGAGAAAGTATTAAAGGGATACTTTTAATGATCCTCATGTCACTCCAAACATGTATGAATTTATTTTTTTCTGCAGAAGCAGAACATTAAAGAAGATATTTTGTTGAATGTAGGTAATCAAGCAGTTTTGGTGACCATTGACTTCAATGGGTTGGACCAAAAAAAAAAACTGAAACATCTCAAAATATCTTCTTTTGTTTTCTACAGAAGAAAGTAAGTGATACAGGTTTGGATCAACATTACATAATGACAGAATTTTAGTTTTTGTGTGGGCTTGATCTGTTTCTTCAAACAGATGTGTAAATTCATGAAGAATCAGTTGTAAAAAGTGTACTGTACGTGTAACATAAATATCTAGACATTCCACAGCAGCTTGTTCACAAAAGCATTTATATTCTTCAGGAACATAGTGATACTCTGTGGAAAGAGCAGAGACTCCTCAGAATCTCTTCTGAGAAAACAGGGGCTCTTCAGAAATGCATAGACACTCTTCAAAATGCAGAGTCTTTTGAAACACAGAGACTTTTCAGAAACGCACAGAGGCTCCTTGGTCTGTTTTTCAAAAGTCACAGTGTTTTCCTGATGAGCCACTGGAAATGTCTGTGACCTTTCACTTTCATCAGAAATACAAAGATGTCATAGAATTATCAGAAATGTACTCAAACACTTTGAGAAATATACCAGAAGACCTCTTGAAATTAGGGCTGCCCCCGACTAAAGATTTTTCTAGTCGACTATTAGTCGTTCATTTAAGCCATTAGTCGACTAATAGCATACCGGGGGGCGGAATATATGCCTCTCGCTCAAGCGCACGCATAAAGCTTGCCCCAAAACACTGACGAAAGTAATGAATATGAATGTGTCGGAATAAAACAGAAGGTTTATATAGCCTATTATAATATAGTTTATTATTATAAAATACGATTTTATTTGTTTAATAATAAACTGCTGTTTTCTGAGTCAGTGTCTGCTGCAAAGATTAAGTTTACAATGCTGACTCGTCTTCTACACAGTAGAGAGAATTGCACCTTTCATAATCAGAGTATTTATTTTCGGTTCGAATTGCTTCATTTAAAAGTAGACATTTCAAGCTTTCTATAGATTTCTGTAGATTTTTCTCATCTGTGAGGCAAGTAGCCTATGCGCTGAGTTTCGGTTCATTATTATGACGCGCTGCTGTTCAGGGAGACCGAGACAGCAAAAAGCAATAGCACAACGTTTTGTTGTTATTGTGAGTGTACAAAAATAAAACGAGACCCTTTATAGTTCATAATTAATATATATAAAGTTTGTATTACCCTCATCTGTATGACAGTAAATGACAGAGTATTTTAAGTTGAAAAAATGCAAGTGATCACGCCGGCGCCTCCATGTCGTGCAGTAAAGCGCAAAATACTTCAGTTGCCTTCCTCACTCCGCACGAACACTTGGATATATAAAAGCTCACATTTATCGAGGTTAACGTTAACGTTAGCAGCCATGTAAAGTTGCTTCTACTTAGGTACACGTTTCTAATGATAAGCCGTATTTGAGGTCGATGGATGATAGGCAAACGTTTGGATTTCCTGCCCGACATACTGTAATTATCACAAGGACCCGCCATTAACGATCTGTCCCTCAAGGACTGCGTGACTTCACCTCTTTCTGTTGAGTTTTTTTTTTTTTTTTTTTCTGCGACGAACCAACTAATAAAATCTTGGTCGACCAAGCCGCTTGTAGTCGACTAGTGTTTAGTCGACTAGTGTTCTATTATGCCCCTTTTTACAAAATGTAATATAAGTCTCAGGTGTCCCCAAAATGTGTCTGAAGTTTCAGCTCCAAATACCCCACAGATAATTTATTATACCATGTTGTAAATGCCCATTTTTGAATGGAAGCAAAAACGTGCTGTTTTCATGCATGTATCTTTAAATGCGAATGAACTGCTGCAAGTGCAAGTGCCAATTCCGTCAACTGTCCGAAACGCGTGCTAATATTGCAGCGTACAGCTCGCTTGCAGAGCAAACTCAATGTGGATTCTATGGATGTGAAGCCATTTGCGCATTTTGAGAGAGAGGGAGACTCTGTACCGCTGAATCACTCAAACTGCTTGTGAAACTACGTCTCACAGAAAGTTTTAAAATAACTGAGCTGCTCTGATAATCTGTTTGGATTCAATCTACATGCTATAGTGCATAAATGTTTGCAGGATTTCCCGTTTAATAATCACGAAACCTGCGGGAATGTGTAGAATTATGCGCAATACCCGCGATCCCGCGCTGGAATTCAGGCCCTGATTATATTTAGGTGTTTTGCAACTTCAGTGTAGTGCAGGGGTGGGGAACGTTGATCCTAGAGGGCCATTGTCCTGCAGAGTTTAGCTCCAACCCTGAAAAAAAACACTCACCTGCCTGTAACTTTAGTAATCCTGAAGACTTTGATTAGCTTCAGGTGTGTTTAATTAGGGTTGGAGCTAAACTCTGCAGGACAATGGCCCTCCAGGATCAACGTTCCCCACCCCTGGTGTAGTGGATTGTGATTTATTGCAACGTCTGCTGCCTTAAATTTGAGAGACAACTGATTCGTGATCACTGAAGCAGCTCCAGTTAGCAAGTGCTTTCGGTGTGAGAGTGCAAAACTTACCATGCCTTCAGCATTCCGCGCTGATTGGCCGGACTCACTTCTCCCAACAAATCAGATGGGCGGTGGGCGGAGCTTGCTCTAGGCCACAGAGTGGTGCCTTCGGACAGAGCTGGCTGCATCAGAGCCAAATAGCGCATTTCAAAATTAAATTATCGGCAAATCGGTTTTGAAAATGACCGATACCGATAACCATAAAAATGCTTAATATCGGCGCCGATAATTGGCCAGGCCAATAATCGGTCGACTCCTACTGTATGCTTTTTGCTTTGATTCACAACCACTCCAGGAATACTGATAACACATAGAGGCTCTGTTAGGGATCCAGTCAATGGAGTTTGATTTTTGTTCTTGAAGTCACTTTTTGATGTTGATGCAAATTAAAGGTGGGGTATCCATTTTTTTTTTTTTTTTTTTTTTTCAACAACGCTGTTGGACATTGTTGATATTTAAAATCAACCAAAACAAACCCACCCCTCTCTTCATTGCTTCGCCTCCAAAACTCATTCTACAATCCTAACCACCCTGCCCCAAGTCAATCCCGGCCCGTCCGCTTCTGGCATGTGAGGCGAGTGCACTAACAATGACGCTAAACACCGCATTCTCTAGCAATCGTCAGTGTGCAGTGGTTTACCTGCACAACTCTCACTATCTAGCCACTGTTACACACGCAATACGAGAGTGGATGTCTGTGTATCACAACTGACGCACAACAAAATGCTTCACGAAAAATAAAGCGCAGTTGATGAACGAACGACAAGGAAGCACAAAAAATTAACGTACAGTACACAAGAGTAAATACAAACAAGAATTTGTTGTTAATCGCCAACAGCACAGCAGCCCCAGACAATCATGACACTCAAACCCAGTGTTACTCACATGAAAAGCGTGTTCAAAGCAGCCTCCGTGTCTGTTTTTAGGCCTTCCCGCTTAGCTCTCTCCAGCGCTGGAAAGCTTTTCTAATATTAACGCAGGTCCTAAAGCACTTGCCCATTCCTAAACCTTCAGTCCAGTGATATTCTTTTGAGCTCTTTTGTATTGTCTCACATTTCTCTTTCTGCATTTTTTTTTTTTTTTTTTCTCCAAATCTCCCTCTTGCTCGTTCTGTCTCCATGACCGTCATATGCCCATAATGCTGATTGGTTAGACGTTTGTTGTTGGTATCGGCCCGACTAACTTCCAAACAGTATAGTTGAAAAAATGGATACCCCACCTTTAATATAGAAAAAGTGTGGGTTGTGGCAACACAACATTTGATGGTAGATTAACATTTATGTATTTGGAAAGTATTTTGTTTGAAAATGATAAATTACTAATTTATAAATTAGTAGGGGTCTAACGGTACACGTATTCGTACCGAACCGTTTCGGTACGGGGCTTTCGGTACGGTGCACATGTGTACTGAATGCATTACATTGCAACATTAAGGTCTCCTGTTTGGGAACACTTCGCTTTCCCGGTGAATTACGACAATGGACAAAGACAGGTGGATAAGACGAAAGCAGTACACTAAGAATACAGCGTTGTAACCTAACCACCATTAACCACCAATAATCGCAATAAGCTCTGTGTTTTGTTACTTTTGATAAGAAACAAGGTGTCATCCTTCAAATTCTGTCCACGAAATCACGAAATTCAAACAGAAAATGCCGTTTTGACGCGCTTTGATGTGGCGTGACAGATCGCTGTATAGGCGCCTCAGTTCAACCGGCAGCACGGAGCGCTGCACTTCCTCTTCACTACAAGTTACAGAATAAACATGAATGAACATCTGAAGATATGTTGAAAGATACAGTACGACTTACTGAAATGTATAATATCTTGTGTAATCGCTCAATCAGTGTTTCAACGGTGAAAAGACATCAATAAAACAGCTATAGCATTTACCTCAGCCATTCAGTGTCCACAGCTTGTTAGTTCGCCAGAGAAATGAACTCTTTTGCTTAATATATGCACTGTAGAAGCCTATATATTTTACTTAACCTGTTAGTGATGTCTGTTGTGAAAATGACAGCCACTGTGTATAAATGATTTTCAACAATGAATTGAAGTGAAACAGAATTTTATAATTAGATTTAGAACTTAATGCAAAAACTGCCTTATGTGCAGCTTACATGTTTGCATACAATTTGTTATTTGAGTGTTGATTATTATATCTAAAAATAAATAACGATTGAATTTAGGCTAATAGTTTGGGCTCAGTTGTTAACCTTTAATAGTAGCCTAATGTTCAATAAGGGCTCCCTACATAGTTTATAGCGTTAGCAGAGAAATTTTTTTTTTTATCCTTAAGAAACACTTAAGCCCGGGATACACTGCACGATTTTAGCAATCCTGTAAGATCATTACTTTATCACACTGTGCGACATGGATCTATTAAACTTGGGTACGACATGCATGCAGACTGTACGATGGTGACACCTATTGACTCGTAGGCTACGATGCAAGTTTCTATTGAAGAATAAAACGTCATCAGCATACGCTAGTGGTTAACAAAAAGCCCATGTTAAATCACACTTTAGCAGTTGTAGTTTTTATGTGTGCTGAAAAGAAAAGGATGCGGCGAAAGAACAAAGGAAAAGAGCTTGAGGGAAGCAGTTTTAAGTTTTAGCGCCATGTCGCGTTGATTTCATGTCGCATTTTTATTTGCTGGTCAGTAGACGTAGGTCGTAGCAGCAGATACACTGTGCGTTGATCACGCTGACACTGTCAGAAAATTATCGTAGGCTATCTTTGGTTGCAAGACCAGGAAAACAGCTGTCTTTGAACCTCTCTCACTGTACGACATAGGACTACCGATTAAGAGCCACGATCACAGAAATCGCCACGATTGTTTCACGATGGCAATCTTTTGTCTGGGACAGCCAAAAATCGTGCAATGTATCCCGGGCTTAAGTTATAATTTAAGGCAGAGACATTTGTTCAGTAAACCACTGTTTAATAAAAAAAAAAGAAGCAATTTTATGTTTAGTTTTCCCCACCTGCTGTACCGAACCTGTACCGAACCGTGACTTCAACTGAACCGTGAGTTTTGTGTACCGTATATTTTATATTCTGCTGTCAGATTTATAGTACATGATTATCATGGCCAAAAGAATTCACAATAACTGCATGCATGTTGCAATATATGTAAAATAAAAAAAAAAAAAAAAAAAAAAAAAGTCAAATTAATCTTTAACTTTATTTTTTCTCTTTTTTTAGCCAATAAATCACGCTTAAAGTGTAAGGAGGCAGAGAGAGAGAGATAGTATTTATATAATATAATATAATAAAATATATAATATAATCAAACTTAATAAATTCTGTAAAAGTGTAATGCATTGTTTTATTTTAGCTATATCTAATGTTAACAAATTAAACCTTATTATAAAGTGTTAAAAACATTTTTATTAGATTATACATCATGATATAGATTTTGTATGTTGAGCATTTCCTGGGAATTGAACCTATGACCATGGCGTTGTTTGTGGCATGCTTTAGTGTTTGATCTGTTGTACAGACGTAAAAATATATTGCAATCATACAACACCATTACCACCTATAATAATGCATAAAAATGCATGTTTATTTTAATAATTAATTTTTTTTTTTTTTTTTTAATTATTATGACATGCAAAACTCCTATGGATAAAATGCTTCCAAATGGAGCCCTCATTTGGTTGCATCCCTCTCATTGTTTCATGTTTGTTTTTTTTCCTCATTCCTTATGGCTCTCTTACTATATTACACACAAACACACACACACACACACGTTTGTTTTTGTGAATTGTGGGGGCATTCCATAGGCGTAATGGTTTTTATACTGTACAAACCGTATTTTCTATCCCCCTACACTACCCCTACACCTAAACCTACCCATCACAGGAAACTGTGCACATTTTTACTTTCTCACAAAAACTCATTCTGTATGATTTATAAGCCTTTTGAAAAATGGGGGCATGGGGTAATGTCCTCATAAGTCACCCTCTCCTTGTAATACCTATGTCATACCCATGTCATTATACAAATTTGTGTCCTGATATGTCACAAAAACACACACACACACACACACACACACACACACACACACACACACACACACACACACACACACACCAGCATTTTGGTCATCTTAAACCATCTGCTCATGGCTCATGCACTCACTCTCACACATGCAGAGCATGAAGTAAGGCTCCCTCCCTGCACACAGCAGGTTCACACTACATTCAGTTTACCAAAGGTCACCCCCATCACACACGCATATAGATACCACACATATGTGATGCCAACAGGCACTTAAAGTGCATTCAAAATGAGATGAAGTACTTTCCTTCTGCTCTCTCAGCGCTCATGGGAGCATTTAGTAGTGTTTTTCTTTTCTGCTTCAGGGTTTTCAGTGCTTTAAATGCCTCTCAGTCTAATTCTGGTTTGTTTTGTTCATGCAGCAGGGATTACCTAGGCTTACTACAAATCACTCTCGCCCACTCAGCGCCTCTATGTGTGCGGTTTGGGGTTGAGACAGAGTGAGTGGTCGGGTATCTTATTAATCATGCTGTTCACATTTCAATTGTTAGTTATTGAAGTTATTTTGCACTAATCCCTATTTCCAACGCTTGTAAAAAGAGGTTTTAAAATAGCTGTATGAATTCTGTTTGTACTTGGTCTGAATTTATGAACTTTTTAGCTGGTATGTAGCATGTTGGTCTAAAGCTGCAGATCATGTAGAGTATACTTATCTCTGGGAGAGAGAGAGAGAGATTTAGCAAAGTGGGTAAAAAAATTAATAAAAAGAAATCAAATGATGCTTTACTTTTGACAAGGTTCTTTGTCACTGAGTGTAGTGGGGGAATTCACGACATTGAATTGTGGCCACTGATAACGTTTGTTTTATGCCGCGTTCCAGGCAACCCGTAACCCGTGTTGTTTCAACCTTCTACCCGTGAAAGTGCACTGGAACGACAGTCAAACCCGTGACTTTCCACCCGTGAACTCGTACTAGATCGATGTACTCCCAGTTCCGCGCTGACGTCACATAGCCCGCGAAACAACAATGGCAGCCCCTACGGATGCGGTGTTTATGCAAGTGGTACACGGTGATAAATAGACTTTAGGACAATATAACGTTGCAATCAAATTAATAATAATATAATAATGATAAATAATACACACACGATTATGTATTACAATGTATTTGTATTAAATATACAAATAACGTAAAATAAAAGGTATAACAGCTTCTCTTGCCTTATGCGCCGTTTTTCCTCCTCCGTTTCCCTCAAATAAGCAAGGAGTAAGCACCTTAGGCGATAGAAATGATTGTAAATGAGCATAAGCCCCGTACGGTCGTGAAGTCGTGACTTACGGGCTCAAAAACCTGCCTGGAACGCAGCATTAGTGCCTGACTCCCTAAAGGAATTATGCAAATCAGGTAACCGCGCAAACACGCCCACAAAATCCATTCAGAACGCAATTTGCAGTGTTTGTCCACTGGTGCTGGCACCTGAAGCATCTCTTTAGAAAGCTGAAAGTGTAGTCAGGATACATACTGAGTTATATTGCTTTAGCATTTGATGCTGTCTTGTTCAGTAGAAAATGTACACAGATATCCTTTGAATGAAAGAACATTGCCCATCTGCTTTCTGTGGGTGGTAATAAAATGACTTTAAAGTCAATGTGAAACGACATTGCGATTAGTCTTTTCTTCCGTATTGTGAGTGAAACAGCTTCTCGAAAAAAAAAAGAAAAAAAAATGATTTTGATTTTTTTTTTTTTTTTTTTCCTTGTGGAATGGATTGGATCTTTGTGGTTTGCTATTGCTGTGATCTTATATGGGTGCCAGGTAGTTCTGGTCTTGTGCCGAAAAAAAACGTCATCATTAGGCCTGTCGCAATAATCAATATATTGACTTATCGTGCAATATATGTACATGACCTCAATCATTTTTGGTGACGCAATATATCGGCCATTATGGTTACATGATAATGAATGTCACCAACATCATCTGCAGTTCCTACACAGAGCAGTCATCGACAGGTGGAAAAAAGTCGTTATTTTAGGCGTTATAGTGTTTTCCTGACAACTACTGACAGTTTGGAAGAACAAGTCCGAATGCTCTCGATTTCAAAGCCGCAATCCACTGTTCCAGTGCAAATATAAATGTCTTTGTTCATACGGACATCTGACTGCTAAGTAGGGTTTGTGTTTTCAGCAATAGTGCACCCTTACTTTACTGAGAAAAGAAGGTCTGGGAAAAATCTGTAAATGGAAAATCTCCATCGTGCCTTTTGTGGTTTTTTTTTTTTTTTTTTTTTTTTTTTACTTGTTACTTTGCACTTTTTTAGAAAATATTTACCATTTATTCAAGTTTTTTATTTAGGATATTACGTTTTTTGATCCTTCATTTCCATGATCCAGGCAAATTTTCTGTCTCTGATTCTTTTTCTTTTCCTTTTTTTCTCAGTGAACTCACTCTAATTTGCTAGTGAAGTCAAAATGCGGAAGAACATCTTTCAGAGGCAGAACAGTCTGTGTTTGATGAATGTAACACTACCATGTACTTTCTACAGCATGTCCTGAAGGGACAAATACACATCTCACACATTCACAGCGTAAAACATCCTGATTTATTCTGTTGCAATCACTTGCATTCCCCAGTGTTCTTGTTCTTATTTTGGCGAACTTTACATTGATTTGCTGCCAAAATGAGGCAGTAATGCAGGCAGTACATGACAGAGAATCAGTGAGACTCTTGTGTAATTGATCTCCTCTTTTAGTTTCTAAGCACACTGAGTGTGAGTGACATCGAGCGGTGATGAGATTTCAGCAGAAACGTTATGTAATGTTTTTCACTGAATGCACATACACTACTGTCCAAAAGTTTGGGGTCGGTAAGATGTTTTAATGTTTTTGAAAGAAGTCTCTTAAGCCCCGTTCACACCACCAGCGACTTTTTCGCTGTATGTCGCTGGTCTCTGTACTGTGAAGTCACTTGTGGGCGTTCCTAGTGCTGTCGCTCTAATGTCATTAGTAGACTGCACGTCTGGCCATATCTATAGAAAATGCAATCACAAATGATATATAAAACTAAGAAATCGTTCTAATTTGACTAGGAATTAGGCTTAAAGGAATTAAAAGTAACATTCTGCTGTTGTAAAGTGTTGTGACTACAGAGCTCAGTGCATTAAATCATTAACTAGATTAACGATCGATCTGTTAACAAATTAGACTCACTCATACTGTCAAAAATTACTAAAACGTCATTCGAATTTGACAAATAATCAATTTTCTTGTCCCTAGTAATCAACATAATGCATGGGGAAACTGTAATATGAACTGCAGCAGTGCTAAACTGCTCACAGCATCTTATAATTAACAACACACAAACTATCAATGTATGAATCAAACTCACAAGACTGCCGACCGCTTTTCCATGCATCATTTTATTATATCCATGTATGTGGTACAGTAAAATCATACGTGAAATCGCTCCAGAACTATCTCCTGTCTGTCTTGCCTGCACTCGAGACGGTGACGTGAGCTCCAGAGAGCCACTCCTATTGGTTGTCACTCACGAAATTCGCTTCTCATTTGAATAAAGTTGAAATTTCTGAACTTTTGTCGCATGTCTCCCGTCGCTTGACATGCCTACATTCTGTCGCCAACGGTCACTGTCGCTCGTGTTGCTGGAAGTCGCCAGCACTCCATTGAAATGAATGGGATCATGTCGCTTTGTCGCTGCGTGTCGCTGGCGGTGTGAACGGGGCTTTATGCTTGCCGAGGCTGCATTTATTTGGTCAAATGTATAGTAAAAACATTAATGTCAATTTAAAGTAACCGTTTTCTACTTGAATATATTTTAAAATGTAATTTATTCTTTTGATGGCAAAGCTATAATTTCAGCAACATTACTCCAGTCTTCAGTGTCACATGATCCATCAGAAAACATTAATATTTGGATTTGGTGTTTAGGAAACATTTCTTACTATTATGGTTGAAAACCGTTGTGCTGCTTAGTTTTTCTTTTTTCTTTTTTCTTTTTTTTTTTTTTTGTGGAAACTATGTTTTTTTTTTTTTTTTAGGATTCTTTGATGAATAAGAAGTTGAAACTTTATTTTATCTTTGCTGTCATTTTTGACCAATTAAATGCAGCCTTGCTGAATAAAAGTGTTAATTTCTTAAAAAAAAAAAGTTTTACTGACCTCAAACTTTTGAACTTTGTGTATACGCACATACTGTGTTTTCACCTAATTTTCATACAATGAAAGAACCAAAGTAATTCTTTAATGGAAAAATTAGAGGATCTAAAAATAACCTTAATGCTGGTTTCATTGCCTGTCTAACAAAAGACAGATGCTCAGTGGCAGGAGGTTACAGCGGCTGTCAACATAATTATTTTAGCACACAAGTGATCATATTGAAACATTTTAGAACATCAGTAACTGAGCAAGAAATATGGCATATAACGAGAGATTGTGTAGCGTGCATGTGTCAAATCAATTACCGGCTAAAAGCTGTAAAAATAAATAAATAAAAGTACAGTTTTCTTCAAAAATGCTATCAAAACATTGTTGAATTGCTGCTGCATTGATGTCTACATTGGGAGCTCAATGATGCGTTTGGGGCCAGAATTGCAATATGATTGCAGTTGATTGCTATTACAATTATAAAAACCCCAGGAGTTGCTTGAACATCAATACCGCTAAAAACTGTGCACATGGTCGAATGACGACTTTCTCATATCACACTTGTTTTTATGAATCTGAGTACAATTTTGAATACAAAGATCCCTGGTGTTTAGGAAAAGTTCTCTTAATGTTTCCATGAGAGATTGTCTTGCATTCCTACCCTGTCTAACAATGTTTTTGATGTGTAGAACTAGCCATGTCAAAAGGGACAGATTATAGAGCGCTGTGGTATACGGGTCTCATATCAACACACAGAGACACTTATGAATGCTGTAAAACCTCAAAGCATGTTCTTGAAACAGCTGTGAGAGGAATGCTGATACACACAACACTCCCTCTATCATTACTCTCACAAGAGCTTAATTTAGCTCAGAGCTGTGGCAGACATGTCTTTGGGCTGTATAGATGTTATAGATGTAGCAAGTCAGTGTCTGACTCTGAACCATGTTGGGCAAGATGTTGAGCATTTGGTGACTGAAATATTTATCAGAAGTTACTCAGTATACATTTTACAGAAAAATTTAAGGAAGAAAGTTTATCATCACATCCTTGTTTTATAAAACATCAAGTAATTCACACGGTTTGACAGCATACGCTGATCTGTGAGCAGAGAACGGAATCATCTGGGATATCCTAGTTTCTCATTTATGCTTATAATGAGGACACAGCAGAAATGTATAATAATAATGTATAATAGATGTATAATAAGACCCCAGTGAAGCTGCTGCCCTGAAGGCAGCTGCAGGAGCATTGGTGTATGTGGAGACGCTTTAGGAATGTAATGGCTGAAAGTAGGCATGTGACGGTATCATATTTTTATGTTGCGATTAATTGCTGAAGCTTTTATCACGGTATCTGGTATTGTCACGATATTGAAATAAGTTGCAAAAAAAAAGTGTTGTCATAGAATAACAGGTTTAAGAACTCTTTTTGTAATAACAGAAAGAACTCTAAATGTTTAAATACAATAATACAATACACAAAAAATATATATAAAGTGAAATTTTCAAACAGATTAAAGTGCAAAAGAATTATGCTATAAAGAACAACAGGTAACACTTTACAATAAGGTCTCATTATTTAATGCTAAGATTGAGCAATAGCTACATTTGTTACAGAAAGTATTATTTTTTTGTTAATGTTAGTTAAGAAATACAACTGATCATTGTTAGTTTTATCTCAGGTCCATTAAATAATTTCTTTTGATTTTAGTAATGTTATTAAACAGTAACTAAGAAATTAACATTAACTAAGAATAATTAATGCTTTATAAGTATTTTTCATTGTCAGTTTGGTCATAATGAATTAACATGTTAACTAATGAAGCCATACGTCTCAAACGTCTACTGAACAATAACAAATAATCAGAACATTTTCAATCATTATAGGGCATGTTGTAGTCCAGATAAAATATAAAAATGTTTAAGTTTGAAAATAAATAGCCTATTAAGTCTTTAAGTATTTGGTGCTGTGATGAACAACATTGAGATTACAAAAAATGAATGGCAGTTTGAAGCATTTTAAAAACTTCACTAGCGCGGTTGCTTTGTTTCCGGGGTTTCCGGGGTAACCGCTGCATTCTGCTGTTCCATCAGCGCCCTCTGCTGTCAGAGAGTGAACGTGCACTTTCATTCAGTGCATCTCCTTCGCTGTTCCGCCATGTGCTTCTCATGCACGTCGGGCTTGTTTCCATCTGAGCGCGTGTCCCTTTGACGCAGAATACAGCGGTGTTGTGCATTTTATACGGTTGATGGGGAAAGTATTCTTAAATGCATTATAAAAATTGTAATTGGTAATAAATTATTATTTACGGTATTTTGAAGTGCCCACGATAACAATATCGTGCATATTCATTATCGTGATATATCGCATTACCGAATATCGGCACATGTCTAGCTGAAAGTGATGTGAATGTTCAGACCTCTAGGGCTATCGATTCAGATTACCAGATTTAATTCTTATTTGCAAGCTGTTGATTTTGATTCTGATTTCGATTCAGTTTGATTCTTTTCCAATTTATTTGGCTCTATTTAGGTTATAAGTTATTTGGCCGATCACTTGCTTTTTTGAACTGTTCATTTAAAAGAACTGTCTCACAAGATTCATTAATTTGAGTATCAGATTATGCTGGTCGCATTGCATGTTTTTGATTCTCTCAAAAGAACCGGCTCATAAAGGCTCGGATATACTTCAAGGGAAATCGAAGAACGAACTGGTATGAGATCATTTAGAACATAATCAGGCAAAAACGAGGTTTGTTTGGAATTCGTTTAAGGAGTTCGAAACAGCTTGCCAGGTAGCATGGACGGCATCTGGATGATTACAAACTGCTGAAAAGGTATTTCAAACTTCTTTTTACCGCTAAGCGAATAGTGAATTTACCCCTTAAGTCAATAGTTTGTGATTGGGGCTACACTGGTTTTGCTGTATGTTTTTAAATAACTTAAAAGAACCGGTTCATACGAGTCATTTGTTTGGGAATCAAACTAAACTGGTCGTGCTATATGTTTTTTGATTCACTGTAAAGAACTGCCTCATAAAAGTCTTTTATTTTATTAATCATGACAAGGATAGCTCAATAGAAAGACTTTTGCCATTATGCTATTTTATTATTGATATCACTAAAAGTCAAGCGTATTATCATGGAAAAGGTCAGTGGTGGGGCGGTGAATTGGAGATTGTTTATATTTAGAGACAACCAGAATAGAAACTGGTGAAAAATTCACAGATCTTCATTCATGAATTTTGCACCTGCAGTGAAACGATGACCATGTTATAAAATCAGCCTCACAAACAGATATTTGCAAGGTCCACTCTGGTGGGGAATCCCACTTTTTTTTTTTTTTTTTTTTTTTTTTAAAGTACAGCAATGACTGACTATCTCTGCCGTGCTGTCACTTTGATCTTTCTCAAATGTGTCCATGCATGGAAGAACATCATAAAAGAAACATCTCTTTTTATCCTGTAGGAGACATTTCTATACCAAAAGAATACAGTATGATTAAACATAATTGTCAATTATCATCATCATGTTAACGCACAGCACCCCACCCATTATCCACTCGTTTTAATACCATAGCTCTTTAGACTTCCTGTTTATTGTACGAAGAAAGAGGGAGGGGGTGGGAAAAGGAAAAGAGAGGGAGGGGTTGTGGAGAAGGAGAGAGAAACACTTTACTTAGGGGGTTTCCACCTTTCCTGCAAAGAGAAGCAGCTACAGGAATGTTCATGTTTTATACCCATATGGACCTTCTTATTAATGTGAATTTTTTGTTATTACACCATCAATGATTCCTGAACATACTAATAACAGTAATAGTAACTGTTGTAATGATGATTGACATGGAGAAAATATACAGTAATGATGATGAATTCAAACTCTTGCCTATAGGGTTTCATGAAAACTGACTTTTGTCACCAAGTGTGCATTTGCTTATTTACGGTATGAAAATTACGGTGAAAAATACCAACTGGATGGATAATGTCAAGTGTGCGTACACAAATCCTTTCCTCCTTGAATGTGTCAGACATGTCAACCTGTGTACAGCCATACATATGCATGCAGTGGAGAAAATAACCGAGAAATGTGAGGCTGATACCACCAATCTCCATCCAATGACGGAAAAAAAAGTCTTTATATCAATTCTTAAAAAGCAAGATTGATCTTTTTATTCAATGTTATTTTCAGTTGATTCATAAATGAACTTTCAATAAACATCATTAGGCCTGCCTCCTATCCAATATTCGCAATAAGCTTTGTGCTTAGTTGCTTTTGGTAAGAAACAGTCTCAGATTTCAAATATTAATTTTATTACAAAAAGTTTATGCCTGAAATATTTCCAAATGAATCTTGAAATGCCATGAAACTGTGATGTTTTCTGAGACAGTTATCGTTCGGTGAGAATCTTAGTCTAATCTACTGTTGCAATTCTTCTCTTGCCACATAGCATATTTGTAAATGTAAAGCAGTGCTTGAATGGATTGTCAGACAATGTGTTTGATGACTTTAAGTGTGTGATCTAGCGGCAGTAGAAATGTGGGCGTCTGGGCGGGAAATCCCAGAGCACTGCTGGGAGTCAGGGAGTTCTGGAATGCTGAAGGGGCAGAGTATGGAGGCAGGAAACGGACGAAGCTGATCTGATCATAGAAATGAAAAGTGCTTGTACACATACATTTTCAGATCTGACATTTCTGAGTTCTCTTGGCATCTCAAATTATAATTTGGTATCAGCATTGGGGGCGGAAAAAGCACTATTAAATAATATTGCTTTTTTCGCCCCCAATGCTGCTAGATACCAAATCACTTCACTTTTCACCTTCATTTCTCATAATTTTGTTATAGACTAAATTGATATTTTCAGAATTGAATAGACTTTTTTTTTATTATTTGCTTACAATACTTTGGTATTTTTCTATTTTCGCATATAAAATGTGCTGTATAATAAAATGAAATGTATTTTGAAAAGTATTTGCTTTTTCAGAATGCACTGCTAGACTAATTTCACAAGGTCTTACAATTTCTATGTATATGTAAATGCTGAATAACTTTTGTGTGTCTTGTTTTGAATATAGGAAGAGTTGCAAATTATATGATAAATTAACACTCAAATGCATATGTATATGAGTTCTGAAGTCTGTTATTAAACAGCATTTGTATCGGAGTGTCGTTAAATCCTCATCTGTTCATTTGAACACAATTTTGCTTCAGTGTGCCAGAGATTGTCCTGAAGGGCTTTCAGCAGTCTGTGCCTGCCTTTATAAATAGGCCAGAATTTCAGACCCCAGCTCACCCTGACAACCATAGGCTATATGCTTATGAATACAAAGACTGTTACTGACAACACTTGTGAGCTGTCTATGATTGTTTTGAAATCATGTTTAAATAGTCATAACGTCAACTTCATGCCACAGCTGCTGTTTTGATTGATAGGGTTATTCTGTTGATAAATGTTAGTTTCCCACTCCTAGCTTTACGCTGCAATGTCATTGGCTTGTCAGTATATGTTTGGATCTGATTGGCTAGCTTGCCAAATGACAATGGTTTTTGTTCAGAATTTTTATGCTAATGTGACCTGCTTATGAAATCTTATTGTTATTCATGCTGCATAATAGGAAAATGTTTGTGGCATTCAGTGGACACAATTGCAGGTAAATCATGGTTTCATCAAATGCATATTCTGATATGCCATTGCTGTATATTTTACATTCCATTGGGATGATTTGTTTAAGCAAAAGCAAAAAAAAAAAAAAAATCCTGATTTTATGCCACCCGATTCCTAATCACTATATTCAATTAAAAAAAAGAAAAAAAAAAGAAAAAAAAACTCCGCTCCTTTCCTTTCCCAAATGAAGATAACTGTTCCTCAAACTTATTACCTAGGCTAATTAATTACTGACATAAGGAGAATATTTACTGTTTACTAAAACTGATTTGTTCTGTCAATCTGACACCAAAAAAATCAAAAAGCTCTCGATGACTCCTATAAACATGAAGTGTGTAATTTCTCTTGTGCCCTCGCAAATCTAATGATAGCGATCACTACTGGAATATATAACTACTGAAATGAACAAATAATCCCAGTGGAGTGTAAAATATACTCAAATGCATTTGATGAAACCATGATTAACCTGATCAGTGAGAATCTCACCATTTTCTCTCTCTCTCTCTCTCTCTCTCTCTCTCTCTCTCTCTCTCTCTCTCTCTCTCTCTCTCTCTCTCTCTCTCTCTCTGTATTTTAAATCTGTAGAAATGCATCTTCTGACAGGTTTAAATTGTTTTTATTGAGATGACTTGTTTGATAATTGGATCGGTTTCATTGCTCCTTAGATTTGTTGGATTGTGTCCAGATAGAGGCAGATGAGACACTTTAATGTCAGGATTGATTTTCTCAGGGCCAATCACTTTAGTTTGTCTCGTTTCCTTGAGGTCCGGCTGTTGAGTCAGTCAATTAGCAGTATCTTAATGCAAGTAAACAGTAGTTTACATTGTAGTTACAATTGTTTAATATGATAAATGGGAACTGTGTCCAGTAATTCCCAACTGTACAGATATGTGGACACAGGGAAGATTCCAGTGGGCACTTGGCACTTGGAAAGATTGTGCTTTGTTAAAACTACAACTAAAAAATAAAAGTGCTATTAATGGATTAAAACTACATATCCATCTAAATTTACAACATAGAAATAAGCTATTTTCTGTGAGTGTGCAAGACTTCCAATTCATTAGCTGCTATGGGTAAATAATTTTGTATAGGGGCAGTAAACTGTAAAACTATTCACAATACAAACCAGTGTGTTTATGATTACGATAATAAATTAGAATTATATAATAACAAATGCCATGTTTGCAATATTAAGCAGCGAGCTTAGTATTAATAATAATAATGCTGAATGATATCCAAAATTACACAATTTAATAGAAACACATTTCTGGTTTGGTTTGGGGTATATAAGACACAAAATGTTGGGAAATACTGATCCAGATGATTTAAGATGATTTGCAATTACTTAACTCATTTGGTTTTCACAATGACATTAGCAATGAAAACATTGAGGTGGACATACATATATCTTGTTTGATAGTTATGATGTCATTTGTATTATTTAGTTTACAGTTACTCAAAGGTTTCTGTGGACCATGCAACTAGGGATGGGCGATATACCGGTAGAAATTTGTCAGTATTTTTAGTATCCGTGCATTCGGTCTTAAAGTGACAGCAGTCTAATACATCTGCTGCCATCTGTTTAAATAATGTTAATTAAACAATCTCATTGCTCTTGACTGAAACACTTTTGTAACTTTAATAAGAATACATGTACATTTAATTTACACAGTGAAGACTATGCAGTGTTTTTTATACATTTGATTACTTTATACAATTTATGTAGTATGCAGTGCTTGAATTTTTTTTCAGGTTTGTCTTTCTATTATAGTTTTTTTTTTTTTTTTTTTTTTTTTGTCCTTTTGCTTGTAATTGGTTTCTTAGTTCTTATGTTAGTTTTATGTTAGTTAGTTAGGCTAGTGTTAGTTTTTAAATATTAGTTGCATATGATATTAAAATTGGAGATGAGATTTATGAAATTTCAATGGTATAAAAAATGTTGATATCATTTAAACTTTAAAGTAGGGCTGGGAGATGAAATGATAGCAGTAATTATTGCGATACAGTAAAAACAAAAGTTCGATAAATGTTTGATATAATGTTTATGCGCCAAAGTGGAATGAAACAGCATTACTAGGTCACATGAACAATCCAGTTAGAAGGCTTTTCAGTCTACAAATCACCATCATTTACCATGGATTTAATGTAGTAACACTAGTAATGGAACATAATTATAGTATTTTTGTTTAGTTAACATTTGTGCATTTGTATTTATACTAAATGTATTTAGGCTACTGTTTTCCATAACAAATACAATAGGAACCATTTAGTTACATTTTACCATGGTATTGAGGTGTTATATGCATGGTTTTACTTATCATGATCTAAATGTATGATATCATGACCAGTGGTTAATTTTAATAAAATTAGAGTCCTAACAGCCAGAATATTTTAAATTTTACTTATTTAATTAAAAAAATTAGGTTTTTATAATTTTTACAGATGTCTGTCTGTTAATAAAATAAATGTATATCTGTATCCCAACTCAGCTACTGTCAAATGTGCATTTCTAAGAGACAAAACATATAATATTATTCTTAAATATCAGCCTCAGGTTGTACTTGTATCTGGGCTGTTATTTCTGAAATTCTCTTAGTTCATGTTGTTTCTGAGTTGGTTAACCGACTCCTCTATCACCTCACCAGTTTCCATGGTGATCTCAGGCATTTCATGCCAGTCTGAAGGCATTGTCCATCACATGTGCCATGTTCCTCTGATGACTGGTGACAGCTGGATGAAGACCAATGTCCCAGTGATTACAGTTAGAATACATTAATAAAAATAAGTAATATTTTAGCACAGGACTGTTATATAATCTAAATATGTTTAGTTGTTGAAAAGTTTGTGAGAACTTTCTGTTCTGCTCTCATTGCCATGCTGAAAGTTTTTTTTTTTTCCCACAGACAGACCTAATAATGTGACCACAGATTATCTAAATAAGATTAAACATCTCTTATTCACAATGAAATGAGTAATCAAATCAAGTCTGATGTGTTCTGTATGTCTCATTTTAATCAAGTGATAATGATTAATAGCATGAGAGAACTAAAAGAATATATTATGTTATTGATTTCATTAATTCATCTTTGTCTCTCTCTCAGAGCTGGAGGCAAAGGAGGCCTGTGAGTGGCTTCGAGCGGCAGGATTTCCTCAGTATGCTCAGCTCTATGAAGGTAATCCAGAACTCATCCCACAAATGTCCAATCATCCCTCAATGTCCACACTATTATCTGTCTCTTTCATTCGCCCCTTACCTCTGTGCCTTTTTGTGACTCAGTATGAGGTTAGAATTGTTGCATTATTCCAGATAAATAGATTAAGATCCACAAATAAATGTAAAGAGTTTCACAAAAATGAATAAAATTCACAAATAAATAAAATGAAATTTGCAAATAAAAAATATTTACAAATGTGTTTTATGTCACAAACACAACTCTACCTGGCATTCATTTGTGGATTTTGAAACACTTCTAGCATCAAGACGTGCGGACAAATCCACAAATAAGTGGACTCCACCAACCGTTTACTCAAGCCAATCAGATAATGTCCACATTGTGCTGACCAATCATAGCACGTTCCTGCTACAACCAATCATGTTTTGTGATTCACCCCTGAAAGAAAATGTATTTGTTCAAATTAAGCTGAAGTGATGTTTGTGTGGTTAAAACACCCCATTTCCAAAAGATTATTGGAGTTTAAGGTTTCTTTATATTTCCATCAGGATCAGTGAATCAGGATAAAATTAGGATTATACCAAAGTCCCTTTCAAGGAAAGTTTGTTCACTCAGCAGCCATATTTGCAACGCCACCGGGCAGCTATTTCGGGTATCCAAGACCAAGTACTATCTGTTTGAATGGGGGAATCCTGAAATTTCAAAAAAACTACTTGGCGAACTCACCATTAAATAACATATTTCAAATCAATAACAAAATCTGACATGAACTGCCCATTAATGTTGTTTCTTATGCTCAAATAGCGTTAAAAAAGCTTATTTTTCAGGCTAGATGAGCTAATGCGCATAGGTAGTCCTAAGCGCGAGTCTCAGGTTTCTATGGGAACCAGAGCTTCTAACGGCAGCTGCAGTGATGCAACGACTTTATCAATCAGCGATTGGCTCTTTTACTTAGAAGGCGGGATGTATTCCGCCATATTGCACGTTGCAGTTTATCCCATTCATAACTAATAGGGGTGAATCATTTTTGTATATCTGTAGTCTTTGATCATACACAAATTATGATCATTCACAGATCTTGAGATCGTGTCAAAAGCAAATAATACCCATTATATAATCAGTGATACTGTCTACACTGGATGCGATACAGCGCGACACGATGATTCACTGACAGTAAACAGATGCACATTGCTTTGATGTGTCCAGTGTAGACAGCTCTCTTTGTGTGTGTGTGTATAAAGATACAGACTGTTGTATTTATTTATCTGCCATGAGATATTATTTATCTCAATCTATTTATTTGGAATGATGCAACAATTCTAACCCCATACTCAGTGTTTTTTTTCCTATTTTCTTTTCATCTGGTTTCCCATCCATATTGTCTTTTTAGAAAGGTGCACATTCACCCCCTCCCCTCCACTGCAGGAGGCTTCAATGTTATTGTGTTTCAGGATTAGTGATTGGGAAATACATGTGAAACCAGATGGCTTTTGGTTCAGATCCCTTTTGGGTTATGAGCATAAAGTAATGCTGAACCAATGAGCGGTACACTGCACTGTTCTTTAGAAACCATCACAGGTGCTGCAGATATTCAGAGCTTGTCTGTCCTGCTTCTCCCCAGAATATGATTTGTGCCATTTCACACACACTGAAGTTAAACAAATCTGAAAGCTCATGCATACTCGGTTCACAGGCTATAGAGAATGGAATCATTTTAAGAGAAATTCATTTGAATATCAAATAATTGCCATGGTTCACCCAAAAATGAGCATTCTGTGATCATTTACTCACCCTCATTCCAAGCCCTCTGACTTACTTTCTTCTGTGGAACATAACAGAATATCCTGGTCACCTATTTTCCATATAATGAAAGTGAAATGAAGACAGGTGCTGTCAAGTTCCACAATGACAAAAAAAGCATTGTAAAAGTCTTCTGAAGCATACAATAGCTTTGTGTGAACAGAATTAGGGATGCACAATATAAAGATTTAGATTATCTTTGCCATCATCTAACGCTCACTTAAAATTAATCTTTTATAAAAGACTAATAATTTATTAAGGGTGTAGTATGTAGTTTTTCGTCCGCTAGAGGTTGCGTTTTCAAAACAAAGGCGTAGCTTGATGACGCCAAGATTGAGCGCGGAATCTTGGGACATGTGGTCTTCACCTCACAGCCGGTGGAAAAGAATCGGTATAGGACTCGAGCAGAAATCATGTTCATGGATGCGATTATTAACGTTACTGTAGTATGAAGCAGAGCAGGACGGAGTGTTGTGGGAGCTGAACGAGGCCGCTGGAGCAATTTGTTAACGTTACATTTCTATCACTAATCAAAAAAAATCGCCAATGTTCTGTCATCAAGAGTCATTGATTTCAAACCTGAAGGCCTACATTTTTGAGTCTTGGCACCCAACCCATCATATGGAGAAGGCCATTCTTTATAAAAAATGTATAAATTAATAATAATAATAATAATAATATTAATAATAATAATAAAAAACAAAGGAAAGTCATACAGGTTTGAAATGACATGAGTTAATTGAAAACAGAATTTTAATTTCTGGGTGAGCTGTTTTTCTAATCTGTGAACAAAAACTCTATCCTAACTATTTTTAAAACTCATTTGAGGTCTGGGCGGACCATATCACACTAACTTTTTCATTTTAAGTGATATGTGCTCTCAGAAGACCACACCGTTTCCTTACTTCCTAATCTTTTTATTCATACGGCACCTGCAGGAATCTGTTGGTGATGCTGTCTGCTGTGTGAAGCAGGCGTACCCGTGACCCAGACAATGACGAATCCACAGACACTTTCTAATATTAGCCTGCTCAGATTTCACTGGCAGGGCTGAACCTGCACCTGAATTCAGATAAATCAGTTTTAAGATCATCCCTTATAGGCTTCATGCTTATGAACATGCAATAAGGACCAAAATGTCTCGGGGAAAAACACAGCCCATAATAACAGAAGAGAGTTTTTTTGTTGTTGAAATCATGCTCTTTATTCATTACTGAGCCAGGGTTCTGCCAGGTCTGTTATTCCTTATTTTTGGAATCTAAAAACATTCTGTGCCAATTCTGTGTTCCTAATTATGCTTTCTAATGCTGAGAGAAAAAAAAAAGTTAATTAAAAATTAAAATCATTATTTGCAAATGAAATACCACAGATGAAGGTAACTCAAAGACAAATTGTAGCAGAAAGCACTGAATACACATTACAAAAAGTGACTATAATAAATCAATATGTACACAACAATCCATTTTGCAATCTGTTCAAGGTAAATTAAATACAAAGGATGTGTTTTTACTTTTACTTTTGTCTGCGAGGTAGATCCCATAATTTAACTTTATGCGGTTGAAAACGAGGCTGCAAGGGATAGACTAAGTCTATGCAATAGCATGTGCTGTATATAGGTCCTTGATCACATGTAATTGTCAAAACTCATAACTTTTAAAACTGTTTTATGGAGGTTTTTGCCTACTGAAAGTCTCTTGGAAAGATGTTTTGTTAGCTGAACGATCGGTATGTTGTTAACTGTAGAACACTTCCTTCCTTTCTCCACAACCTTATTTCATTCCTGTCACAAATCAATATGACTAAGGTTGATGTACAGGCATCTAGATACAGGCTGTTGTATTGCATCCTGTTTTTCAGCATCTCTCACCAGGAGTGACACGTTTTTATAATGCTGTCATGTTAAAAGCAGGGATGCACAATATTTACATGGTAACATATTAATTAACTACCAATATTGGTTATAATTAATTGATAAATTAATCTATAATGCATATCCATTTTCATACTGCACATTTGTAGTTCACTTGTAGTTCACTGTAACTCACTCGTAGCCTTTAAATGATTAATTTTAGTTTTTTAATTTTAGTTCTGTGTGTGTGTGTGTGTGTGTGTGTGTGTGTGTGTGTGTGTGTGTGTGTGTGTGTGTGTGTGTGTGTGTGAGTGTGTGTGTGTGTGTGTGTGTGTGCGTGCGTGCGTGCGTGCGTGCGTGTCTTACCATAATTTTAATATTAATCATTTATTGGTTATCAGTGTGATCATAAAAATAATGATCAGCTTATCAGTTTCAGCCAGAATTGTATTATCAGAGCATTCCTAATATTAAATAGGATTCAGCACCATACCTTTACATTCATACCTTTACATGCAAGCACACGTGCTTGAACAGCTATTTACTCATTCTGTGTTGTCAACTCTTGGTAAAGGCCCTGATATACTCATGGTATACTGTTAGCGAACATCCTGACACCACCCATGCTGCTGAGAGCTGCATTTAGATGAATCTGTTAATATGTGCTGCACACTTACCTTTCAATAACAGAATAAACATGCAAACAAAATAATGATGAGAAAACGGCACTTAAGAAAGCATCTGATCATAGCAATGTGGATGTTTGCACAAGCATTGCAATTCAGCACTCCAGTCAAGTCATGTCACATTTATTTTTATAGCACTTTATACAATAGATTGTTTAAAAGGAAACAGCTTTACAGTATTAAACATGAAAAAAAAACAGTGTCCGTGTCTCTTTCGATTAGAATGTCAACTACATTTTCTACTAAAAAACACCTCTCCAGTGTGTTTGTTTTTACTCACGAACGTCTGACCTTGACGGACTGAATAGAAGAAATGAACCAGAGAAGATTAACATGTCAAAGAAGGCGGAGCCTCAAAGCCACACCTACCTATTATGGAATCACCATGGACCAATGGTAGTTTGAATGTGTTTACCAGGCAGAGCGAATTTTTACGGAAAGTTCGCTTTGGTAAGCTGTTTCGAATACAAAACGAACTTTGTTTTGGCCTGATTTTGTTCGAAATGACTTCACACCAGTTTGTTCTATGATTTCACTTGAAGTATATCAGGGGCCTTTAGTGTGGTCTGGTGAGGTAATTATGAAATAATCATATTTTTGTAGCTAATCACAGTAATGCATTTAGTTTTGTTTCTCTAAAAGAAATAATTATCAATGTTTTATTGCCTTCAAAATTTTTCCACCTGCAAAATGATAATTTTAAAGCCGAATGCAGCAACACTTCCATTCACTTGTCTCATTCAAGCAACCTGACAAACACCTGTCATCTGCTTGACTTCTGACAGAGCTGTGTATTTTCCGGCTGCACGTCACAGACTAAGCTGGCAGTGACCTGGCCCACGTTGGCTGTGACAGAAACAGAGATGTGCTGAATTAATGATACGCCAGTATCCGGGATGTTCCTGCTGTTCATGGCATAGGTCTTGTATTGGATTTTTTTATATATATACCAGTATATATCAAAGCGAACTTAGACTCATTCATCCTCTTGACATTTGCATAAAAATAACTTTAGAGGAACTTTAAAAAGGACGTGACGTTTAAAAAAAGCAAGACTTTGATCCACCGACTGATCACAGAATAACTGTTATGATTTTGTATAGGTCAGTACCGAGGCATTCTGTGTTCTCTGTTGTGTATTGATGTCCAGCTTCAGCGTAGCAGTCAGCGATTTCTCACTTTTTTTTCTCAGAATCGTCCCTTGATGCTCTATTAAAAACTCAATAGTTGGTGCTGTGTTTTAAAACAGCAGGGATGCTGGTATCCGTCTGTGTTGAAAACAGCCCTGTGTGTAATATTATCTTTGAAAAGTGACCATATGGTAATAAACATTGATTTATTGGGAAAATAAATGAGGGCAATTGTTGTCACTTGCATTTTGAAGCTAAACTGCAGCATCAACAAACAGATGCTTCCGAGTTGGGCTTTCCCCGTCCCTGAAAATAGCCCTGCATTTCAAAGGAGGAAAAGTTTATATTATATTCTGCATCTACATGTATGCTTGTATTTTTTTTAGGAAAACAAAACATTAAATGCAGTAGAGTGGTCTAGATGCTCTATTTGTTTTTTTTGTTTATGCGTGTCTGGAATTCTGAATTTGAGTAACAGCACTGATTGGAAATTTCCTTCAAACCCCAAACAGAGTAAAGAAACTTAAGAAATGTTTGGCTGTGTGTGAGCAAGAAACTCTGTGTTCTTTGAACTGCTGTGATAAGGACACTCATAACCAAGACATTTTGAGAGGAAGAGACGCAAAGTACTTCTCGTTCCTGATGAACAAAAGAAATGTCATCTTCACACTTACACAGTGTGTGTCATTCTGAATTGGATACTGTAGAATTGCCTAGCTTGACTTAAATTTGACTCTGGTGGGAATTTCTTTTTTCTTTGTTCTTGTGGTGTGAGCTGAATGCTTTCTGGCAATCTTCCTGTACTACTGTCATTAGTTGGACCTGTAACTCAAGAGGGGAAGGAGGTTGAAACAAAAGCTGGAAATGGGACACCTCAGCAATGTTGACGCACTCAAACGCACACACACATACACACATACAATATGCAGGTATACACACACCACACTCACATTCTGACTCTCTGTTCCATCTAAAATAGTGCTGCCGTGGTAGTTATTTGCCTGTTCATAATTGCTTTTCCAACTCATTTTTGAAGAATATACATTGATACAATGTAAGGCATGACTGCCATTATAGTGTATGCATTTCTATATTTTAGAGCAAGGTTCTTTGACTTTTTTCAGACCCCAGACAGAGCATATATAATGCTCACATTGCTTAAAATGATCATTAATGACACAAACATGTATTTTTTTTTTTTTTTTTTTTTTTTTTTACATTTTGATATTACTGAATTATAAAATTCAGCTAAATGTTTTATTGTTCATTAAGTTATTGTACTTCAACACATTAAAACACAAGTAGTTGTGATCAGACTATGATAGATAAAAGCCCTTTAGTAGCACCACAGACCCCCAGGAGGTCACAGACCCCTATTGAATTACTCCGAGTAGCAGTATATTTTTGTTGTGTTGTACATGTACTCCAAACACACTTTAGCCTTTGTGCTAACAGCGACATGTTCAAATCTGACCTTTATGTCTCAATCTCATCCCACCACACCCTCTGTCCACTTTCCTGTCTCCTCTCTATTGTCCTCTAAAAAAAATAATAATATAATGCAACAAACTCATATATCTTTAGCCGGTCCCTCAAGGGGTGTCCGGGGACATTCCCCCTAGATGAAAAATTAAATGCATGAAAACAGCCGATGATCAGGGCTGATTATATCCTGTCAATCAAAAGGGGGCGGAAAAAACGTGTCAGACTGCAACTCTTACTGTGTGTGAAGAAAGTCTCTCTTATGTTGAAGTTAACGCGACAATGCATTAACAGTTTAAAAAAAAATAGCAATTCAGTTATGTTGCCAGGTCCACGTTTTTCCCCCCTACACCAAACATTATTTGTAGTGTGCCTCCCATCCAATAATAGAAAAGAGCTTTGTGCTTTGTCACTTCTAATAAGAAACAAAGTCTCAGCTTTCAAATTCTGTCCGTTTTATCATGAAATTCAAACAGTAAATGGCATTTGACACTCTTAAATGTGACGTGACAGTTCAAGTGGCAGCGTGGAGCACAAATCTTTTTTTTTTCCACTTTAATACAAGTTATAGCACAAAAAAACATGTATGAACATCAAAAGGTACAGTATGTTGAAAAATACAGTACAACTTACAGAAATGTATCATTTCTCATGTAATCACTCAATCTGTGTTTCAACGTCAAAAAAAAAAAGAAAAGGGTGTGGAAAGACATCAATAAAACAGCATGTAAACAATGTCACTTAATGTTGCATTTACCTCAGGAAAGTTATCCGATGTTCACAGTTCATTGGTTAGCTATAAAAAACACTAGAAAGGACCTTATTTACTGTTAATTCTACATGTATGTTTCATTAAATTAGTCATGAAGACAAGTGTTTATGAAAACTGCCATATGTGCAACTGAGTTGAACACAAACATTATGGTTTTTATTTGAGTGTAATTTATATATCTGAAAATATATAGCAGTTGAATATAACAGCTCTGTTGTTCATCTTAACATCTAATATTATAGTAATGTACCAAATGAGAGGGTTCCATGTATAGTTTGCAGCTTTAGTTGGGAGAGTTTTCCCCTAAGGAAATCAAACTATCAGCATTGGTATTGGCAGATATCATCTGAATAATCAGCTACCGGTATTGGCAGAGAAATTTAGTATCAGTGCATCTCAATAATAATAATAATAATAATAATAATAGTAATAATAATGCATTTTATCACTCAAGAACACCTTACAGCATAAAAGCAACATGTAAATCAATTTTATATGCTTATGTATGTGTATGCGAAAGTTTGTGTTTGTTGTCAGTGTTTTCTAAAAGAAAATGCTGTCAAACAACTATTTAAAGTTTTTCAAATTTTGATCACATGCAAATTTTTATATGTGGGTTAGTTGCACAGTTGCACATATGGCAGTTTTCATAAACACTTGTCTTCATGACTAATTTAATGAAACATACATGTAGAATTAACAGTAAATAAGGTCCTTTCTAGTGTTTTTTATAGCTAACCAATGAACTGTGAACATCGGATAACTTTCCTGAGGTAAATGCAACATTAAGTGACATTGTTTACAAGCTGTTTTATTGATGTCTTTCCACACCCTTTTTTTTTTTTTTTTTTTTTTGACGTTGAAACAGATTGAGTGATTACATGAGAAATGATACATTTCTGTAAGTTGTACTGTACTGTAAGTTGAAATGTCCTCTGTTTGTGTGATTAAAGAGTTAGTTCACACAAAAATGAAAATTGTGTCATTATTTACTCACCCTCAAGTTGTTCCAAACCTTGATGAATTTCTTGAGGTTGTTCCAAACCTGTATGTGTTTCTTTCTTCTGTTGAGCCAGCCAGTTGACGTTAGCCATTGAATTCCATATAGGAAAAAGAAAAAAAAATACTATGGCAGTCAATGGCTACCATCAAATGTCTGGTTACCAACATTCTTCAAAATATCCTTTTTTGTGGATACAGAAGAAAGAATCTCATACTGGTTTGGATTGGAACAACTTGAGGGTGAGTAAATGATGACCAGAATTTTTTATTTTTGGGTGAACTCAATCAGCTTTTTTTTATTGGCCAAGTATGCGTATCTAACCTTTTAATCTATCTTTTACTGACCACTGGCTTAAATGTTACATTTGGTCTCAGTAGGCTTTAATTAGCCCCATTGTGTAGTTGAATGAATGAATTAATTAATTGGTGCATCTCTGTGTGCCCTCAGCCTCTCTGTTCCCCATTGAGATCTCTGCTGTGAGGAGAGACCATGAGTTTCTGGATCAGGACTCTCTCAAGGCGTTATGCAGGTGAGAAACCATTGCATATTCACTTAAATATTAATTACAGCACTTTTAAATATATTCCATCCTGCACAATGATCCCTTCTGGTTTGAGTTTCACTCCTCCTTTATGTGACTGCACCCATGGCATTAATCATGGTGGAATAACATGATAAAAAAGTATACTAATAATAGTGCCTTTATGACATGCATTTAAAAGTATGAGTCACATGTCATAAGAGGGCATCTGTCAATTTCTATAGACTTTCGATCACCATGGTGACGGTCCACTTGTGTCAGCAGGCCTTGCTGTGCTTCATTGTTCAGTCTGTCCTTTTTTATTATCAACTTTATTCTTTTTTTTCACCCTCCATGTGGAATAAGTGATTAAGTGACTGGTCACACCTGCAGAAGTCGCATTGGAGTGAATGGCCTTTTCTAAAAGATAGCGAATAAACAGAGAGGGGAAAATTATATTTCCTGGGGGCGCAACTGGTGTCAGTCCTAAGGCGATAGAAGAAGAGGGAGATAGAGACTGAATATACCATTTGTCCCACAGTGGCTAGTTACACACTGTATGCTTGGCTGCTAGCTACTGATAAAAACATCAGGGCAGCTCAATGAATTAAGAGAACTGAGTCACAAACACACACACATAGCTGAAAAACTAGACTCTAAATCTTATATGCATGTCCATAGTATCTATATTTAAAGCTGTGTAGAAAAGGAAGCTGGATTTGTGTGAGCTAGGAAAATGATCGTGATTTTAACAGTAAAAGACTATGCTATTGTAAAAATCTGTTAATTGGTTAACACTAAGTTTCCTTACTATATGGTGAAATAGATTTAACCTTACATTTAATGTCATTTTACAGTAAAATGCTGTTAAATTGACAGTTTTTGGAAGTTAAAAGGAACAAGTCATTGTATAATTTACAGTGAAAAACCGTACATTGACATTCCCAGAATTCCCTGCGTGGCACTTCACATGCTGATGTATATTCATTGAAATTAACTGTTTATTCTTAGTTTTTTTTTTTTCTTGTCAGTTATGTACATTAGGGTTTTATGTTTTATCTAATGTTGTTAAATTAATGTTTATTGCATTACTTTAGTCTCATATGTGTTACCATGATGATGTTTAGTATTTATGTGAAAGACACTGTGCACTTTTTATACATTTTTTACTGTAAATTCAAGTTAAATCTGTAAAACCTAAAATGTTGCTACCATATTTTTACGGTAATTTTTTTTTTTTTTTTTTTTTTTTACCATAAATTTCACACACACACACACACACACACACACACACACACACACACACACACACACACACATATATATATATATATATATATATATATATATATATATATATATATATATATATATATATATATATGTATTTATTTATTTATTTTTACACTGTAAAAAAAAATATATATTATATATATACATATATATTATTATTTTAATTATTTTTTTTAATACAGTGTAAAAAATGTTGGATTTAATGCTAGTGTCAGTACTAAACTGATATCTTCAACCATTCACTGATTAAACCATTCACTGTCCATAATACTTATTAATTTCATAATTGTGTTAAGTCGCTTTAACGTAAAATCTAATATAATGTTTATCTAATATAAGAAGACCATCAAAAACTGCAAACACATTTGTTATCTATGTGATTGTGGAAAAGGTGTTATATTTGGCAGCTGCTTTTCAAAATTACTTGCATTGAATTCAGGGTGTACATTTTATCAGTATCATGGCCATTACTGTGCAGGGATCTAACTCGTCTTTAAAAAGTCTTAAAATGTCTTAAATTCAGTTTAAACACAATTAGTGTTTAATTGTATAACAGAAGTCTTAATTATCACTTAAAAAGGTTTTACATTTGGGGACAGTAAAAGGAGAATCGCAACACTGCCTAATGTGATTATCAAAAGGCGACGGTTTAATTAGTATGTATGTAGTGCTATATTAGTACATAAACCAATTTCAGCACACACGTATACATTGAATAAAACATGGCTTGAGTCAGAATTTTGCAGTGCTATTTTAAATGATTTATCCGTGCACAGCATTATTATTATTATTATTATTATTATTTTTAATTCACATGCCCTTGCAATCTTTAATCAAAGATTAAAACATCTGTTATCTGTTTTGTGTTACTATGTGGAATCAAGGTTTTTCCTAGTTATGATGTTCACTCTTCCAACTGCAATATAAAAATCAATCTTCTTGCAGAATCACTTGTTGTTTTGCTGTGAACGTATTCTGGCTATCAAACACCCGATGGCCCTCTTGCATTAGTGGGATGATGAGCTCATCTGTTGATCTTTGCGCCACAGCAGGTTACTATTGCACTTAACGATCCCTGACTGTCTCTGTGAATTTGCTCCATGCAGAGTCTGTCTTGCCGCCTGAGTGAATATGCCAGTCTGTGGCCGTTTTGCCAAATAGCTTTAAGGTGAACTAGACTGCCAAGTTATACCTTATCAAAAATGCAGAGGTGAGATTTCAGTCTATTTGAAATCACTATGAGGCTGAGCTTTACTCATCCGGTACTTCAAGTGTATTTGTCAGCATTTTCTTTGAATAAATATCTGTACTGCTGTGGCAGTGACTGTAAATGTACAAAACATGTTTAGACTGGAGACGTGATCTAGTGTTTAGTGCTACGTTGTAATTATGGTGATTAAAGGATAGGTTCAGATCAGGGTCTGAAATTAACCAGGGCTTGGGGCAAGATTACTAATAAAAGAGGATGATAATAATCCATATTACAAAAAGAAAAAAGCACAAATATTACAAAATGTGACATTAAAAACCTTTATAAATGATTAATTTTTCTAAAGTAACACTGTCCAATAGCAACATCCACAAGTAAAATTACAGCGGGAGTCTGCATCTCTCGTGCCTCCCCTGAGTCCATTGAGCTTTAACAGACCCCCTAAAGCGTGCGGTGTGTTTATTGGGGGTTATTGAGAATGAATAGGGGAAAGTCACGTGAGAGAAGGCAACGCCTCCATTGCGCTATGATTGTTTATGATTGGATATGATTGATTCGTGCGATAAATCCCGCCTCTTGTTTTTGTGCACGTTTGCAAATCAGTCTGAATGAACAAAATTATTATTTTTTATTAAAAGAATAAAAACTGTGAGGACTTTGCCTCCCTATATATATGCAAGCTATGGATGTTTTTGGTCTAGAGTGCCACCCTCCGGTTTCATAAGATGACCATCCATTTTAGAAAAAGATAACATTTACATTTATTCATTTGGCAGATTTTATATTTTATATTGCATTCAATTTGTGCATTAGTTCATGCATTCCCTGGGAATCGAACCTATGAACTTGGTGTTTCTAGCACCATGCTCAATGCTTGAGCTACAGGAAGAAAAAGAAATCTAAAAATCTCACACAATTTTTTTTTTTTCTATTTTGGTTTTGGTTTGGCCACTTTTGTGAAATAAGAATTTTCTTAATCTTTTGAAAAAAAAAAAAAGAAGAAAAAAAAAAACAGACAAGCAAGCCGGCAAGATTTATAAGTCTTTTGAAAACGAAATAAAAAGCTAACAAGCATGCCTAATGATGCACAGAGCTAAAAGTCTTTGTTAGTGTTTGTGTGTGCGAGTGTCTTGCTAGCCTATTGTTAGCGCTCTTTATCCTTATTGCCTTCCTACTGATTATTATTCACAAGAGTAACTGGTTTAATATATTAATGTGCACAAACTCACACACTATTATTATCTGTATCTCAAATGCCACACCGAACACATCCCTTCTTGTGTGTTTGTTTCTAGAATTAGTTTTGTTCTGTCATGCAGAAAAGGCATTATGTCCAACAGAAATCCTGTGGCCACTGGGCGCCAAACACTATGCTGTGACTAGACGTGTTCAAGGGGAGCTACTGTGATCATTGATGCAAATTCACTCCATCAGTCTAAACGGATGGTCACTTATGCTTGTAGATGTTTATACCGGCTGGTTTGGACTATATTTCTCTCAACTGTATTTCATTTCAACTGTGATGATTTTCACAGCTAAGTCATTATCATGTTTCTTACATATACACACATCAGAGCCGGAATGAGATCACACCAAGCACAATGTATGCACTAATTACCAAGAGAGCTGAATGCTTATGAACGCATTGCTTACTCGTACGCTTACAAGGCCACTCACATCAACTCTAAACATGCTGATAATCAAATAATGACATGGTGATGAATGCCCCTCTACCTCTAACAAAAGCACTGCCATATCAGAGCCGATTGGGTGCAGATGGAGGGAGCAGCAGAGTCAAGTTCAAGTCATTTTAGAAAAGATACATGGGCTGATAGATTCATCACTCTGTCAAGTGTGGCATTAATGCTATTCAGCTGGGAGCATCATCAAGGCTCAGTCAACATCAACAAATACACACACACACACACACACACACTCAATGAATGTGTTGAACTTTGTGACTTGGATTGCTGACAGAAATACAACAAATAAATCTAAATACTACTCTAAGCCTGGACAACTACTGTTAACAGTTGATATGTCCACATTTGCATCACTTTTGGAACTGTTTTAACCACAGGAACATATAATATGTATTTTAATTAAAGGGTTAGTTCACCCAAAAACGAAAATTCTGTCATTAATTACTCACCCTCATGTCGTTCTACACCCGTAAAACCTTCGTTCATCTTCGGAACACAAATTAAGATATTTTTGAAAAAATCTGATGGCTCAGTGAGGCCTCCATTGCCAGTAAAACAATTAACACTTTCAGATGCCCAGAAAGCTACTAAAGACATATTTAAAACAGTTCATGTGACTACAGTGGTTTAACCTTACTGTTATGAAGCGACGAGAATACTTTTTGTGCGCCAAAAAACAAAATATCGACTTTATTCAACAATATCTAGTGATGGGCGATACTAAAAAACTGCTTCATGAAGAATCTTTTTTCGAATCAGTGACTTTGGCAGTTTGATACACGCTCCAAACCACTGATTCAAAACAAAAGATTTGTAAAGCTTTGAAGCTTCATGAAGCAGTGTTTTGAAATCGCCCATCTCTAGATACTGTTGAATAAAGTCGCTAATTTGTTTTGTTTTTTGGCGTATTCTTGTTTTTTGGCGTATTCTCGTCGCTTCATAACATTAAGGTTGAACCACTGTAGTCACGTGAACTGTTTTAAATATGTCTTTAGTAGCTTTCTGGGCACCTGGAATTGTTAATTATCTTGCTGGTAATGCAGGCCTCACTGAACCATCAGATTTTATCAAAAATATCTTAATTTGTGTTCTGAAGATGAACGAAGGCCTTACGGGTGTGGAACGACATGAGGGTGAGTAATGAATGACAGAATTTTCATTTTTGAGTGAACTAACCCTTTAAGCTGTTGTTTAGCTGACACTTTTATTCAATGTGACTTTTATTTAATAGTATACTAATTAAAGGGACAGTCCCTTGAGGCAGTCTGGGGTTATGTGTCTTGCTCAAGAACACATTGGACCCATTTACAAGTGAATTAATTAATTTGCCCTTCAAGTGAGTTCTGAGCGCATGAATGACCAAACGAAGTTGTATTTTTACAAGTGCTAAAGTCTGAATTCTAGATTATACAAGAGTTGTGACATTGGAAGAGGCATGCTGATGTGAAACATGGTGGAAACACAAAGTTACAATATGGATCATATATCTGTAATCTGTATAGAGAGATTAAAGAATGGAAAGCAAGTCTGTAGTGAATGGGAATTAATGACTTTGCACGTTATTTTAATTTCACATGTTATTTTTAATAATTTTAAAGGTGTGTGCAGCTTATAGAAAGCAAGTGTAAAGTTTGCTTTATAATATATATATATATATATATATATAAATAAGTGATAGAAATTAATAATTTTCATCATTTTGAATTCAGATGTAGTTATTTGGGTTTATTGTTCACAATATGATTCTTTTTATTTTGTTCAGGCTACCTTCATGTTATGTTTCTGATTTAAATGTGTGAGGTTGTAATAACGAATGTCCGACTCGGAGGTATGAGCTTCCCAGGTGCACTTAAAGGCACTATTTATACCTGGTATTACTGTACCAGATGACCACTTCTCTTTGGTTTAATGACTATGCGCATCACTTCCTATATATGTCAGTGTTTTAATGCTTGTATTATTCATTTATATTTATTTACTTAGCATATGTTTTACTGAAAGTGAGTTTTCTCATGTTTGAATGTCGATACTGAAGATGATTCATGAAGTTTTGTGTTTTTGTAAAGTTTTCCACATTTTTTTTGTTGTTGAGTTTTTAAAAATCTAACCTACCACTTTTAATTTAGCCATCAGGATTTTCAAATAATTACTATGCCACCCTGCCTTTTCAACAAAGAATATGCATGTACATTTCATGTGAATTTAAATCCTACAGCACCCAAATACACCCTCTCTCTCTCTCTCTCTCTCTCTCTCTCTCTCTCTCTCTCTCTCTCTCTCTCTCTCTCTCTCTCTCTCTCTCTCTCTCTCTCTCTCTCTCTCTCTCTCTCTCTCTCTCTCTCTCTCTGTGTGTTTAGGAGGCTAACGACCCTTAACAAATGTGCTGCGATGAGCTTAGAGGTTCATTTTCAGTGTAAACAGGTAAACAAACAAACATGCCGTCTACTTATAATTTTATTATGTGATCTGATGGTCTGCTGACAACTGCTCTTTGCTTGTCTGTTTTCATTAATCATCATTTTGACTTCCACTGGGTAGTATTTTTTTTAAACTTTACTTTAACAATCCTTTTAAAATGTATCTATGTGAATTATGTTACTATTTGTTAGCTACTTTTCTTTTTAATACTTCAAAAATGGAAAAAAGCTTTTCATTATCTAACTGTGCATGTTTGTGTTACCGTCAGCAGAGTGAGGACTCGGAGGAGGATGACGCATGTGCCCTTAGCTCCCGCTGGGCTTTTCAGCGTGAGAGTAAAACTTGGTCCCGTCTCCGCACTCTCTCACCCAGCTCTGTCCCCCCTGGCAACCGGGCCTCGACCTTACGACCCTCGGGTAGTAGCGATAGTGTGCTGAGTGACATCAGTCTCCTAGAAGTCACCTCATTGACCTCTGACCTCAGCACTAGCAGCTTGAGCTTAGACAGTGCCCGGGAAATAACAGCTCCCGGGGGTCACGTCACGGTGGGTGAAGGTGCATCGTCAGTTTGTGTCTCACCCAGCCAAGATGAGAACGATGACACCGGATCCTCATCTTCCCTGCCATCTGTAAGAGAGAAGACGAAGCGTCCTTCTAGATCATTTTTACGAAGGAAAGAATCAATAAAGAAGCGAGATTGTGAGAGAGAGAAAGTCCCAAGGAGCATTTCAACAGTAACTCAACATCAGCCACCCTCAGGTCTGCACTGCACATCCGATGCAAGTTTGCCTGGACAAACCAAGAATAAGTTCAGAATCACCAAAGATGAGGCATGGAGGTCACATACGATATGCCGCGGTAATGTTAGCCAGAAAGCCACTTTGCACAAGCCTCACAGAGCATGCCTTTACCTGGAGGACTACCAGTTAACTTGGGAAGTGCCGAAGTTCACCAATCATAACAACAGTCAGAGGAAAGAGGATCGTGTGGTCCACCTCCCCTTTGACCACAAGCCTGGAACCTTCCCAAAGTCTCTCTCAATCGAAAGTCTCTGTCCGGTCTCTGTTTCTCAAAGTCCTGAACATAGTGACTGGGCAGGAGAAGATGGAGACCTGTCATTGGATGAAAGCATTAGTCGCAGTGGGTCACAAGACTTTCTTTCAGGTTTTGGGAGGAGAAGAATTTCTATGGGCTCAATTGGAAGCATTTACGACAATGTTCCAGAGACACCGGGCAATCCATGTGACATTTTCGACCCTGGAAAAGAGAAAGCCTTCCGGCATCTGGACGACATTCTACAGCACGTACACGGGCTACAGCATAACATCGACGAATGGTCGCGCTCACTCGGCATTCAGCCGCAAGACCAATCGAATGCGGAGACTGTGTCCACAGCGGACACAACATTACCCAGCAGTCTTAATTATGATGAGCAATCAATGTCAGATGTTGGGACGACAGTGAGCGATTACGATAGTGCAGGAAACTCTGTGAATGAGGGAGAAGGAGAAGGAGGAATGAGAGAGAGGAGGGACTCAGGGGTGGGGGCATCACTCACGAGACCCAGCAGGTGAGTAAATCTGATGGTTAGACTTTATAGACGGAGGGAATTCTAGCCTGTGTCCACACTTGTGAGTGCAGTTAGCACTTATCCAGACCAGGTGTTTCTAGTGCTGTGAAAGAATGAGATAGATGGAGAGATGAGAGATACAAGCCACTCAATTTGTCTTTTGTTAAACTGGTGTCTGGCGACAGTGACAGCTGTGTATATATATATATATATATATATTTTTTTTTTTTTTTTTTTTTTTTTTTTTTTTTGCATTTTTATTACCCTAGTTTGGCAAAATGTTTTTTTTTTTCTTTTTTATGAATAAACCTCACTAAATGATATGCTTAAGACTAAATTATGCATGTTCTGAAAACAAGACTTCTTGTGATTTTTTTTTTTTTTTTTTTTTTTTTTTTAATTAAATGTAATCAAGTACATTTTTACAATTTAGAATATCATTCATCTGAGACTTTTTGTCACAAAGTTTACATGTGTCCTATACATCCAAGAGAGTGAACTGAGTGCAAGTGCTGCTTTTATATCCATCTGTTCATCCTTTTATTGTTCTTGTTTTTCTCACTCTTGTCTTTCTACCACTCATTTCTCTATACTCAGAAAGTTGCGCTGGCACAGTTTCCAAAACTCTCATCGTCCGAGCGTGACTTCGGCGTCTTTAGAAATCAACAGGCAGTCGGCTGCCCAGCTCAACCTGCTGCAGAAATTCAGCCTCTTGCGACTGACCGCCATCCTGGAGAAACACACGGACACCAGCAAACATGGCTGGAACTGGTGAGATGGCACATTCTCATTCATACATACTCATAAATTGTCAGAAATTTTCTAAATAAAACCCAAGATTGTACCTCAAGGCATGTTCCCATTCTAAAAAAAAAAATGTGCGGTTGTTTAAATGCATTGATGTGGTGGACACATTTTATGACTCATCAGGTCAGCTGTGGCATTAATGCTCTCTTATGTCTGATGCAGGAAATCTCATTTCTGCCAAAAGTGTTTTTAATGGCACAATCAGTTGAGTAAAACTGCTCTAACAGATGCAGTTAATGACAGCATCTTTCTGTCTCTCTATCTGTTCACTCGTTGGCTTTTTATTGCTTATGAAAATTACATTCCATATCTACCTCTGCCAACAGGGCTAAAATTACAGTTCTGTTTATGTACACACACACACACACACACACACTCTTTCGTTCTTCAGTAATTTTTTATTTGGCATTGCAGGAACGAAGTGTAAATTGGTTCATAATTTTTGCATTTGTCCATTTTAAACTCTAGCTGCAGGAAAGGACTTCTGATGAGAAGCTTATAGGTCTGTCAGACACTTTCACGGCTCGCAGATCTTAAAGATGATTCATTTCATTCTGCACCAGTCACTGAGGAGGCATTATCTTTCCCCTTTCGTCCATTCCCACACACCCACAGTCAAAGGCCTGCATCAGTGTCAGTGTCATAGGCAGCAAACAGATCCAATTTTCACAGGGTTTATACATACTTACTGCAATTCCATTTGCTCTTGCTCTCTCACTACAGCCTGCTGCCATGATTTTGAGTTTATCTTGCAATGATGTGACCTTGCAGGTTTTATTGTGGACATCCACAAATTGGATTCTTGTACTAGTGTGCTTTTTAAACCTCCTTTTCTCATTGAACTCATGTATGTTGGGTCTCATCTCTCTGGTCAGCTGTCATTGTATGACTCAAATTAAATAAAATATTTTTTCTCTGTCGTTGGTCAGGGTGGTTCCGAAGTTTATGAAGCGTTCCAAAGTTCCAGATTACAAAGATAAACATGTGTTTGGCGTTCCGCCGATTGTAAACGTCCAGCGAACTGGTCAGCCCCTGCCTCAGAGCATCCAGCAGGCGATGAGATATCTACGCAGTCAGTGCCTGGAGAAGGTTTGTATGCAAGCAAACACACTCACAAACACCCCTTTTTTTTGGTTAGCTTCTTATCTCTTAATTCCTCTCTACAGGTGGGAATATTCCGGAAATCGGGGGTTAAATCCCGGATCCAGGCCCTCAGGCAGCTCAATGAGAATTCCCCCGATCATGTGACCTACCAGGGCCAATCAGCTTATGATGTGGCTGACCTGATTAAACAGTACTTTAGGGATCTGCCTGAACCCGTGCTCACCTCCAAGCTTACAGACACTTTTCTACATGCTTACCAGTGTGAGTGACACACACAGTCACACACATTTTTTAAGTGTTCACAAGTTCTCATTTTTTTAACACATCATTGCTTCAGTAAGCTTTACAACTCTCTCCCGTGTGTGTGCGTGTGTGTGTGCGTGTGTGTGTGTGTGTGTGTGTGTGTGTGTGTGTGTGTGTGTAGTCGTTCCAGAAGAGCAGCGCTTACAGGCTGTGCAGGCAGCCGTGATCCTGCTGCCTGATGAGAACAGAGAGGTTCTACAGACGTTGCTCTATTTTCTCAGTGATATTGCATCTGCACAGGAAAACCAGATGACTGCAGAGAGTCTGGC